>WEIT01034463.1:65648-229403 GCA_013389985.1 Dryoscopus gambensis
GGGCTTGTGGTATCCCACATGTCTCCCAGCTTGTGCCATGAGGTCAGCGTACATGGCTGTAAAACCGTTGGAGCTGCAACAGCTGGCCTCGTGCTGTGGGGGAGGGAATGGGGCAAGGAGAGCTGGAAGCTGGGCTAACTTTCACCGCTGCACCCTCCCGGGCGATACTGGCTCTGCTGACAGTGGCATTCTGCTGCCCATGCAGAGTGGGCAGCATGCCATAATTTCACTGGAAAAGGGGAGGCAGGAGAAAGTAAGCAGCAGCCAGGGAGGGAGCGTGTGTGTGGTGGGGAATAATCAGTTTTCTCCTTGGAGATGAGGTAAGGCTGCAGTGGGAAGCCCAGCCTGCAGAAGGTGCGGTGCAGCTGGGAGTCCAGGTGCACCATGACCCTGTTTAGTGTCACTTTTACACCTATGGTATTTAGGCCACTTGCAGTTAACTGTGTCCTGCCTGTCAAAGTCTCTTTTCATTTGCCATTTTTCTTGCAGCACTCATGCAGGTTTTTTTAAGAACCCTTGGAGTACTTTATAGCTCTCTTTAAAACTCATTTAGTGGTGTGGGGGTTTTTTGGTTTTTTTTGGTTTTTTTTTCCCTTTCTCTACTTGGCATCTTGCAATTGTCAACTTCCCACCTGGCTTTTTCCCAGTAGGGATTATTGGCACAAATACAGTTCATGTTCACTTTTCAGGACATTACTTGTTTTAAGTCTCCTGTTCACCAACTGCTGGCATTATTACGTCTCTATCCTGTTTTGCTGGTTCAGCGGGCTCTTCTCCCATGAGTTCCAGTGTTCAGACTGCAGGAGAAGAGATTAGATTAGCCACTCACTCTAGCAAAATGTCACTTAGAGCTGTTGCTGTTCCAGACATGATAATTGTACCCATGTGTGCTGTATGCGGTTCAGTGTCTATTCCAGTCCCTGTCACGACAATGAGTGCCTGGAGTTCTGCACACACAGAAAATCACATAAACCTGTGCTAGCTACGCTACAAAGGAAAAACTCAGGCTGCTTTCTCCATCTACATTTTGCATGCACTCCTGCTGACAGCTCAAAGCCATTTTGCTCACCTTTCCCTTTGAAATTGGCTTTATTTGCCTTTAAACTCCTTTTTCTTTCTGAAGCTGAGGCGTCAGGTCTGGGACCACAACTGGCAGGAATCTCAGGTCCTGCTACACAGATTTGCAGAACAGAGTAGCTTTCGCTCCAACAGGTCTACTTTACAGCTCTTTGTAGTGCTGCAGTACTGCTTCATTGTGCAACATGAATCACAGTCCCTGAAGCTGATGCAGCCATGAATAAGTCACATCTGCCTCCCAGCTAATCCGTGTTCCACTGGATAGCAGGGTTTCTGCCAAATTCCATGTGTTTCTACTGACAAAGTGTTGATCTTTCAGCTGCTTACACAACGTGTAATAAACCTGTAAAAATGCACAGAGGTAGTAGTGCTTTGATTTAGTGACTCAACTGGGCGGGGAGGGGGGGCACAGGTGGCAGATTGTGAGTTGAATGAGTGCAGCTGACAACTATCTAACCCTCTTAATTCTTGGACAGCTTCTCTGGGACTACAGACCAGGGCTGTGGCTGCTTTCTCTAATTGCAGCCCAGGCAGTGCCTGCCCTGGGCACCAAGCCCTATCTCTAGGTGTGTAAAAACATGACCCTCTCGGAGTGAAGAACCCTTGTCTGGGCATATATGAACCCTGCACGTGGTTTTTGTTATGAGCCTTTCATCACATCATTTAGCTGACGATGAAGAGGATTGACCTGCCTACAGCGTGAGCGGGTCAGTCCCTGAGCTATGCGTTTTGCGGTAGGTGTACCTATGTTTGCATGGCTTCTCTGAGTCTTTCCATCTCTGCAGTGTTGCCACACTGCTGGGGAAATAATGCCCTGGAGTTCCTCCATCAGTGACATTTCACAAGTTGGCAGGACTCACCTTCTTTTTGGGAATATTCATTTTTATATGTAGTAGTACAGAAATAATTCCCAACTGTGAGGCCTGTAGTTTTACTACTATGGTATTCAATAAGTATACAGAGAATGTTTGATCCTGCTTCTGAAGTCCCTACAGCCTGATAGCTCTGTGGGAAATCAGGTGTCGCACACATAACTTGCTTCTGCTTCCTCCCCAAAACCAAACAGTTAGGGCTTGAGTGACTTCCATTAGGGATAAACCATTTGGTTTCTTTAACTGATGTGTCATATCTAATCTTCCCTATCTCAATTTTCCCCCTGGTGTTCTAGCTCTTTTGCAGGAGCAAAATTGGTTTTTTGTTGATTGGTAAATAGATTTTAGTGCTTAGCTGGGGGCTTTTGGCCTTTAGAAGCCTCTCCTGTAGAAGCAGTTGATGGAGAAGACAGTCTTGATCATAATTTACCATCAGCTTATAGATTTTCCCAAGACACAATTGTGTGCATGTGTGTATATATATATCTCCTATATATATCCTAGAACCCAAAACATACATGTATTTGTCCTGGTATTTATATAAAAAAAGAAACAAAATCACTTGACCAGTGTGAGAAGAATGTGATGTCCCCCAGCTGGCTTTTTTGAATTTGTATAGCTTGTCATGGAAGTTGTTCTGGATAGCAGACACATAACTGATAGTAAGCATCACAACAGTTTTGTAACTTTCCTGAGTAAGCATTCAGCTGTTTTGCCAGAGCCTGTAATTTCACTTCCTTTTCTAGCCTGCAATGTTCTGATTTCTTGACCTTGGATCCAATGTTTTATTTTGTTTTCTTTTGTACTTCTAGTCTCATTCCTTGTTTGAACTCTCCCTCTATCATTTCTCTCCCTGTTTGACTTGAGAGTGCTTACACAATATCATGCATAGTCCAGTTAACCAGGTTAGAGATATTTTGACTAGTTTTGTACTGTTTTGGAAGGCATCTGATCTCTGCTACTCCACTACACTAACCACAACAGCAAATCTTGCTCTGATGCAAACAGATCAACTTCTGTTCATGAGAGAAAGCACATTTTCCCTGTGTAGATAGCTCAGCTTTTTTCTAACTTCTGCTTTCTGTGTTGTGACAGGGGTAAGCCAAAGAGAGAAGCAACTAATAATAAAATCCAATGGACAGTTTCAAAAATGGAGGGATTCTTTTTTGTTTTGAGTGGGTGGTGTTGCTGATTTCAGCATGCTTTCAGAGTCCTGGCTCTGCTCACTTCTGGTGAGGTGTGAAGCAGACATTCCTCTGCCAACCTGAACTAAAAGGTTAATTTAGGTTATCATATTAAACGCTGCTTCGGCTGTTGCTTCTGTAACTCATTCTTCATATTAAATTCAGCTGGCTTGCATTCAGCCAAGGTATTTCCAGTGATGTGCTGCCAGCTTTCTCCAAAGGCCTCCTCAAAAGTCATTCTTCCTTAGCTGGTGATACGTGGAAAAAACCTCCTGTAAACATCTCCTGTAAAAAACCTCCTCAAAAGTCTTTCTTCCTTAGCTGGTGATACATGGAAAAAACCTGTAAATATCTAGGTTTAGTATATAGATTTGTATCTGCAAAGCAAATACTATCTCTTGTAAAGCAATCAGTCCCTCCACCTCCCTTCCCCTACCAAACCTACCTTGACCCCTGCTACTGTGTCCATGACACCTGGGGCAGAGGGGAATGTCCCAGCCACCCTCTGAAGGGAGAGTGACATCCCTCACCATCTCTTTGGACCTCAGGAGGAGGTGGTGGGAATGCAGACATACAGGTCTCCCCATGGGAGAGTTCGCACTCGGTCCCACAACACCTTACTCCTTTACCTGCATGTGATCACAAGGGTGCTGGTGGTCTTGGGGAGGGCAGCATGTGAAGCCCAGCTGGGTATTGTGCCAACAGCCAGCACCACTCTCTGAGCTTCCTCTGATGTGGCTGTGTGAGTTTAAATAAGCAGAAGGCATGGAAGGAGGTGTGGGGGGCTGAGTCAATTTCTCTCATATTTACACTGATAAGCAACAGGTATTTCCGCTGTGAAAAATTTAATTTCCTTTCCTTTTCAAATGCAGTGATGCAGAAGCTCAGGTTTCCTTCCACGGGGTCAGAAGAGCAAGGAGGGCTGCATGGAGCAGCTGATGCCTGTGTTGGCCAGACTCTCCCCATCTGGCAGAAGTGACTCATCGGTGGCATGACCCAGCCGCTCCGTGAAGCTTGTTGAGCTCAGGGGGAGTTTGACTTCAGATCCTCTACTTCCTTGAAGATTTGCCTTTAGTCCTTGCCTTACCCTAGCCCTCATCTGCATTTGCTGTCTGACCTAGGCTGAAGTGGGCTGCCCTAGCTGCCTTCCCGGTGCTGGTGGCTCCCTTGTTTTAGGGTGTGGGGAGCTGCCATTGCAGAGCTGAAGCTGCTCCCTCCACCTGGGTCTCATTACATGCTGCTTCCTCTCCAGCTGCCAGGGGCCTGGACAGAGAGCAGGGAAATCGCACGCAAGGCGCTTGTAAAACCCTCAGCCCTGTCTGCCACTGAAGGAAGAGCTGGCTGAGCCTCCCTCCCCGCAGGACGGGCTTCCTGCCCTAGGAAATCCCCTGCTGTAAGGCAGCCTAGGAGATCCACCTTGGGGATCTGAAATTGCGGCCAGTCAGTACTGGCTGGGTACAGAATGATAGCTATGGGTTTTTAGAAAACCCTAATAAAACCTTTTGATTATACATAATTTTTTAAAAAGCGATCCTGGCTGCTCCTCAGCTCTGTGGTTTGCCTAAACTTACTTCCCTGGGATACACTGGAGTTTGATCTTTGAGAAATTATACCTAAAAAGCCCATATGTAAAAACTTAACTATTCCAGCGATAGGATCATAATCTGCCTTTGATCCTGTAAATTGTTGAACCACAACTCTATTCGTTGCCCAAGGACTGCAGGAAATGTACACAGGGTTATGCAAATCTGTAGGAGAGGGAATGTTTTGCAGGGAGCGGGGGAAGATGGCTCTTGCCGCAGCTGTCAGTCTCTGGATTGCAGCTGAATAGTCTGGCAGTCCCCGTGCTCTCCTGTGTCACCCCGCTGCCAGTTCCCACGGCTCCTACCCCTCTCTGCTCACCGTCCGGTTGTGCAAGTCGGGAGCGGCGAGCTTTTTTCAGATCTCCCCCTGTGTGCGCTGGTGGCATTTACAGGCAGAGTCTGCAAGATCGGTCCTTCGTCTGCATTTTTCTCCAAACCACCACTGCGAGTGCAGTGTTCAATGAGTGCAATGTTTTGCCTCTAAATCCCCAAGACTTTTGCCGGCTGGGGATATTTGCATGGAGTAGATCAATCTGATGGTAAGACAAAACAATTTCTTTGGGAACCTTGAGGGGAGCTTAGCCTGCACCAGAGCCCAACCAAGGCAGGACAACAGCAACAACACAGCAGGGACACAGCCGAGAGATGGGGAGCTGTCAGGCAGGACTTTAGTTCTGTGTAAAATGTGAATTTTCCTCTTTCTCAGACTTGCAGAAGAATACTCAAACACTTGTAAAGAGGCAAGTTGGGTGTAGTGTGGGAGTACATCCATCATCGACACCACATTCAAAACAAGAGTGCTTGACATCCTCACCATGGTTCAGGGTAACAGATCCTGATAAAAAATAAAAGTAGAGGTCCTTTGATACCTTCTCTGTTTTTTTTTTGNCTATGTAAGCTAAGTGGCATGACACTGGACTTTGGTACTTCACCCAGTTTACTTTTTTACTTTACTCATCAAAAGGGCAGGATGAGCCCACCACAGCCCAGCTGTCCTGGCAGGGCTCCCTGGCAGCCGTGCCGTGGTGTAGTGCTGTGGCGGGGAAGGCTGTGCTGCATCCAGAGCACAGTCCAGCCTTTTCCATAAGCTGTGTATGCCGCACAGATACAGGGGCTGAGCACACCAGAATGTGGGGCAGTGCTGCATCAGCTGGGCAGGAGTTTGTTTTGCTGTTTCTGTTTGGTTTTTTCACCTCGGTGATAATTCTTACCCAATGCGCGATCTCTGCTCTATGTACTTTACTACTCCTTGTGATAATCAAAATCCGGCCCTGAACTTTTTCACTACAAAGGAAATAAGAACTTTGCCCCGCTGGCTGTTAAGAGGGCATCTGGTGATGCTGCAGCCTCTTCTCACGTGCAAAACCCGCCAAAATCTGTGGAAATCAAGGTTATGCTGGTGACAGAACGCTTATTGTTTTTTCACTGGTGTGGGCGGAGATCAGGTGCTTTGACAAGACATGAGATTTCTGGTGTCAGGCTCCTCTTAAAAAAGGAGCAGGCACCCAACCGGTGGGTGGAAAAAAAACCTTTAAACACCAGGACCGCCAATAACGTGCTGTGTACGGCTCAAAGTGCAACCTGTGATGGGCTCAAAGCGCTGAAACATTAACCAGACCTTGGGCCACTGTCTGTAGTTGCCGCTCGGTGCCCACACCGTCGCTCCCGGGAGCGGGAAATGAGGGCGGCACTATTATTATTATCCGTGTGGAGAA
The DNA here is from genome assembly GCA_013389985.1 of Dryoscopus gambensis. Classification (NCBI taxonomy): domain Eukaryota; kingdom Metazoa; phylum Chordata; class Aves; order Passeriformes; family Malaconotidae; genus Dryoscopus; species Dryoscopus gambensis. The sequence continues at coordinate 72,080 of WEIT01034463.1, forward strand.
AGGGCGCAGCGGTGTTTGCCCAGCGCGGACGGAAGCGCTGGCGGCGGCCCCGAGGCGATGGGTGTGCGGCGCGGGGCAGCAGCAACAAGGTAAGAGCTTCCCCGTGCGGGCACCAGGGAGAGGCCGAGCGCTTAAATCAGCCTCCGGCTCTGGTTGAAGTGCTCTGATGAGCACGGCGGTGGTGGCGGCGGTGGTGGTGGTGGCGGCGGCGGCGTGAGCCTGTCCTTCGGCGTCCGCTCTCTTGTTTGCAGGTATAACCTGCCTCGGGTGAAACCCCTGACTCTAGGCCTCCCCCTGACCCCAAATGAGGTAAGGCCTGTGGGAAGAACAAAGATCATTTATGAAATTGCAGGCTGCAATAGCAGGGGGAAAGGAGAGTGCTAGAGCTGCTTCTGGGCCCACACCTCAGATGGTTTGGAGCTGGGTGGTGCTTTGGTGGTGTTTTCTTTTTAACAGGGGTGAGGTGTCCTGGAGATCAGATGAGATGAGAAGCCAGAAAGCATTTCTGAGCATTCGAGTGTTGTAATCACGTTACTGTTCCCTGAGCTCAGCTGACACAGGAGACAGGTAAACATCTCCCACTGCCCAGGTAAGTGACAGTATATAAATCTTCAGAACACCCTGAGGAAAAACAAGTCTTTTGCAACTTTGCCTTTGAACTCTGAAGAAGTTATGCTTGCATGATGGATGGCAGCAGCGCCCAGCTGTATTCTGAGGTATAGCACAGCTCCCAACTCCCTTGCAGAGGTTTTATCCTCCGCTGGAGGAAGGGTACAGCAAGCTGTGCGTCAGTGCTGACTCTTGCAGCTGTAGAAACTTGTCATTGCATTTCCTAACACCAGCACCCCCAGCACGGCACTTGGCCTTGGGCCAAAAGCCATTCCTGTAGTGTCAGTTCCTGCTGTATGCATGTGAAATGTTAACTTACCTGATTCCTGATGTGGGTTTCTCCACGACCACTGCCACATATCTGTGTCTTGTCAGTGTGGTAGCTTTGGGAGCAGCCTCTTCCATTATCAAATCTTAGAGTGAGTTTACCTCAGAGCATGTCCCTGTTCAGGGGAGCAAAGTGATGCTTTGCCTTGTTTGTGCTGAATCATTTTTACCTGGCAAGTGTTTGGGAACTGTGAGGTCATGTCTTATTGCAGCATATTACAGCTTCAGAAAAGGTATTGGATTCTGGGTTTATATCAAAAGACTAATTCTTGATCAGGATGATAAAATATTTAGGTCTAGAACTTTGCCTTCACAGCAAAGTAAAGTAAATTGCTCCAGCAGCAGTGGCAAAAGAAAGGACATGCTCATTTATGATGCTTTAAATCAGACAAATCATTTCCGAAGACAAATAACAAAACTGTAGCAGAGAGCTCTGGTGCAGGGCTCCTTCTTGGATTGTAAACACTACAAGACAGAAACCATCAATATTTACACTGTGCTCAGCCCAGCACAATGCAGCTTCTCTGGCTGGGCCTTTGGTGGCACTAATAGGAATATTAAATCATGCTGAATACCTTCTTGCAATATTTACAGTTTAATGATAACCAAGTGTGTGTGTGCTGAATACTGTGGGTTGTGACCATGCAGCACCAGAACCAGAAAACCTGTGATGAGGCCAAGCCTTGTGATATGACCCCTGGCTCTTCCCCCTGCTTATCACACGTGCGCCACAGTGGCTGGGACCCTTTCTGGTGCTCCCAATACTCATCAGAAGCAACTTAGAAGGAATGATGCGAGAGTAAGTGTGTTACTGTGTGAGCTGTCACCAATTGTGCCAAGAACTGTGGATTGAAAAGTCAGGGGGGAAAAAAAAGCATTAAAATACCAGTGCTATGTTGCCCCGTGGGATCACAGAAATGTGACATAGAGAAGAATTAGCCTTTTGCAGTTTCATGTTTCCCTGACCTTTTAAGAGAGGAAGAAAAAACCAGATCCAGCTTCTGCTCCCAGTTACAATGTTGGAAGTCCACAGCAAATGTAATACACTGGCTCCTGAGGTGCTAGAGCAGAGTTTCATGTTGTCTATTGAAAAATCAGAGAGACAGAGCTGAGGTGTAAAGATAATTTTAAAAAAGCGGTGTGAGTTGAAAAATAAGCCTCCATCCCAGGCAAGTGTAATTATTGGTGTTTGAGTGTAATTTCAGTGTTCAAGGAGATCCATTTAACCTGCTCTGGTAGGATTTCTGTCTTGCCGTCAGTGTGAGGTAAAGCAGAAAACACGTGGCTCCTGGAGCACAATGCCCTCCTACCGTGTGAGTGAGGGATGTGCCACAAGGGAGGCCTCCTGGCCACCAGCACTGCAGCTGACAGCCCCTGGCAGTGGCAACTACCTCTGATGCATGTGGCAGGGATGCTGTGACAGCACCTGCAATCACACCACTTGACACTTGGGAAGGCCTTGAACCATTAACGTTAAGCTCACACGTGCTACTTGATATGAAAACAGTTCCAGTTAAAAATCACTTCAGAATTGTTATTTTGGCTTATGCAACTGTTGACAAACAAAATCTGCTTGGATTATACTTTAATGACAAACTGTGCATGCTTCAACAGGTTTTCTTTGTTGTGGCTTGGTTTCCTGGTTTTATTTCCCACCTTCCACTAAAGAAATTTTTATCTCAGAGAGAAAACACAGGAGGTGGGCTGCTTCCTACCTGAAATCCCAGAATTGCCTGGCAGAAGCTGATAGACATGAATCATCACAGTGAATGCAGTACAGCACACAAGCAGCTTTTTTTACAAGCACAAGGTTGTTAAGCAAAGGATGAGAAACACGTGGAGTACACTGCACTTTGTTAATGTATGGCTGGGTTCCCAGGTCCGTGTACATTCTTGCAGACAGGCTGCAGTTGTCATGATGCTATTGCCAGGAAAGATGTAAACAAAAGGAAACCTCTTGTCAGTTGAAGCATTAGGTTAGTAATACAAAAGGGTACTTCATGGAGTCTTTCAGATTGATACACGCCATCTGTTTGTCAAAGATGTTTTTCTGTTATGTGTAGTCATACAGCCTCTTTGACTTAAGTCACCGGTTTTTACATTTTTTAAACAACAGCAATATTTACTATGTGGTGAATCAGGGCAGTGAGCAGGATCATAGGATCCTCTTGCAGAAGATCACGACTTAAAATTTGTGTGTTTTAGGCAAAGCTCTTCTGGATTCACTTGGAGACTGACACATGGACATATTTCCATTGAAGTTGCTACAGGTTTGTCTTTATGTATGTCTCTACTAAATTTTATAGCTGGCAATTAGTCTGGGATGAAGTCTGGTTTCTCTCCCAACACTGCAAATGCAATTATGTTAACTTCACTAAAATTCAAAGCCTGGTTCTTATGCTGGATTAGAACAGTAGATAGTGAGGTGAAAAGAGAAGTCACCCTTTCAAACTCTTCTTTCCCACTATGACAGCTTACTTCAAGGAAGCAGCAGCCATCTGACCTGCATCACCTTTGGGTAGTGTTTAATGCACACCACATTCCCCTAGAGTTGCCACTTTCTCAATAGCAATGCCCTGCCCTGTGCAAGGCCTGCTGTTGCCAGGGGCTTGTATCTCCCTGCCCCCAGCTGGCACCACGATACTGCCCGGGGCTGATGCTACCTCTGGGGTTTGTGGAAATGGTAGAATTGTGGTCATGGTGGCACTGATGCACTGGGAAGAGATGTCACATATTTAGAAACTGTTTACCGAAACGTTGCCTCAAGGTGGGAAGGGATTTCCCCCTTCAGCTGTTGCTACAGGTGTGATTGTCCCACAGCACAGCAAAATGCCATCTCAGTTTTAGTGCATCATCTGTGAGCTGTCTGACCCGTATGATTTTTTTTTTCCCCTTTTATTGTCAATTATTGACTGGAGAGATGAGGAATGACACATACTTAAGTGCATCAGTTATCTCAATTTCCTTCCCCTTAGGCCTAGCTTAGCCAAGATTTGACAGAATAGTCCACAAAATGAAGAAGTTTCAGTTTTGTTTTTTTTCAGGTGATAGGAGTTTTCTTCTGAAGACTGACAAAAGGATTGGAGCACAATGAGTTATTATTACAACCACTTATTAAAAAAAATAGAAAAAAGAACGTGCTGTAAGATAACAAATAATATAGCCCAACTCGTGCAATGCAGTAACTTTTCAGCGCTACAAAAAAATCAGGGGTGATCGCAGTCCTGAACACACGCTCACAAAGCCATACCAGATTGCAATTGTGAGCACCCATAGTCAGTACAACAGCAAAAAGTAAGATACAGTATTTTAAGGACATGACTTTGATAATTCTCTAGTTTGAAGCCGGGATAAGTGATAGGTTGGACATTCCCACTGGGGAAAGAGGTGAGTTACATCGGAATGGGTTACCTTTTGCTATTCAACATCTCAGCTCCCTAGTTACCATCTCCAAACTAAGGTGTTTGCCTCAGCACGTGGTTGTTTACACAGTGACTTATCTTACCTTGGTGAGATATTTGATACCCATAAAACATCCGTCACAGTCTGTACTACTGCTTTTCTTTAACTCAAGGCAAGGCCCAACCCTCTCCCAAAACCTTTGACAGCTTTGAAATCTGGCAGTGTCACCGTTGGTGTAGCTCAGGGGCTGTGCAGTGGTTGCCTTCTTCAGAGGCTCTACAACACGTCAGTATGTCCCCCTCTTTGAACAGAAGTGGCAAAATCCCTAATTGTTTCCATTCTTCATGGCTGAAAAGTAGGAAAAGCTCGGCACCCTGTCACAGAGATAGTTAAGTGAAGAGTCAGTATGATGAAGGCCTCTGCACCAAGAGTAGCCCATAATAGGTGGTGGTAGTGTCACAGCTCAGCTTGTTTTTTAATATAGCTCTTTCCCCCCCTTCTTTCATGTGTGGCTTTTTTTCCCTCTGGGTGGAGCGGAGCTGGGAAGGTGATGACTTACCTGCCACAGCTCAGTAGATCGCAATCTGGAACTGGCAGAGTGTTAACACAATGCCCCAGCAGAGCTTTTCTGTCACTAATTTCAATGATTATGTTGTTACTGGATCGGTGAAGAGAACCATGAAAAACACAATTACCAGGAAGCCCTGTTCCTTCGCTCGCCCCTTTGTCTCACTGCGAATGGGGCATGTGACTCACGGAGCAGTAGAGGACCGGCTGTAATCACACGCACTACCGAGAAGGGTGCTGTCCGCCCATGGGACCCAAGCGTGGGAAAGCCTGGCTGCTGGCTGGAAGGGCCAGTCACGTCATGTTTTGCAGCTGGCATCCAAATGCATCCTGATGAATCAAGTGAGAGCAGCTACCTTCTCCTGCCACAACGGCGGCCAAGCAGCCGCGCAGAAGAGGGCCTGTAAAAACCTCCCTGCGTGCAAAACCACAGGGAAGGGATGGTGTTGTGAATGAGCTTACTGTGACAGCACAGCAATGTTTTACAGGTCACCGGCAGAGCAGCAGACTAAAGGGAAAGGGGATGAGTATCTTTCAGCTCTGAGTGCTGGTCTCAGGTTTGCTCAGTGCAGGACCATGGCTAGTGGGGTTGGCTAGTGGGGCTGACCCAACCCTATTGCATGATGCATAGTGGGAAAAGAGAAATTCACTTGCACTCTGCACTCCAAATTGTGTATAAACCTATGACCTCAACAACAAATACCAGTAGCAGCAGAGCAGCCAATATTTTTATCATTAATTGCTATCAAAAAGGTGAGCTCAAAGTCATCAGGTTTGATAGGCGAGCATGCTCCAAACTGACGGCTGAAGTGACTTATTTGCCTACTGCGTTATGCAAAAACAATGTCTTTCAGGAGAGAGCAGACACTGGCAAACAAACTGTCAACAAAATATGCTTCTGGGGAAGGCTTCTGATTTATCTGGAAGGAAACACTGAATATAAACAGGGATAAAGTTTACCTGCATGAAAGGCAGGGCTGAGCCATGGCTTGGACTTCATAATTCTGCTGGAGAACAGTGAGAAACATACCTGCCATTTTACTCCCTCTGAGCTGTCCTCATTACAAAAAGGTACCAGACACCTCAGAAAGGTTTTTAAGTAGTAAAGCATTTTCACCCCCATCCCTGCTGCATCCATTTAACAGTCACTAACAAGCATATAAATTCCAGCATGTGAAGAAAAATCCCTTCATCTTGGTGTTAAGCAGAATTTTCCCTGCCCATGGATCAGTAGCACAAATCTTTCTGGCCTTTCTGTGCTGAGGGTCTAAGCGTGAGCACACAGTACATGGTGCAGCACTGGCACACTATCAATGTAACTACTAGGTACCACAAAGTGAATCAGGACCTGTTTAAATACTGGTAAAACCATGAACAACATCATCCAGAACATGTTTCTGTGGGATTTGGTGACTGTCTTTATTTCACAGAGTGGGAAAAATCCCATCTTGAAGCAGGATTCCAGTGAAGGGAAAGTTAGCTATGCCTGCCAGGGATCTCTTTTGCCCCCCAAAATTCAGTCATCGTGGGACATAAGCAGAAAATGAAAGGGAACCAGTGAGGGGAAAACCAATCAGGCTGGGGTCTTCTTGCCACTTCTTTTGAAGTCCCCAGCATAACTCCTGGCATCTTCAGTGGGGTTTGGCTGGGCTCTGTGCAGAAGCGCCTTTGAAGATTTTGCTAAGGCTCAAGGCCTTGATCACGGCAACTTTTGTGCCTGTGAGCAACTCTGTGCAGATGAACACTTCCAGGGTGCTCAGCAGGATGCTTTGGATGAGACTTTGCAAGGCCGGTCTTAAGCAATGAGAGCTTAAGAGAAACATTCGGCTTGTCGTGCTTTTATCCTTGCCCACATAAAATGAAATGCCTTGGCAGTTCTGGAAGAACGAATTTGCATTGAAGACCCACAGCTCTTACAAGCAGTGCATTAATTATTTTATTAATTTGCTCTTTTTACATTATGGGAAACATTCATCTATTTACATTTTCCTGTCCACACACAAACCGGATAGATAATCCTATGGAAACCCAAATCGTTAAGCCATAAAAACACTCTCCTCTGTCTAAAGGCTTTCAAATTTGTGTCTTTTGTTTCAAATCAAAAACATTTTTAAAATCACATTTGGGAATGCAGGTAGGCCAGTGATTTACATTCTACTTGAAATATGCATTTGACCATTTTCCTTAAAAAAAGAACCAAACAAAAACCCAAAAACCCCAATAAATTCACAAAGATATAGTTTAAATTAAAGTGATAGTGCACATCAAAGCATTAAGGGAACACCAATAAATAAACTGAAATATATTACAAATAAATTATTTCTATTTACCTTTTCAAATATTAAAAATCTTTAATCCATTTCTTCATCTTTCTTTACAAAAAGATTATGAGAATTTTATGGAAACATCTGCAAAAAATATAATAAATACCTCTTTTTTTTTTAACTTTTGAAGCAGGAGACAAAACCAAACTTTTCTAAAATTTCCCCCAAGAAAAAAAAAAGCAATGGTTTAGTCCCAAAGTGAAACAGAATATAGACATTTTTAATATACACTGGGCAGTTTAGACTAAAAACAGATAGTTACAAATTATACTGAAACAGATGATGGAGCAAATATACTAGCATTAGTGTTGGTAAATGAGTCAAGTGGTTAACTAGTGGCATTTTAAGGGCAGAATTATTTTATTTTGTATTTTCTGGTATTGGCTGTGTTTTAAATATTTTGCTAATAAACTAGGCAAACATTATAATAACCTCTCCACTGCCAAATGAAATAACAAGCATTCAGCTAAGAATAAATTCATTTAAAATAGATACAAAAAATATTCTATGATATACAAATACAATAATTTGTAATGTACAAGACTAGATAGTCTTCACTTTTCTGCTTTTTTAGGGGGTAACTTGCTGGATATAAATTTCTGTAGCCACTTGTCAACCAAAGTCTTAACTCATCTTTCATAAAACGTTCACAAAACTAAGTAAGTCTGCGACACAGTTGTGAATGTGGACTCTCACCTAGGTACTGCTTTGAATACTTCAGTACAAATGAGTTCCAAATAATTAATACTTCCTATGACTATATATGCTCAAAAGTGGCAGTTGGCACTATTACATACTGCAAACACGGTGATGTTTTGTTGCTGCTAAAAGTTAAACGCAGTGTTTCAAAACTAGCAAATACACTGGTATTCAAACGCTTAGAGGGTCAAACCTTTTTAAGCTCCTGTAACACCAAGCACTCTAGAGTTACACTGGATTTCTGATTACTTTAGTTAAAAGTCTTTTATATATTAAATTATTAGCCCTTTTCTTGTAAACCACAGCAGTAAATATTTGTGCCCTGTTTATAAAGACATAGCTCAGATATCGATGGCTTCGAGAGGTAGCAAATTCTCTAGTGGTTTTAGTATGCTCTCATGAAAATACTTGGTGCCAGAACCTATTACCTCTCCTATTTTCTTGAATAAAATTAAATTAGCACCTGGCTATGATGTCATAGGAAAAGAAGCTGTCTGGCATGGTCTCGATGAATAGTTTTAGCAAGAGCTTAACTTCTCGATGACAAATTTCAATGCTTTTTAAGTGCAAGCTGCAGAATTACGCCACATGTGTGCAGTGGGATTTTTCCCTGGTTGGACCGTCCATACAGGTTGAGCAGCCGCGGGCACAGCCAGCCAGCACTGGCGTGCAGCAAGGCTGCCACCCGCGCCCCTCCATGGTGGGGCTGTCCCTGTGCTCACCGGGAGCCGAAAGCAGCCTGCCTTCCTCTCCCGCGTACCCCTGCCCTGGCAGACAGGGTGAAGAGAACGCAGGGAGCAGCAGAGGAGTCTGGAAGACATCGCTGCAGGACTGCACACGCGCTGAGGACTGCACAGCGCTCCTCTGCCCACACCAGCCCTGTCACCCAAGGCAGCCCTGTCACCCAAAGCAGCTCACGCTAATTCTGCTGGCAGCAGCACGTGCCAGCCAGGCACGCGTGTGCGCACTCACACACGCTCACACGCACGCACACAACTCGCTTTCGGCAACATGCCTGACACAGCTTTCCTAATGTTGGCACAAGAGATTCCAGTAGCAGCGTGGTCGGATTCGTTCCTCGTCAGAGGAGCTGGAGGACAAGATGCTGCTCCAGCAAGAGGTGGCTGGAGGGGACAGACACACAGGAGCTGACCTCTCAGGCTCCTCTCCAGCCCTATTATCTGCCATTTCCGCCCACTATTAATGAGCTACTTAGGATGCATATTTTTCGTGATTGCAAAACAATGGCAGAAACCAGGATAGGAAGGCTTGTAGTGAAAAATATTAAGTTCATATTGATCCCATAACTTGTGAAAAATAGTCTATTGTTCTTGTTCAAGTGAGTACTTTATACTATTAAGAGGAGGCTGAATTAGAAATTTACTCCTAAATAGGGACGGTTTGGTGATAAGCAGTCTGAACTGTAGCATACAACCAGCTGTGGATAGAGCAAAGCAAGCCTGGCTTGGAAAAGCATCAGAGGCTCCATGTACAGTAATTCACCTACAGGTGTCCGTGTGTGGCTGCGTGGACGTATGAGATTGGATGGTCCCACCGAGATTAAGACATCAACAAAACCAAGTTTTCTTTTTTTCTTTTTTTTTTTTAACCAATATAATCCATACAATACAATACAAGAGGAATTGACAATACAGTACAATTTTAAAAATTCTTAATACTTGGACAAGAAAATCCTTCTTTTATATTATCTCTTCAACTCTCATTGCTTCTTATCTCCTTCCTTTTTACTCTTTTATTGCCTTTCAAAATAGATTATTTCCCTGGAAGATCGAATTTACAATCTTCTGCTGATTGAAATGTTTAAGTAGTGATTGATGAAATAAAAATGAGGCAGTTTGTGCAGCTGTGAGTGTGCAGGTATCTTTCCACAGGATCTTTTATATCCTTTGCCATCTCACCTGTGGGATATACTTCCACTTTTTCACCTGCCAGAGCTGTGGGGTTTTGTTTTCTCATCCCCCTCCCTGCTCCCACCCCAGCTCCCCCCCGTTGTGTGACTCCTTAATTCAGGTGAAGATGTGATTCGGAGGTTTAGAATAAAGTGCGCCATCTGCTTTAAAAAGAACAGTAATAAAAAGAAGGGAATCTGAGTCATAGCTCCTTTCATCTTTTGTGAGGAAGACGGAAGAGTCCGAAAGGATCACCCTGCATGACTGAAAATACCAAAGTCCCCTACAGTTTGATATTGCTGTACACTGGGTAACAGACTAGCTTTAGGTCAACTAAAGATCATGAGTAAGTTAAATGGAGCATCTACTGTACAGGTGTGCGGGTGTGTGGAAGTCTGAGTGCTGCATTTATTTGTTTTAAACAGAAAAGAAAAAAGGATCGTACTCGTTTACATGAGGCGAAGTGGCAGCATCAGTACATGTGACAAAGCATCGTGATGACATGGGTGAACCTTCAGAAAGCAAGGGTGATTAGAGGACATCTCTCGGAGGACCAACAACTACGCCACGGCAGTAGTTCACTGGGAGCATCGGGGCAGCTGTGTACAGAGAGAGGGGAGGGGGAGAGGAGGGGAGAGAGAGCGAGAGAGAGAGGAGGAAGTACAAATACTTTGTGGTGACCTTGAGCAGGAGCCTAGAGGGGCAGATTATACACGAGGCTTGTCTTGCCAGAGAGAGTCCTCCCGGTTGGATCCCTTCATAGCCTGGTCTGGGCTTCGGGGATGTATATCTCAATGCTTTCGGCGCTCTCGGTAGCTGAGTTCTGGCGGACCGATGCAGCGCGCTTGGCAGCCATCAGCCGTTTCCGGGCCTCCTGACGCTGCGAGCTTTCCAGAGAGCGTTCTCGTATGAGTGGCACCTGACCTTTCGATGGCTTCTTTGGCACTGGAGGAGGGACCCTTCTCTCCTGATCAAAGCAGAAGGTTAATGGCATTATACAGCTTCTCAGGGAAAGGCGGGAAAAACTAGGATACGTCAGTAGTTAGAACACACATTTTACCTAAGGTTTGTTAGCTCTTATCTGCCTTTCTGTCTTCAGTCAACTGGCTTTTGTGCTCAAGGGTTCATAAACATAGGGCAAGGGCAAAGGGGAGGGGAGGGCCGGCCGCCGTGCTACTTCTCCTCAGGGACGGTGCTGCTGGGGCTGAGGCCCCCACCGCTACCTGCTTAGTGTCAGGGACTAGGAAAGAGACCGAGCTCCCACCACTGGCGCAGCTGGGAGGGAATGCTGCTCTCAGCAGAGGAACTCTGGAGAGCCCCAGCTCCTGGGCCACCCTCTTCTATCCGTGCATAGTGCTAGATGCTCCTGCAACACGGAGGTGCCATGGCTTTGGCGTTCCCAAATGCAGATGGGAGCTAGCTGTCTGCAGCTGGTGCGTCAGAATAAGTAGTTTTTAAAAAAACACCATATATTTATGTATCTATTTTGTAGCAGTTTGGTGCCAAAAATCCCACACTCTGGGTCTCGCTGTGCAAGCTCACACACTCTGGCCTCGTGCTAAACAGGCATGAAGCTACATTCAGCTAGAAATAGAAAATCTGGTAGGAAAAACTTAAAAACCGTTAAGACAACATGCATTAATCATCATGGTGGCAGCTAGCTCCAGATACGTGACCAACAAGGAGGACTTTTGTGTATATCCTGGTGCATGTACACGCACATACACACACAAAAAAAAGAAAAAAAAAACAACCAAAAATCCCCCTCAGAGACGGATCTCTCCCGCAAAAGAAAAGTGTATTCAGAACTGAATTTCAGGCGTCCACAAAGACTTTGTCAAGTTAATTAGATTGTCTTTTACGTTACATCCCCTTCCAACTGTGAACACGGTCTCTGAGCGAAGGGATTTTATCACACTACAAAAGTCCCATTCTGCCCTTTCGTTTTCTCTCATGCTGCTCACAACAGCTTCCATGGCTCAAAGTATAAAGGTGCTTAGTTACACTTATTCATACTTTGCTTTTTCTCTCCATCCAAGGATTAATCTATGCTGCTTAAAAAGGGCCCAGTGGCAAAGGCCAAAGGCAAATATCAATTCCACAGAAAGTTTTTCTTACTTTTTTTTTTTTAAATCCTTTTAAAGAAAGGAGATGATCTGTTTCATCTAAAATCATAGACAAATGCTGTTAAAACAGGAACACAGTGTAATTCTTTAAAATCTTTACCTTCCTACTGTAGGTCCCTTTCTTCAGCACTACTTAACTTCCTTTAAACCGCTATAGTCTTCTTTTTGTTGGAAACTCTTTGAAATGTTTTTCAGAAGCGAAGAAAAGGCACATTTTTTTAAGGAAAGCTCTAATTTCTTACTGCTGCAATTGCAAACACTCAGCCTACTCGCTTTACTGTAAAAGCTAATGAAAGATCATACACCAGCATTTCTGTGCATGCATGTTTGGCATTTTTAACTTCCTTTTCTGATAGATACTGGGGAAAAAAAAGAAGATAAGAAAATGACTTGCCTTCAGTACCTTGGGCTAGGATAACACATTCCCATTCATTCCCCTACAAAACACACTAGGTGTGCACAAATGGTGTGAACATGGCACTCCTAAGTCAGGAATGAGTATTTAGTCTTGATTGGAGGAGGAGGAATAGTGCTACCAGCACTGCCTGTACAAGCTTCCTGCTGCAAGATTAACGGGTTTTGATATTATTATGGTTATTTGTCCAAACGAAAATACCACTTTGGTCATCGGCAGCCAGCTGACCATAAGTTGGGGTAGCCAAGACTCCTGTCTGAGCCACTGTACCTGTAAGTCATGCTCCCCCTCCTTCTGGTGACCCTACCTGTTAGCTGTATTCATTGCTATCAGACCAGTCACAGCGGAAATTCAGCCACCAAATTACATACCTATAGGAGCGTGACATTAGACCGTTGATTCCTCTAGGAATGGGTCTGTGTTCTAAGGATTTTCTGAAACATTTGTGTATTTTGGCTCACCCAAGTGCTGTTTGTCTTAAGGTGGATAGTGAGGAGAAAAAAAAAAAGGCGATGGTGCCAAATGAGAATGTAAAGTGATATGTGACTCACACTTGGAGATGTGGTAGTTTTTTATGGTGACAGAAGAAAACTACATTTACCAAAAAAAAAAAAAAAGATGAAAAATAAAAGACCAAAGCTCCAGATGATTTTTATGCTACTTCAGGTAAACAACACTACCAGCAAAGTGAACGTGTTTGTGAAATCACCCATTTAAAAAAAGCCCAAATAAAAAAAGCAAACCAAACAAATGGACAAAAAATTGTAATTATTTCACGTAAACATTTTGGAAGGCATATTTTTGATATTGCTGTTTGTAATCTGGCTACCAAAGTCAGCGATGGTTACAGTGCTTCCCTAGTTTTTTCAGTAACACAACCTAGAACTCTTGCTGTATGTGATAATACGAACCGTAAATGTGATTTATTTAATTTTAAGAATCAATATATAAGGCAGTTCCTTCCAACGACTGATCGTCTAATATGATTAAATGTAAAGCTTAACAAAGTACCACATTCCCATTATCCGATTCACAAAGACAGATTTGGTTTAAAAATATGCCTGAAACATATTACAGATAATATCCCAGATGATTATTACGTAAACATTGTTATTACAATGAAATTAATTTGATATGAGCTTCATTTCACATTTTTAACGTCAACGCTGTAACACAGAGGCCTATTTAATCTGTCCAGTATTTGTGCAGGGTTTTAAATGAAGCATACAAAATCTACAGTGTTCTACCTTCTTGTCATGAGGATCCATCTGTTTCCAATTATTGGCCTTTAACTGATGAAGTTCATCAAATTTCATACTAATATTTTCTATGGACAACTGCAGCATATCCCAAAACCCTGCTAAATCCTGGGAGGTCGGCCGTGGATGTGCATTAGGATTCTGTGCAACAGAAGAAAAAAAACACGTTGGCTTTAGTACTTCTTAATGTAAAGCATTTGTGCAAATGGTTACGAATCTTGCTAGCAAAGCAGTTTGAGCAAATCCAAGTGATGGATAAGACCCAGAGAGAGGAGCAAAGCAAAGCATTACTTACTGGCGGGTTTTATTTCGAGGAGTCTGGCTCGGCGTCGAGCTGCTGTGCCCTGCAAACACCCACTCACCAAAGGCAGCGGGTACCCCCCACAGACTAAGGGTAAAGGGCCCCTCTGGCAGGACCTGCCTAGGGATGTTCCTGGGTACAACTGGGGGCAATCCTATCTGCATTGAAATCAATTGCCAGCCTCCTTTTCACTTTCTTGAGGAAGGATTCCCCACCATGCACCAGCTTGTAAAAAAGTGGTATCTGTGCAAATGTACATTTCCTGCATGTGCAAATAGTGATATACTGATGTGTGAACACTTTTTCCACACTCTGAGAATGTAAGGTTTACAAAAATACGCATTTCAAGTAAAATTATCTCTTATACACCTCAGGCCAATTTATTCTTGTTTGTTTGTTTGTCAAGAATAACCTGTGCGAAAAGGTGAAAATCTCAGAAGACTACATGCAGAAGCACAGTAAACCCATTTCTACAGGTAGATTTTTGGGAAGAATGAAACTGGGACACAGGTGGGGAGCATTGCTTTGTGTGTGCAAACTCATCAGCTCAAGAGCATTGCTCAGAAGAGCACATCTGGACAGTCAGCATCTTCAGCACAGCTTGGGCCAGAGGCTGGTGACCCAAGGAATCCTGTCCTTCCTTCTGTCCCTTCAGTGCACCCCAGCTCTGAAGGTTTTTTGCATGCAGTGGGCATACACGAAACCATCCCTGCTCCACTGGCAAGGTTTATATGAAGGAAGTCTCTCTACAGGATGTGTCTGTATAAGCTGGTTCCCAGCTGAAATGAAACTTTAATTAAAATGAGATGTTGTATACACTCACTTCAACCGTGTTTTTCCATAAATGCTAAGGAGTCCCTATACCAGTCAGCAAGGTTGTGTGGGTGCTGTGGCCTTGCTGGACTACACTGATATATTATTATTAATTTTGTTGTTAATAAATAAATTACTAGTAGCACCTTGCATCATGTTTTACTTGGCTCAAGTTTTACTTTGCCTTTAGTTTTCTTCCTCTTCAGAAGCAGTAAACCCAAAAGACTCAGCTGCTTGCCTTATAAAATTTCTATTTGTGCTTTTCACAGTCACACTGACAACAGATTTTGATAGGATGATTATACCATGAAAGGTGCAATTATTGAAAACAACAAAGTATATATTTTTAGAATCATACGGAGACCAGAGATTACACTGATTCCTAGTTTTTCAGTGCTTGACACTAGCAGGTTGCCCAGTTGTAGGCTGTTACTTGCAAAGATGTGCAATCAGAAGGCTTTTTCAATTTTTATATTAAGAATTGGAAGTCTTATGAAGATAGAGACAATTTCTGTTGCATTTGTCCACTGAGGCAGATTTTAGTCGGGGGCTTGTTTCGCAGGAACACACAGGGAAGCCCCACTCAGAAGATTTCTGGTCCACCCTCAAAGACCTTAAGATGTTTCTGGTCCACCCTCAAAGACCAAAGACCATCTGTGTGCCCATGAACTTGAGGGTCAAGGGACAGACCCTTGCTCCTCTGGAGTCAGTAGCAGAGCCTCCTGATGGTTCACCTGAAGCTTTTTGCCTTTATTTTAAGGATCTCAAGCTATTGTGAAACTCATGCTGACTCAGACAAGTTTGAGTTACTCCCAAATTTATATCAAGGCCTTAATTGGAAAAACTGCTGCGTTAGTCAGAAAATCAGTTTAGTTTATGTAGGATTAGTCACAAGGTTAGTAAAATGCATACAGTAGTATCTAGCAGAAAAATTACATACCAGGTTTTCTTCACAAAGTTCTCTGAACTGGTAAAATTTCTGGGCCATGAGAAGCTGGGCACTGCCCACTGCAGTTCGAATTTTCCCTAGAACTGAGAGAAAAAGAAAGTAAGTCACAATGCCTTCTTTGCTGCAGGCAACTAAAAGCCTGTAAAAAGAGAGGAGAAAGCTGAGTAGCAGTCAGCTCCAGCTTTCAAAAGGTATGGTATCTTACAGTCACAAAAAGAGAAAAGCTGATAAATCTAAGGTCAGACCTCCACTAGGCAAAAATATGTAAAAAGTTGCTGCATCTTACTCTCATTCCTCCAGTGAGACCAGTTGTAACCGGTTGTAATGACAGGGTAAACATGGCTCATCAAAACTTTTGCATGCTGCATAGAAAGCTCACCAGAAATGTCACCACTCATATCACTACGACCCAGACCCAGGCTCAGGCTTTGAATGAAAACCCAGCTCCCCGCACAAGGACATGGGGCTCTCAAACCCTGTTTGCTTCTCCACCTTACTTAGCAACTCAGGCCTTAATGTCAGGTGTAGCTGAGTGTTGCTCGATCAGAGCCCCAGAAAGGGGATGATTGTTTTAGTGCATGCCAAATAATCTCTTTTGGACCCTCTGAGTACTTTCCATGAGCACAGTCCAAGGCTGCTTCTGCCTTTGAATTCAAATGCCCAGGAGTACTTCAGGGAGCAATCACACCCTGGCCTCTCCTCCTTGCTGGTGACTTGGAGGGAGGTGTCAAAGAGTCCTAGCGCAGCTCCTGTGCTGTCTGAGGACTCCTTTGTACAGACAGCTGGGTACTTACTGCCCCTTTGGAGTGACCGAGTGCTGTGAAGGGCTGCAGTGAACCAGAAGACAACCCAGAGTAAATGCCTCTGAATAAAGCAGGAGCTCATACTGTTTTGGTTGCATTCAACCTCACTCAGACACTGGGATTTTACTGCTGCCAGGGGTAGTTGGGAATACACTGCCCAAACCCAAGGCATAGACTGGTGCATTCAGGGACTCCCTGGGGCTTTGCTGAGTTCTGGTGCAGGGAGAGACTGCGTGTGTGTACCTGTACATGTGTGTGTACACGTGTGTATGTGTGTACCTCTGTGTGTGTGAAAAATGAAGCAAGAACGCAGAAACACAGCAGAAAGGCAGACATGGCCTCAGCTGGCAGTAAGACAGTGAATCCAGAAAACAGAGTGTGAATTTAGGGACTGCTGAGTGAAAGAATTGATGCTGTGCTGTGAGCAAGAAAGCAGCTACCGATTTGTTTGACACTTTCAATGCTCAGGAAAAAGACCCCAAACTGTCTTTAAAAAAACAAGTTGGCATCACAGATTTATCTGGCTCCTTCATTAATTTTCCCCCTCAGCTGAAGCAACTTATTATCCCCAATTCGCTGGTTAACAAGTGATAAAAAAATTAATTTAAATTAAATTTTAAATAATACCACTTCCTTAATGAAAAACATGAATGGCAGCCACTGTGTCACAGTTCTCACTGACATTTCTGCTCAGAGATGTTCATATTGTCCCAGCCCTCAAATAGACACAGCAACTTTTCCATGACAAATTTACAGCCTAGATATATGAGACAGGTGAAGGAGGAACAGGAAAAAAGCACATGAAGTGGACTGCTCAAGGTGAGTGAATTGCTGGCAGAGCCTAGAAGACATACTAGTCCTTAAGCTGCCATCCTCTGCACCATCCCTTGGGCACAGCCACTTTTTGCATAAAAGCTAAGACAGTGTTAACAGAGCTCCCCTGGAAAAATACTGCTAAGTATTTTGAATTACCACAATGAAAAATAAATAAATAAATAAACACATACATACATAAATACATGTAACTTTGCTATAACCCCTTCCAACAAGATTTTTAGCGTTTCATTGGTCCTGTGACTGGCTGCAGTGCTGGCTACCAGAATGGCACCATGCAGTGCTTGGTAAGAGAAAGGCCTCTCCAAGGGATTGAGTAGCCACACGCTAAGCAGACTGGCACAAATACTCATGATAAACTGAAACCAGACCCACGGTAATACGAAATCTATGTTCTCCTCCTACAAGGCAAATGGCTTTTCCTCTAGCAGCCTTAAAGCTCACTTCTTAAGGCTGTTGAAGGAAAAGTGGGATGTGGAGTTCATTTATACTTCAGACATACAAAGAGGGGGAAAAAAAGGGGGAGGGAAGAGAGAGTCTTTTCACATATTTTTCAGAACCTATAGGAGAGAGCTCTGTGAACACACACAGAGCCCAGACTTTAATTTTGTTCCCAGAACTCTGCTCAGCACTGCCAGGAAATAGCCGTGAGCTGGAAGATTCACTAAGCAGAATATTTTCAGCATATTGCGCAGGGAGTTTTGCACACAACTCTCATTATTGTTAGCAAGGCTTGCGTGTCTAATTCTATGCGCACAGTGCTGAAAATGGACCCCTTGGTGTGTCTAGTCATTTATGCAACCCAATATGCAAACCACTCAACTGAAAGGACTTTTCAATAGTAGGAGGAGCTACTCCGAGAGCTTTCATGTGGTTCCCATTGTTATGAAAACTCTTCCCACTGAGTATATTTGGGAACAGCTGCCTCATCTGGAGCTCGGCCACTCTGATGCTTCCCAAGACTTGAGAAGGGGAGAAAAAACAGTCTCTGGACTTCTTGGGATAAAAAAAACGCAGAAGAGATGAGGTGGGCTTTTCCTGGAAATGTGCACAAAATAAGTTGGAAATCACATCCCAAGCGTGAAGAAATGTAAATACAACTTCTTGGTGATGGATGGGAATGTGCCCCTTTCTTTTAGGGAAGAAGAGCTTAATATTCAGAGATCTCAGCAGAGGGAAAAGGAAGTCCTTGTCCTTGGCTGCCTAGTGACTGGCTATTTGCCTAAAAACCATCATCCCAGCTGACTGCGGATGCATGCTGATGCTGCTCTCTATTGTTGCCACTTCTGCTGTAGCTGCGGCTGTATCTAGTCAAGTGTCACTGATTCCTCGACCCTCAAAAGCACGGGGTCTGTTAATGTGCAACTCGTCAACAACCAACTCTGTCACGGAAGTTAGGGGGGGAAAAAGGACAAAAAACAAGGCATGCAAAAACCTGAAAGGAATCTCTCCAGAAGGCACAAAGCCTTATCAATAGCCTAAGTTTTGTTTCCAAATCCACGTTGCTTTTAGAGTTTCAAGGCAAAGTGCTCATTTTGCTTACTCAGTCAAGATTTCTGGTGCACAACAGAAAGGCCAAGGTGTAGTGAAAAACAAAAAGCAAAAATAGACCAACATACTTTCTTAGAAGAAAAGCCTGCGAGGTTTGAAGCCAAATACGAAGAAAATAAATGGAATTGCAAAGATAATACTCAAAACACATCAGAAGAGAATCAGAGAAATCTTTAACAGCAAGGAAGATGGGGTACAGGAGGAAAAACACATAAACATTCAAATTGATGTGTTCAGCTAATAGGATACAAAGAAAACATATAAAACCAAGCAACAAAAAATCCCAACCCATCAAGATGCAATCATAATGGATTTAAACACCTATATAATGTTATTCATGTCTGTTTTCTGTTCCATACAGGGCTATACAGCACACTCAGCACTGCTGGATCTGAATGCCTTCCAGTAACACATTAAGCAACATTATTAACATCCATCATATGCTTTGCTGTCACCCCTTCTCCAGAGGGAGAAGTGTGTGTACTGCAGTGTTTTGTTTTTATAGTTTAAATTTTTCCTTTTTTTTCCCCCCTCCCTTCTTGCATTGACTCCCCTTCCTTCTAAATCCAGTTCTCTCCTGTGACATTTTTTAAGAGATAGACAATTATGTCTATTCTTGAAGAACTGCTTCAGTACAGCTATTTTGATGGAATTCAGCTGCTGTGGAATGCCTCCTCACTATTACTGTTCTCAACTAGGAGTCGCAGAATATTATTCTAGGACAGACACATGACAGTGAATACCCTTGTGTCTCTAATCCCCCAACATGTTTGTCTTTTAAAACATTCTTGGAAGTAGACTTGGACTATGTGCTGTTCTCAGCAGTAAGTTCTTGCTTCTCTTGTTTCTAAGAATTGCATAGGACCTGTTTTGAAATTGTAGAGCTCTATGTATCTCCCCCCTCCATGTCTTCATTGGAAAAGAAATAGGAAAACAACAAAATAAAATAATTGTGAACACAAGCAAAAAAATAGTTATTGTCATCTGCTCTAACTGGGAAGGTGACTGTGTGTATAACAAGGATAACAAAATATAAGAAAAGAGCAGAACCCACCTGAAGTCACGTGAAAAGTAATCACATAGAAGCCAGGGGAGTTTTGAGAGCGGGCAGCATTATTTGGCCTTAAAACCCCAACTGATGTATTTGCATTTCAACTTTGACGGGCCCCAGGGTCTAACAAGTGACAAAGGATAGTCACTTTAGGACTGTGACTATCAAATGCCCTTAATGTGAAAACACCTGGTTGACAGGCAAGGCCCAAGCTAGGGAACAGAATACCAGGGACTTGCTCATTGCCCCAGGAGCAAGTGGCAGGAACAACAGCTGAAATTACAGGGACACAGCCTGACATTTGCGTTGCAGATGTTGGCTGGGCACTATGCATATGAAGCAATCCTGCCATAGAGCTGTCACAATCCATTTCCAAGCCAGGATGGACCAGCATTTTAGCCTATTGGTGTTGACAGACCTACATTTAAATAAGGCCAAGCATGACAAAAGCCAGGAAATTCAAAGTTAAAGCTACTGCTCAGGTCTTAAGCTCAGCTGTTAAGGAGAAAACAGCCAAATGGAGCAAAGTAGGGAAGGAGCTGTCCTTGCTTTGAGTCATATATACTTACAGGAGTGATCTTACTGAAATTAATAGGGCTGTCTACATGAGCAAATTCTGTTCATTTGGATTAAAGCAGTTTCCATGTGTTCTCTGACTTACTTGGCTTTTATTAGCACATTTAATGTTTTTTTTTTTCCCCTAACTAGATCGTTTCCTTGCTTGTGGATTTCACTTTTTACCTAGATAGCTTCTGGGCACTGGTAGGGCTATTCCTTGCTGGCTTTCCTTCGAGAGACACTCATGTATGGAGAAATCTCTTCTGGGGAGAAAAGAAAACCAGAACAAGGAAAGGATTAGTTGGGCATATAGCCAGAGGCATGTAGCCAGGGGGATTCCAGCAGGACTCGGCCACATGTCAGGCTGGTGACCATCCCTCTGCACGGCTGCTCCAGCCCACTGCAGGATGAGGCTGTCTCACTCCTTGGAACAGCAGAGAGCAGGATTGCTTGGAGAAGCCCTGCAGAAGAATGGCAAATGGTTTTCCTTGCTCATGGCTGAGACCAAACTCTTTTTCTTTTGCCATGCACAGTTATTATGAACAATGTACCTTTCCCTAAACTTTCTTCTCTCGAGCCTAGCCTTTACTTTTTACGTTTTCTTTTGAAACAAAGGAAACAAACCAAAATAGCAGAGAGTGTGTAAGCATTGCATGATTTGCCAGAACTGGATGAATTTGCAAAGCCTCTGGTCCTAAGCAGTGAGGTTCCCGCAGATTTGAAGTCAACCTTTATTCACAGACTAGCCCAGAGGCTTTATTCACAGATTAGCCCATATACACTCTAGAGAGTTATAATGACATGTCTTGTGGGACCCTTGGTTTTCTGTTTTAGGTTTTACTTGATTGGCCTGGCTTGTCTCACCACTAAACCCACATTACACCTCACTGGTGGTGAATGAGGCCTGCTGTTTACTTCCGATGGTTATCTTTACACCAGAGCCACAGTACAACCCCACGTGAAAAAGAAACTTCTGGAGAGGGCACAGGGGGAGGCAAAATGAAGATTTCTGGTTCTTCCAAGAAGGTCAGTGCTCCATGTAAAATACAAACAACAGCAAAAAAAGCCCTCTAAAGACAGGCCAAGACCATAGGAGTATGTTCCTGTGCCCACCGCTGCCGGGAAAAAAAGTGGTCAGAGATGTGCAGGGAGCCAGGTCTGATGCTGCTAATTTTGTGTGTAAATGGTGACAATAGAGGCCTGAGCCAAAAGTCACCAACAACTGTGGTGAGGCTCTGACTATTTGAAATTTTGCAGGGGAGAGGTAGGAGGAGCAAGCAGATGGTTGAAGAAAAAACAAAAAAAAGTCAACTGTTGATTTCACTTTAGGCCTGATCCAAAGCGTCAATCAATTCTCACAAGGTGTTTAGCCTCAGATGTGTAACATCTTTTTTTTTTTTATGAGAGGCCTAGAGTTTGTAGCCAACTTCCCTGTAACTGCAAAATATACTGAAATCATACCAAATATGTTAGCTTAAAGTGTGAGAGGTGTTCATCCGCCTGTCACACATGCTGTGGCTTTATCAGAAAATGATTTCAGATAAAACCAGAATATACTATACAATAAATAATTCACGGTGGAAGGGAAGCCACATTTCTCTCTATATTGGCATTTCACCGTGCAGCCGCTGAACCACAGCTTGTTTTTATACAGAGCAGCAGACTCCATTTCCCAGCTAGAAACATTCAATCCCATCTGGTAGATTCATTCCCAGCTAGATAATACCCAACGTATCTATGTAACATACAAGCTACTGTCAAACAGCAGTGAGCCGTCTCCCCGAGACAGCTGTTCCGCACAAGGGCTGCATTGTCTGAAGGAAGCGCGGATCGTTTTACGTGGAGCGCCGGGGGGATGAGCCCTCTGTCAGCTGCCATGGCATCAAGAAAACCTCGCTCATCACACGTTCTTGTTATTTTGTTATCTGGCCAAACACATGCTGGGGATGTCAGGTTGGAAACAAAGAATGCTCTGGTTATATTTCATTAGGGAAACTAAAGCAAACACACCTCTTTTCCTCCTTTCCTCTCTCTCTCTAAAGTTTATAGATGTATGAAAAAGACGTTTTTTGGGGCAGGCTTTGTAACAACCAGGCTTTTGTTTCTGGCACTGCTGAGCGGGCAGAGTGGCCCCAGCCATATGCTTTTCCTTGGCACCAGGTAGAGCGGGACGTGCTGAGCTGCAGCAGAAAGCCCTGTGCAGCCTCTGTGGGAGGCAACTGACACGTGCCAGAGCAGCTGACAGCGTCACACCAGAATAAGTACTGCAACAGTGGCTACCAAACCCAGGTGACCCTTTCCCTCCTGCCATTTCCAGTGATCACAAGAAGTGCCAGGACACATGCCATATGTGCCGTAAGGAGGCACTGGGAATAGCCAGCCTAACCATTCCTTTATCTTCCCCATAACTGACTCCTCCCCCTGATTGCTCATAGAGCCCTTTAAAACTGTCTTATATCAAAGACACAAGACACTGAGAGAGAATTCTGTACAGATACACTGTTTCTGCATCTGTCAGCCTCGTAAAATTTACTTCACGTTCTTTTCCTACTACTTTATTTGTGCACCAACTACCTTGGTGCACAAATAAAATATTTACAGGTTTTTCCAGTATTATCAGTTCATAGAATGACAGACTAGTTTGGGTTAGAGAGGACCTTTAAAAATCATCTAATTTCAGCCCCACTGCCATGGGCAAGGATATCTTCCACTAGACCAGGTTGCTCAAAGCTCCATCCAACATGGCCTTGAACCCTTCCAGGGATGGGGCATCCACAACTTCCCTGGGCAACATCGTTCCAGTGCCTCACCACCCTCATCATAGAATATGTTTTCCTTATGACCAGTCCAAGTTGTTATGACAAAGAGAAAGAAATTGGGTTTTGTGGCTTTGACTTATAAAAGTTGTGTGTTTCCTGGTTGTTATGTGTTCACACTTCTTTTTCAATCTAAAATTTCATAGTTCATGAGGTTTCTTTATTTCTTCGTACTACAGAAACAACAGAAACCCTTTTATTCTGATACAGGTTCAAAGAGATTTTTGAATGCATTGATGGTGTAAGGAAAAAAAGAGATTCAAAAATTCTAGAATTTGGGCAATCTGGATCCGCTTTAAAGGCCAAAACTTCTATATTTTTTCTTCAGAAGAAATTGCTAGCCTATTATATAACATAAATTTTGTATAAATATAAAACCTTTACGTATCTTAAAATTCAGGTTATCTAATACTTGCCATTAAAAATCAATTTCCAGTTGCTTACAATTGTGTCTCACTGACTACCTAGATCATACCTTTTCATTCACTGGGTTGAATAGAAAGTTCCAGCAGAAACAACTTACGCATTTCTAAGAATTTTTTTTCCAGTGTTAATTTCTTTCCTTTCATGAATCAAAATCTTTACATTTCAAAAGTATTCAAACATCTCTCTTCTTGAGAGGAAGGGTTAGAAATTTTTAAGAAGCAATTCTGAAGCTGAAGTAGTAGTCCTTGCTTTGGTAGAGGCTAATCTGGGGGTTGGAAAGGTATTACTTGTATATCCAGGAAAATATGCTCAAGTGTGCCTATACTGTAAAAAACTGAATTCTATATATGCAGCTGCTCCTTAGTGTTTCCCAGAAGCTCCCTTCTAAAATTTGAAACAGCTTCACTCTCAAGAAGCATGCTTGTAAGCTCACAAATTTACCTCTGTCTAAAAGTTGACAGCTAGCAATAGTACCATTCCTTGTAAGAGAAATAAATGGAAAAAAACCCTTCCATTTTTACTCAGAGAAAAAAATTCTGGACCAGGAAACACATGTTCAGCCCTTCTGCCCCAATTAGTGCGAACGAGTAAGATGTGAACTCCTCAACCCTCAACCCTTCCGAGTAATGAAGGTTTATTAGACAGTCCCATTACCTTTCAGGTGGGTTAATATTGCTGACAGTGGTGACAACTGAGCTGCAGTTTTGCATGTGTGTGGTTTTTTATCACACAATATGAAGAGCTTGTTTTATTGGGATGATCAGAGACAAATGAGAACTGCAAGGGAGATGTAGGGAGGTTGGAGAGGGGAAGAGAGAGAGAGGACAACTTGGAAGCATAACTGAAATGTTTTTCAGTAGGGAGAAACATCTAAATACTCTTATGCCAATCACCATCTGAAAAGGCAACTGCAATATTAATTTAATTAAAAAGAACTACAATCTGTTAAACTATATTCGAAGGTTATGAGAAGTGATTTCAAATAGAAGAGTTAAGAAACATTAATACTACAAGATCCCTAACCACACTCTCCTAATTATCCGTTGAACTATGCAATCCCAAAAGCTAATACCACTGGAGTTTCAGAAGTGCCGAGCACTTGCATTCCCTGCCAGCTTTAATAAGGATTATTATATACATACATGCAGTCCTTTTGAGAATCACGACCATAGCTTCATTAGCTAAGTAGGAAAGGGCACAATACAGAATTCACTGGAGTGAATTTGACCTATATTAAATACTTCTTTGCAGTTGCAATATTACTGTGTGTGGTTACTTACTGTCCTCAGGTAAGTTGTTTTCACGTTCTTCTCTCTCCATCTGTTGGCACCAACCCTCCATACGATCTCTCTCTGCCTGAAGTAGCTTCAGAAACCAGTGGCCATCTCGGGGGCACACTGACCTTTGAACAGCTTCCAGAGGATCTTCAGTAATAGAGTCAATCCATGGGTCAGGAGGAGGTAAAATTGATGGATCAAAATCTGTCTCAAAGTCATCATCTACTGCACATGCATGGTAATGGTTTCCTGACCCTTGTATGCTAACGGTAGAGGTGCTTGCATCTCGGGAGAACTGTCTTGATATCTGTCCAGAACATGTACTGTCCTCTTGAGGGTCGATTATTTCAAAGTTCTCATGGAAATCCAGGTCTGCTTGCACAGCTGTTGTTACACTATTAGATCGTGTAAACCTGCGAAAGCTTTGGAGAGCACAAACAGAAAATCTTTAGAAATTTATTTCTAGGTAACTTGGTATGGAAGGACTTACTAAGATTCTGCCACTCTTCCTAAGACTGGCAGTCACAGCTCTCTGTGCTACATTCAGGTGTTTCTTTTCTTGAAATGATCAGCATAAGCTTTTTTTCTCATTGCAAGCAAACAAACAAGCATCTCTCTTTTTCCAAGCTTACTTTTTCCAGTCAGCTCACTGTTCATTGAGACAAGGACATCTAATTGTTGTGTGGTTTAACAAAGCCAGAGGCCAGCCCAAGAGACAGCTAACAGTGCTAGTAGCTCAGGATTTTAGGTTACTGATTAATGTAAAGTTAAAGGGAAGTAAAATTTTCAGAAGTGGTTTATCTTTTGACTTTTAAAACTCACACCCCTTTGAAGTTACACATCCAAACTCACAAGCCACATTTAAAAATCATACATGTGAAATAGATAAGACAGTAATAGCAATGAGTCTACTACATATGTAATATTATACATCCTATTTATACAAAAAAAGTATTTTTAATTCAGGTGAGTATTTTTATTGCTTCTTCATAATTACTCTTCATAATTATATATCAGCCATCTCTCACAATTTTAACACCCATTACCAGTGTCCAGACATTTTGTTTTTCACATTCAAACTTCAATTTCAAAATGATCTTCTCTTTTCCACCAAAGCTAGTGTTCTGCCTCTGTCTGTGTAACCCTCACTGTGATGGCAGCTATCCTGTAGGTAGCTTCCTTTCACCTGGCAGAGTTGCCCTGGGTTGGGGCATCTGAGGGCCGAGAACAACCCTGAGGGTGAAGGCAAGAGCAGGGGAGAGAGGGGGTTTGGGCTGGGGTGAGTTTTCTTTATGTAAACAGCACTTCAAATTCTGCAGTCCAAGGCACCCAAGGTGAAAAGGCTGACAGAGGAGGAGCACAGAGAAGTATAAGGAGTGAAAGATGACTAATGCTGTTGCAAGGGGAGGTAATTAGAGCCCATTTGATCAGCAGTGAATTGTGGAGGGCATAAGTGGAAAACAAGTGAGGCAGACAGCTGTCTTGGCCCACCATGAAAAAGAAGGTAGAACCATAAATTAATTAACATAGATGTTTCTTAAATCAGTAATATTTAGGGTTCAGAATTACCATAGTTTTGAACTGAACAGGGACAGATTCCCATCTCCTCTTCTTACTAGTTCAGGATGCCTGTGCACTCGTGCAACTACTAGTTAGTCTCCAATTTGTTCCCAATCTCACATCTCCATTTGAAACTAGTGTTAGGACCCATTTCCCTGTGATATTTTGGCTGTTTTGCCCTTTTCAGTTCTGTTTTTAGTTTGAGCTCAAGCAGCAGTGAAAATGCTGAAGAGATGGTGGAGCTGGATGATGGGCACCATTTCACTTCCTTTCATTAATATTCTACCTTCCACTGAAGAGCAACAGACAATTAGACAAGTACAACTGACAGCAAAATTTCATCATGTATATTTAGTCTGCAGTTGGTGAGGGAGCAGATGGAAGGATGCTGATGGAGAATTTAATGTCCTATATACCTGGTGCATCCACATAGCTCAGGAGGACTGCAGCAGACTTCAAGCAGGATTGTAATAGATCCTGCTGATAGAGGAAATTAATGGCTGTTGATCTGGGGCTTTGAGAGGAGTAGAGCAAAGCAAAACAGGAGTTGAGAAAGGCCCTTAAGTTTAAAAAACACAACCTAATTCCTCTGCAGAAGAAAGATCAAATTAACTTCTCAGACATACCCATCCCAGTAAAACTTTAATAATAGGTTGTGTACATATATCTTTAATAATCACCAACATTTTAACATAGTGCTTGCTGCTTGCAGTTTTTTTGAAACAGGTGTTGTTAAATGATACAAAAGTCATGGTTGTGACACTGTAGTTGCGCATGATATGCACCAGCAAACTGAAAAATAAAGAGAGCAGAATTCTTCAGCTTGGTAGCATTTATCCTTTGGAAAGTAGAGGAAAGCATTTTGTTATGGATTGGTACAGCAGAAAAAGTTAGAAAGGGAGGACAAGGGTCACTGGGGAGATGGAATCACTTCCATAGGAGAAAAGGTTTAGGAAACAGATGGCTGAGGAGGACTATGGGAGATCTATGAACTCCTGACTAGGGGATGTTTCACCATTTCTCAGACTGCAGTAGCTGTGAGGAGGAAGGCAGCCAGTTGCAATGCTTAGAGGTCCAAAGATCTACATCTATTGGAGGGAAGTACTTCTTCACACAATGTGTAATTAAACTGCCACAGAACCCTGGAAAAACCAAAGGTAAAAATAGGTTCAAAGAGAACCTGATCAAATTCACAGGAAGAGCCATTACACAGATGTCATATCAGCTAAGGAAGTCCCTGAACAGCAGAATACTACACTGAGCGAAGCAGTGCTTAGTTCACACCCTTTATCCTTTACACACACTCCTTTATACTTTTCTTAAGTATCTGCTATGGGCCCCTGGCAGAGAAAAGCTCTTATACTACTATTAGTGATTAGAAAGATACTAGCACGAGGCTGACATTACAGTGGAAATCTGTTCTTCCATTCCATGTTAGCTTTTTAGAAATTGCTTTAATTTGACTCTTATCCCCCCTTTAATTTGACCCCTTACAAATCCCTTATCTGCACTGAAGTGCCTGCATGCATGCACATACACACACATACACACACAAAAAACATGTGTGCCCACACAGGCATGCTGACTGAGGATTTCTTTTTAGTCATTTAGTCAGGGTTCACTGAGAGCCAAGGCATTAGTACACAGTGTACTTTTCCACACCTTCCACAGCACTGGTGAGAAAAGCAAATACCTTAGTCCAGGCTCGCTCTTCTCCATGTCCCTACCTCCATGTCACAGCCACCTTCTGCTTTCTTCAGTGCCCTAGACTCTGACAATCTTCTGTTTCAGATGACCACTTGTATTTTCAGTTAACACCCTGGCTTTTCAGTGTACGCCAAAACCCAAATGTGAAAACATCAAAGTCTGCTTGACAGGAGGACTTATCGCTGGAGGCTCTACATTTCACATCTTTCAGGGGTGTACTCTTACTGGGTTCAATATGAGCTAGTACCACCAAACCCAGACTCTGCTTAACAAATGAAATAGAATGACCTACTTTTTTTGCTTTTGTTTAATCTATATAATAGTATGCTACAGGTTTGCTTGACAGTTTCTTGGCACTGGATTATGTAACTTCTCTGTCTTCAAAAGAAAAACAACTTGGCAATAGAATATAGCATCAGTTCAAAATTAAAGAAATATTTCCAAGGAAATGTATTTTGAATAAAATGGAAATGTAGGAAGACACTTACTATCTGCCTGCCTCCAACTCATCTATATAGAATGCCTAATAGACGGTAATTTTAGTCTCTGACACAGCTTCCTCACTCACTTCCAGGATGTTTTACTCTTACAAAATACTGTTTGTGTCCCATATTAGCCTTTTTTGCTTTGTTCTCCTTCTGCTTTCAGGCTTGGCCCTTTTATACTCAGTTGTGCCCTGCAGGCACTAGGTGTAATAATTACAGCTTCAGAGAACTGCAGCAGATATCTGGCCTAAGGTGCAGAAAGCCATGAAACCTCAGACTGGATAAACCAGTATGGAGAACAACAGAACAATGTGTTTTGAACAACAACACGGTCACTCGATAGCATTCAGCTCTCACCTCCTAAGTCTTCTTTTGCTTTCTCTTGCAAAACATGTTTACAATTCGACTTAGATAATTTAATTCTTTTCTAAAAAACCCCTCCAAACCCAAAACCCCAGAAAAGAGCTAGATTTCAAGCCAACTGATGCACAGTCAGTCTCACAGGTATTTAGGTTAAACTCAGTCTTTCTTTACCCACTGGCTGTCCTCCTTCTTGGTGGTGGGCTTCTCTACTAAGGTTGCAGGTGCTGTCAGCAGAACAAAAAAACTGCAGAAGGAGTTAGCAGATATGGTACCATGTCTTTTAATGGCAGGAACAATATTCCTGCTCCAACCCCATTCCTTACAGCAGCTCATCTTTGTTCATCACGTTGTTTTAAGCTGGTTCGTTTATTTGGTTTGCTGTTTTTTAGCAACTCTTGGCCTTTGCATTGCAGAGCAGAGGTGCTGGCTGGAGCGCTCGGCCTCCCTCCAGGGCTCGGTCTGGGGCAGGGAGTGTATTGCCAACCAGAAGGGTGTGATCAGAAATTTATGGCCAATTCTGCCAGGGCCAGGCCTGCAGCAGCCCACCAGCTGGCTGGAAGCCACCAGGGCTATAAGGGTTTCCTTGGATCATGGGCAGCTGTGGCCAGGGAAGGAGACTGGCCCTGTCAGAGCCAGGGCCTGCTTTGCCTTTTGTTGACCAGAGCAGTAGTTCCTCCTCCAAGCATGCACCGGGTGGGAGGAAGTGTGGGCATTGAGTCCCACCAGGGTGGGACTGGCCAGATGAACTGGTCTGGGTTGCAAGTGACATTTAAAGGTCATCTAGTCCAACCTCCCTGAAATGAGCCGGCACATCTTCAACTCGATCAGGTTGCTCCAAGCTGTGTCCAGCCTGACCTTGAATGTTTCCAGGGATGTGGCATCTACGACCTTCAGAATTTCTCAGTGGAATGGCTTCCACCATGGAGAACATAGATAGCCAGAAAATGCTGCTGAGAAAAGCCATGCAAGTAGTTCACAGAATCACAAAATATTCTGAGTTGGAAGAGACCCACAAGGATTATCAAGTCCAATTCTTAGCCCTGCGCAGGACATCCCCCAAGCATCATATCATGTGCTTCCTGCTTAGCTTACCCAAAATACAGACTTGAAAGTCCTAAAGAGTGCAGAGTTGAGAAGTTTAAGTTAGACTGTAGGACTGGCCTATTGTATAGTGAAGACACTAAAACCTGAGTATTTTTTGTTGGACAGTAAGTAACCAAACCCAAAAACCTACTTGAAAAAACCAGCTTTATATAGTAACAAAATCCAAAGATGTGAGGGGTTTTTTTCCCGGAAAAGACAGCACAGGATTTTTGTTTGATTGTATGCTTTATGCTACCACATTGTTATTTTAAATGATTCCCTATCAAGAGGTGTGCTGTGGTAGAACATACTTTGTGTATCAAGATCTTGTGGTAAGACACACTTTTGTGTATCAAGATATGGGGGCACCTTTCTCGATGCCCCAGAAACCAGAGAAGATGGAGAAGGTCCATCTGTCTACTGCAGTCTCCCATGGCAATGTTATTACTCCATTGTTTCAGTATTCAAAAATTCTTGTTGATGGCAAACCAAGTACAATTACCAGCTGATGGTACATCTAGAACAGTGAGCATGGCAATTTTTGGGGGGACCGTGTAATAGGAGGAGATCTTGGGGCAGACAAGATAAATTGCAAGAGAGACTAGAACTGATTATAGAGCTATGGGACTGAAAACCCCTTGTTCACAAAGAATGCATGCTGATTGTTCTGGCAGAATATATTATTTCTTTTTTTCTGCTTCAGTAGAACTGGTTGACTTCTCACAACTCAATTATCTTCTGTAAGTGAGGAGGGTGGTCCTTTGAGGTCAAGAAGGAGTTACAGGTGGAGAGAAAGGACAAACAGAAATGGACAGAAATTGAAGTGCCCTGAGATTGCATGGATCATTTTCATTAGGTACACATTTCAAAACTGCCCTGGAAGGAAAGGGGAAGAACATTTTGGTTAGGATTTTCTCAGCATCATGGGGAAGGTCAGGTGAGAGATAAAAGAGTAACAGCAGTAATATCATGAGGTTGAAAGAAATGCATACCAATTTCTCTCCAAGAGAATGACTGGACAGAGGTGCTGTACAAATGCTAGAAATCACAGAGCTGCAGGTAGGGAATGGGTATGAAAAAGATTGAGAGCAGGCAGCATAAAGAGCTGAGGATAAGATGAATAGCAGCAATGGATCCAGTTGCAATGGGGTCAGGTAGCAGGAGGCACATTTATGCTTTGAGCAGTACAACAGGAGGAGGCAGACTGAGGCATTTGTCTTGGCAGGAGGCCCACGTTACAGAAAGGGCCGATGAAAGGTCTGAGTCGAGATGGAAGACTGAAGAGAGAGAGAGCTGTCCTCTGAAGATACTCTGTTTTTGAATTACTTAGATCAAGAAATGGAGGCAAAATGTTTTGCTTACTTGGTCCAAACACAGAAGCAGGAATATTTAAAAGGACACGAGCAGGTAAGACACCCTAGAGTGAGAATGACAATTGTATGAGGTGAGGGAAAGGGGAAGGAAAGAGCAGGAAGCCAAGAAGAGGACTGAAAGTTGTGGTAGGCTTTTGGTGCATTAGGCAAAGAGCTTTCTTGTTTTGCAACAGTGTACTTAATAGCTTCGACTGTCAAGCAAACATGATCAATTTACTGTATTTATCCTTTCTGCTGTGTCATTCTTCTCCCTTTATATTTATTTAGTATTTCTGAAGCCTGGAATATTTTTAAAAACATTAATTTCTCAAAGATTCAGCTAAAAAGGGCTTTCCTTAGGCTTTGCAGATGTTATGGTGCAAGGAGCAGTGAAGAATGTACTGTATTTACAAGTCTGTTCCTGTAACAGATAACTAATATCTTGTGCTCTGCTGTGTTAGGGGGGGAAAAAAAAAAGAGTATGAGTGCCCAACTGTGATGATAAGCCCTTTGTGTCTTGAGTGCACTCATTTTCTAAGGATTAGGGGCTGTCCTTTATCAGCCAGTTCACTTCTGAAAGTCCATGATAGATTGCTGCTTGCCCGTCTGCTCCAAACAGCAGCAACCTCAACTTTATCAGCAAGGAAACCCCCAAACACAGCTGTCAGCAAGTAATGCAGAAATATTGCTTGCTCAGGGCAGACTCTCACAGGCAAATCTTACCTTTTTCTCTGGAGCAATAATCACTGCAGTAGAAAGAGGACTTTGGAAGTAAGGTATTTACAAACAGCCATTTCTTTCTTTCTTTGCGGAGAGGGAGAGGGTTGGACTTTTGGGGTAGTTATTTCCTTTGTGCTCAGGCTGAAGTGAAATGGTCCTTCAGCATCTATTCTAATGTGCTCATTTATCTACTGCTGGAAGAGTTGCGGGTAAATGGGGCTAAGGTCTAACATATAAAGAAATTTCTGCCAGCGAGAGATGTTTTAGCAGGTTAATGAGGAACTTGGTAACAGCCTAGCAGGGTCATTGCAAAATCACATTTCTTTTTGCTGAAATCACTTTAACCTTCTAAAACCACAGGAAAATGCTCTGCTACTTTACAGGGAGATTTGGTTGAATTGAAAATGGTGTAGATAACATGCTATTTTTGAGTATTTTTATCAGATGTAGGAAAAAACTGGTCTGCAAATGGACATCTCCACTGGCTCCTGCAGTCAGCAGGCCAGAGAAGGAGAGAGGGCCTGAATTTTGTCAGCTCAGATTTGCTGCACCCAGGTTTTCTCTGGAGAGATTGCAAGGATAATGCTTCCCTCACTGACAAGTCATACTGCACCGAGGCTTTGCCTACGACACAGGAGGCTACTGAGAGTGATCAAGAAAGTGGCTCCAGCATCCCATAGTCACACTATGCCCAAGCGGCCTGAGAAAAGAGACTTGAGTGGGTGCTTGGAGTCCCAGCAACACTGGGCAGGCCTGCACTCTCAGAGGCAAGGGGAGAGTCTGGCTTTTCTTCAGCCACTGAGTCCAGTTTTGGGAAGGAAGTAAGATTTGCAGTTGTGGTCAAGCACTCAAAAATTTTACGCGTCTCCCACGTGATACGCACAGTTATGCTGCCCTGCAATGCAACTGCAAATTTGTCATCAGAAAGAAACATAAGCCTTAAAGACAGCTGCTTTAGTTTACTTTTTCTTTTTAATTTTTTTTCTTGAAGGATATTTGTTTACTAATTCAGGATATAGTGCAGACTGTAGGGAGAACAGAGTTTTACAGGCTTGCTTTGTAATCTCAGCACTTTTTTTTGCAAGGGAGCAATTGTAATGCAGAGATGTCTGGGTGAGATACCTGAGTAAAAGCATTCAGTTTGGCTCTGCCAGTGCACTGCTACATGTGGCTGATATTATTCTGCTGAAAAACAAGGTCGACTTTTCCTCATCAGTTCTATGCTGCTGCAGTCATCCCGAGACTAATACTCCAGCTGCAACACTGTCCACTGTTTAAGCAGAGTTTCTAGTGAAAAAGAGATTATTAAAAGTATATTAGCCCTCAAAATATGTGGCCCTTCTCTTCCAGTTCTCTCACTGGTCCTGAAAAATCCTCTCTGAAAAATAAGAGCTACAACATTGATAAGACTCAGCTTTTCAGCTGGGTGATCTAACAATTTTTTCAGGAAGCAGGTTTATGTGGTCATGTGTGCAGGAACTAGGGCTCTTAAAAATTAGTTGCAGCATGATTATTTACTTTAGAAAAACAGGATTAACTTTTACTCACCACTTCTCCTCCTCTACTTGAACTCCTATGGACTGGAACTTACTGGTTGCTTTATTGTCACCTGGTATGGTGGATTCTTCAGCACCATCGACCTTTAAAAAACCAAAACGCGACAGGTAATTAGGATGTATTTTAGCAGAGATATCACCCAGCTACTTGCAGTTTCTATGCTCCTTAACTACTAAGTGTTTGCACATAGAGCTTGTACCATGAGTTCCTTCATCTAGTTAGGTAGTTTGTCTGTGGTGTGTTCATTTCTGAGGTTATTACTGAACATTCATTATTCTTGTTAATCTATAAAGCATTTCTGGTAAAACAATATTCAGCCTGCAACACACGAATGGATTTTATCCAGTATTTTATGGAGGTTGGATGCTCACATTTGTCAGAGCAACTCCTGGTATTGTGCTCCACCATTTGTTTGATTTTACCTTCTATCTTTAAGTGCATGTGTATGTGAATTCATGTCAAAATAATGTGTTTATTTTGTTTAAATGTTAGTGCCTCAAATTCGAGCACTGCAGAGATAAGATTTAAAGCAAACAGATATGAGTCTTACTCCTTTATCTTGCACACAGGTGGTCTCCAGGAGCACAGGCTGTAGCTGAATACCACATCTCCATCTCCATGAGAAGATTTGTACCAATGGTATAAAGCTAAAATTTTACCACAGATGTGTTTTTGAACAAAATCACAATATTCTGGGTCCAATCAATGTAGTTGTTAATTCCCAATTCTATATATAACATGGATAGTCATACAAGAAAAACATTTTCCAGCAGATAGAATTTTTGGACCATAGCAGTGTTGTGAAGTGATCTGTAGACTCAAACTGATCATGGGTGCAAAACCTCCAGCTGTAGTTGGTGGTTGTTCCACCAGTAACTTCTTGTTGAGAACCACTTGACCAGCCGATGCAGGAAAAGCACTCAGCGAGGGATGGGAGTTACAGAAGCTGTGAGGTGAGGTGAGGTACTTCCCTGGTACTGGGGGTTCTGGGGAGATAAACACACCTCAAATCCCACAGCTGACAGAGCTGAAGCAACCTTTTGATGGAAGGGCTTTTCTTTGCTTAACTTTGCTTGTTTGCTTAGCAGATTTACAGCAAAGGCTTGCAGTGTCTTGAGAGTGACCGAGGGGTGTAGAGGACACACGTGGAGGTTCATCAGAAGTGCACACTACGTTTATTTGACAGAGGAGGAAGAAAACTAAGAATATACCTGTGGCTAATGCAGCTTGCCCTGCTCTACAGAGATGGATCAAGCTATCATTAAGGTGTATACTTGGTTTGAGTTCAGACTAAGCCTGAACTAGGCTCCCTTTATTCTGTGGAATACTGACTCTATACTGCCAGTCAGAGGACTGGCAGTGTACATACCTCCTTTAGGGCAGTTGTTTGTAAGAGAAGTAGTTTCTGGCATCAACAGCTATCTTAAGGTATTTCTACTCCCGCACTACCCCTTCAGCTGCACCAGCATGACTGCTTGTGCAACGATGTTGCAAAATGGATCAGACAGCAGACTAGTGAAGTAGTTTCCTTTTGTCTGTGAAGCCTGTCTGACTCTAAAAATCTCACTGATGTGCACAGCTGTGAGGGTGGCACCATGCACAGGCAGGAATCCTGTAAGGCTGAAGGTTTCGCTTCAGGTCATCCCAGCTTCAGGCATCTCCATTGGTTTGTACACAAACCCTGCCTTGGCAGACCCTCATGTACCATCCCCAGCTTTCATGATTATTTCATGTGACTATATTGGTCATCTGTAAACTTCAAAGTTTAAGAGGGAGATTTGGAGCTCTATTTTCCTCAGATCTCAGGAAACTGAGGCCTCTATACCTTTCAAAACCAGCATTTGTTACTTGCAACACTACCTTCAGAAGAGATAGCAGGGAGATGGTCTCTCAAGAACCAGGATTCATATTACCATTGTTCATTTTGGCTTCTGCAAACATGGAAATTATTTCCTTGTACCCATTATTTTGCAGAGTCTTTGTCTGCTAAGGAGTCTCGGTTTCTTTGATTGGTGAAATAAGGGATTACAATAATAAAATGGCACCTTAGGCTTGGCTGAGAATGGGAATAAGTAACAGTGGAGCTTTTCTCTATCCCTGTCCCACCTGGATCTTGCTCCTGTGTTTAACACTGAATATCAGCCCTTCTTTCAGAATATACCCAAAACAAACAGCTGTGAAGCTCTAAAAGTCTACAACAAAGGCAGTGAACTGAACCCACAGGCAATAGTTATTACTGCCCTTCCAAGATGAAGTGAGAGAAAAGTCTCAGCTTCTCCAGCAGCTACCCCTGGGATGGCATACTTGAGCGCAGCTACTCTCATCTATCTCATCAGGCTGATACACAGATTTCATGGTAAATTCTTAGGCTTTATTAATCAGATAAGCCTGTCCAGGCACATGGTGCTGTGCCTATAACCACCTTCTACAAGAAAAAACAATTGTGTCTTCTTGTGAAGGTCGATAAGCTGTAGATTGCTATTCTGTTTGCTTGGGATTCATCTCCCGTCAAAACCTGTGTTGATTCTCAGTTGATTTTAACTTCAAGTACTTTGTTTCAAAAGCCAATCCTGCAAACAGACANTAGTTTATTTACTCTTGTCCTTTCTCTAAAAAGGAATGAACTTTGGCAGGGTTAGTTTTCTGGCTTCATTTCACTAGAGGTAACAAATGTAATTTTCTTTAACAAGGGCAAATCAGAAGGAACTTATCTTCTGCTCTTGAGGCTGAGACAGGAACAATGCTGCCTCATTCAAGTGGCTACCAGTCATTATGAAATGCATGAATAAGCAGCGACAATTAATTCTGTGAGGCTGGATGAAAATATTTTTTTGGTGATAGTGTAATGTAAATCATTGTTTTACACATTCCCTTTCAATGATTTAATTCATGCCTTTCTGACCCCCGCTGTGTTATGATTCATAGATTAGTGCTCATGTGTGTAATTTAACAGAGCTGAATAACAAGCAGCACGGAGACTCAAACAAATCCTTGCATCTGATGTATTTATGATAAATTAGGAAAACATCATTAGTACCATGCAGAATGATTATGCTGATGCAAGTTCTACATAGGTACCTGTCAGGACAAGAAGAAAAATACACGAAACATTGTATAATGAGCAGTAAAACAGATGTAGAAATCCAAAACAATGTCAGGCATATAATCCATGTCATGTACTGTACCTGTATTCCAATAGATAAGCATCTGTTTTTCTTGAAGTGGTCCTTTTTCCTATCTTCTACTGCAACAGTGGCAATGGTTGTGGTGGTGGTGACAGTGGCAGTATTGTTCCCTACATGTTGGCTTGCAGGGCCATGGATCTGTGCATTGGCAGCTTCAATAGCAGCTGTCAGGGCCTTCATACTGTCCAGGCTTTCTGTGGAGTTGCTAAGTCCAGACTGACTGATGATATCTCCCCTCTGTCCATGCCCATCCATGTATGCATCTTGGGCAGACTCCGTGCTGCTCTGGGCTGTGATGGAAATAAATGGTTTGGTGGTAGTTCTCGGTGGGACTGGAGGCGGTGTCTTCTTGTAGGTGGTAATGCAGGATGACACTGGAAAAAACATAGGAGAGTTCTTGTTTTATTGATGCTGCAGGGAAAATGGATGCAAATGTGATATCAAAGCATCAGTAAGCATGGACAGAGCAGAGGTGAGGAGGAGGCTGTTGGCCAAAGAGCCCCTAAAAGCTTCAATTTAAGAGCCGTAGAAATGCCTTGTTTGTCAGTGTCTTCTATTCCTCCTACATGAGTGGCAGAATTGCCAGCAGGGCAAATAGGGGGAGAAATATCTATTTACCAAGTTCTTCCTTAGTCTTTTTAGGTTTGTTTTTCTCAGTATATTTTCTACTAACTGTTCTAAGTCCCATGGGAACAAGTCTTTCCACCAAAACATTTGTTCTGCTTATGGCTCCCAAACAAGATTCACAAGGATGATAAGTCTCCAACCACTTATCCTCACTGAATTGTACTTCAAGCAGTTTTATTGCAACTGTTTTCTGTCTCTCTACCCTGTCCTACTATACGCAGAATTTCAAACTACGTTTTTCTGATGAGAAAGAGATTCCCAAATCATCGTTTATCAAACAAAGTCTGTTAACACTCACCATGGACTTGTCACACGGACTTATGTATTTCTTTCTATAAAATGTCTCATTGCACAGACTTATCAAATACTTTGAAATGCTTTGTAAGTTTGCTGAGGGCATATTTAAAAGAACATTTTGCCATGCTTAATTTCTCCCCATTAATATAACATCAGTTCTGGAAAAAAACCCACTTGATTTTACACATAGGATGTTAATGTAATGAAGTCAATGGCTAAAATCTGTCAGTCAGTGGGATAGTATAAGTATAAATGTTTGCAATAACAAAGACTTTAATAAAAGATCATATTTTGAAGGCCATGCTGTCTTTGTAAGTGCCACTATATGGAGTTAGAAGCTTAGCTTGAGGTTCCCAGGTTAAAACTATTGTTCTGTATACACAGAATTACACACATAAAGCACTACATGGAGATAAAAACATTTTCCTTTAAGGGTTAGTCGGCAGCTCTGTGTTACTGAAGTCCTGGAATGCTTTCAAGGGAGGAAAGAAAGTCCATTAAGAACAAAAAACAACCACAATATGCTCTATTTTTTAACAAAATAAATGCAGGCATGAACCTGCGCAAAGTTCAGACACAAACTTGTTAACATAAATTCTTACTAACAGTAATCATATGGCAAGAAATGATTCATCAGATCATTTTAATTGGCAGACGTCTATGCCACCCACATAAAAGGTAACTCTACTACAGCTGTTCTGCTCTCTGTTTGCACTGTATCTGCTTGTCGAGCCAGAAGCCATTACGGTATTTATTTGACTCGCTCACATCCATATGCCTCATATCTCCCCATAGCTGTAGGAATAGTTACAGTGTAAAAGGTGTTTCCAGGGCATGAAATCACACAGGATTTTTTTAAAGGACTCTAGTATTAAGTTTCTGATAACGTGTCTCAACCCATGTTAAACACGTTGAATGCTAATGGAAAAAAGAGTGTTTCAGGTAGTGAGGGTTTTGAAACTATGATTCACTTCTGAAGAATCTAACAGAAACCACAGAATCTCTGAGAGAAGAGATGGCTAAAAATGGACTTGTCAAATTTTAACTCTGGGGAAGTGAATAGTTAATAGGGGTTAAAGGTGTTTAATAAAGTGCTTATGACAAGATCTCTATCTGGAACTAACAGATAGGATGACAGTTTTACAAAGGGGATTATGAATGTTGTGCTGTTCTTCATTGGTTTTGATGCTGTCGTGACGGCATATGCAGGTACATCAGCTGCTGTTGCTGCAGCACAGTCATGTACTCCAGGACTCATGGAGAATTATGGAGGCTGCTGCTTGGGTCAGGATACCCCAGAAACACCCCAGGTGGTTCATGGTCTGGAGAATGTTCTCCAAGTTGTGGAAATGCAAACTGAAATTCAGCACAGAGGAATTCAAAGCACACACACATGCATGTATCCAGGTAACGCTTTGGGAAGCTGGTGCCAAACTTGTCTAATAGAGGTTTGTGAGCAACGCTGCTTTGCAATTCAGCAAAGTATAAATTGCATCATTTAAAATATGCCAGGCAAGGTCACTGGGGAACTTCTGGGGACATGCCAGCACCTTCAGTACATCCCAGCACAGCACATAAGTAACATTTTTCTTATATGGCAGAGAGGGAAATGATAATGAAAACACTTGAAAAGGGGTCTTAGGTAGGAGAGAGAGCACCAAAACCCAAGAGCAAGCCTTAGCAAGACGGGTCCCCACATCACTGGGCATCCCCCACTAGGAAGAAAGTCAATAGCAACTGTCTATTGACAGCTACCGTGCTCTCTGGACACAGCAATACAAATACAGAATCGCCTGATTAAGTTGTCTTTCATTCTGTTGGTAAATGTACTCAATGAGGAGTATAATCCACACTGCAATGAAAGATGTTTGTACTCAGCTAATTAAATCTGAAGTTATTCTTAAGAGGGGAGAGAACTGACAAGTCATACGGTGAAATTGTAAAGAGAAATAGCAAAACGTTCTTTTAGCAAGTCAAAACAAATCCTCAGTTTCCTGGAGTCACGCAGCACATACTGTACAGCTCCAGAGAAGCAGAGTGTGCAAGTCATAAAAGAACCCCAGGCACTTCATTACTGGAAATGATGTAAGCTCCTGCCGCTCCTCTGCAGAAACGACAACAAAACAATGCCGCGGCCGCCGCCGCTGTCGGAGGCAGCTGCTCTCAGAGTCGGGCTGGCCGAGCCCTCCGAGCCGCTGAGGCACAACAATGAAAGGCATTCGGTGCAGCAGCTCTTCTCCGTGTGCTCTCAAGAACCCGGCAGCTTGTGTCACGGCAACCTGAAGGATCTGCGGCTATTCAAGTGGCCACGGTATTTTGAATGTTAAGCTGTTCGAAAAACGAAACGAGTCCTCCCCAGGAAAATTGTCAAAACCCTGGCGCTCTTCTTGTCCAGCCAGGAGAGCCTGAGCCTTCAGTCGGTGCAGCGAGAGCACATCCACGCCGCGTGTTACCCCTGCGGGCAAAGGAGGAAACTCATCTCTCCAGCTCTCCTGCAGCAGAGACTGCCCAGCAGGAGGACTCAGAGGGAGAAGACTACAGCATCTCAGGATACGTGAAAAATTTGGAGAAATCCTCGCTTCACACACAGGGAACTTTCAAGGGGTTTTGCACATGAAAGCTAGTTTAATTCACATAAGGAAATGAATTTAAAGGGCTGTGTAAATTCCCTGATAAATATGTTCTTGGACACAGATCAAGGAGTGAAGTTCTGTATGGAAACTGATCTGACTGGACAGTCAAGTCAAAGTAGTCTCGTGAATCATTAAAATTGTTTAGATATGGAGTTAATCAGAAATATCTTTTTCTGAATAGTAAAAGTGTATAAGAACACTCAGTTTGACACAACATAGACTAGTTTATACAGTATTTTCCAGAGAGCACACGCTGCTGAAGCAGGTATACATTCCTCTCCTAGGGCATATGCAAGGTTTAATCCAGAAGCTAGTTAAGTCATGCACAAGAATCCTCAGACAGCCAAAGCACTTCGAATCAGGCTCACTGTTTCCAGTAAATCAGTTCTCCAAGTTATGCTCTCCCTTTCCTTTTGATCTTTACCCTGTTTCTGTGGACTGTCTTCAGGTTACAGTTTAATCCCAAATACCTACTGAAAAAAACACTTTCTCCAGATTAAAAAAAAAAAAAAAGGGCAACAAAAAAAAAAAGCCATGGTGTTTGTCTTCCTAGCCAGTATTTCCAAACAACTAGCTCATGGGACAGGAATTTGGAACAGGGAGTGTCAACCACCCAGTTCAGAAGGAAGTCTAATGATAAAAAAAAATAATCCCAGATTGCATAATAATAAAGACTTGAATTTGAATGTTTCATTGTAAGAGTACTTCAGTTGTTTAAACATGCTCACTAGGGGAGATGAGCCCTCGGGAACAAACATCAGCATGCAAACACAAATTTTTAACTGAGTGAATGGGTGCTCAGGAGAACCCCAAGGCAGATTAATATTTGTGAAGGGATCAAATTCACACGGTGCTTTGAATAGTTTAAGTGATGAGACACATCAGTAATATCTTTCTAACTTGGCAGTCCCATATAAACTAGGTTAACAAGAATAAATGAACGTGCAAATTTAAAATGAAGTAACATAATAGTGTTTCTTCTGAGAAGCAGCATGAACTCCACAGTTTGAAAGAACCAATAGAGGACACAACTTTCTCAGCACAAGAAAGATATGGACCTGTCGGAGTGGGTCTAGAGGAGGGCCATGAAAATGATCACAATTGGTTGAAGCACCTCTCTTGTGAAGACAGGCTCAGAGACGTGGGGTAATGTTTATCCTGGAGAAGGCTCCAGGAAGGCCTCACTGTGGCCTTCCAGTATCTTAAGGGGCCTTATAAGAAGGAGGGAGAAGGACTTTTTATATGGGCAGATAGTGATGGGACAAAGGGCAGTGGTTTTAAACTGAAAGAGGGCAGGGTTAAATTAGATGCTAAGAAGAAATTTACTCAAAGGGTGATGAGGCACTGGAGGTTGTCCAGAGAACTTGCAGGTGCGCCATCCCTGGAAGCGCTCAAGGCCAGGCTGGATGGGGCCCTGAGTAACCTGGTCTAGTGGGTGGTATCCCTGCCCATGGCAGGGGGATTGGAATGAGATGATCTTTAAGATCGCTTTCAAAACAAACCATTCTATGAGTCTATGATTCTATCTTGTACACAACTAAGTATTAGGATAAAAAGCAGGAACCCTGCACAGATGGACCTCAGTCTTCTGATTTACTGTCTGTTAAATGGGTGTGTTAACAGTGGTGCCTTTGCACCTCACACAAGTGTCACACAAAAATGGATATAGGTAGATCTCAGCAGACCTAAGCTTCAGTACTGCAGCCCCCGACTGTAGAGGTGCAGTGCTTGATTTGGCTTGTTAAGACTCAAACCATACACTTATTTCCTTATTTTTTTGAGATTTGGGGGGAATGTTTGAAAGTAGGGTTTCAGATCCTGTATTGTTATTTTCACATGCAAAAAATTGGTATGAAAACAGAGCATGCATTATCTTAATAAAAAACTAAGCAGATGGCTTCTGAGGATGTAGAGATTTACTATTACAAAACTGAAGCAAAGATTTTTATAAGAAGTTTTAAACTGCCCGAGGGAATAATACCACAGTGAGTTATGGATGTCATTATCCCAAATGAGAACTACTGAAATCTAGATACCAGACCATCAGGAATTCTGCCAAGGCCATACTTTTTCCAGACCTCCCTCACCGCCAAGCTGATAACTTATTTGACGAAAGCCTAAGCTTCACTGGCTTAGGAAACAGGCAAAACATATCACTAAAATGCTGCAGAAATTTATACAAAGTATTTAAACTATTCTTACGGCACACAATAGCACCACAGATTTAATATCGTGTATATACTCGGAGGTTTAAAGCCATTGCTGGTGACCTTTTCATAAGTCTGGACATTTTTGTTTGCAAGTAGGGTGCC
Organism: Dryoscopus gambensis; assembly: GCA_013389985.1. Classification (NCBI taxonomy): domain Eukaryota; kingdom Metazoa; phylum Chordata; class Aves; order Passeriformes; family Malaconotidae; genus Dryoscopus; species Dryoscopus gambensis. The sequence continues at coordinate 114,978 of WEIT01034463.1, forward strand.
TCCAGCTTCCCAGCTGGATACAGTGAAGGATCTCCTGAAGGTGAGACTAAATATGGCTCATCCTGCATCTCAAATGAATTGAGTTGGAAAATCTGCATGTGCATACTCAGTGGATGACAGGTGAATATATCTCCAGCAGATTTTTTTCTCCTTTTAATTTCTTCTGCTAGAAGCTGCTGATGCCAGTCAGAAGCTTAATTGCTGTCCCAGGGAAGCTGAATTATTGTGCAGAGAACAGGTGAGACAGCCAAAGGTGTCTGCTAAATGCAGTTTATCACAAGGATATTATCACAAATTATGGATGCACAGACAAAATCCAGGGCATGTAGGCTTCCTAGGAGGACTCACTTTACTCTTTGTACTACACAGCCATTGCTGAACTTCTCTCTCTATAAAAATGGCCAATACATTAACAGCACACAACATAAGCAATTCAGCTCTTGTGGCCCAAAAGTCAGGAGTCTATAAACACCTGAATCTCTGGAAAAAAAAGATTTCACATTAACTGAAAGTTATTACCCAGAGTGGATCACTGATGGCTGATAATACTCAACTCACAAAACTTGTGAACTTTACTGTTGTCAAGCAATTAGCACTTGCCTCTATCTATAGCTATATGCACACATGTATCATATATACCTGCTGAAATTCAGTCAGGCTGAGAGAAGTCACAGGAGAACTGTTTTGGCCTTGCCCCTAAACTCTGGCTACCAACAAAGCATCTCGAAAAACACCCCTAAGAGCTGCAAGGATAAGGGCACGCATCTGTTCAGGACAGATGCTCGCCTATAGATCTGAAGATTCAAACTGCTTCAATATAGTCATGGTAGAAGGTCTCTGATACAGAATAGCAACCTCTACATGCAATGAAACATGCTGAAGGAAAAGAAAGAAGAAAAACAGAACAGCAGAATGGTTTTTTTTAGTTAGCATGTGAATTATTTACCATCTCTTTTCACCTGCATTCTTTTCTGAGAAAACTGGGAAAACACTGCTTGATCTATTGCTTAAACTAAGTCTAGCAAACCATTCAAATGCTTTCTGAACTTTACCAAAACTTTATTTCTCACCCCCACCCCTCCATATTGGAACAGTAACATAAAACATGAAACTTTATAATTTTAGATAAAAAATATGGTACTTAAAAGTAAAAGTATTCTATGTTTCAGAACTTATATGTCATGAAATCATCATGGTAAGAAATTAATAAACTTTCTGAATATCAGTACTTTAATTTTGTATAAGGCATTTATGGAAAACAAGTGAAACCTTGTGAAATATGGTAGTTTATCCCACTTAGATCAAGAATGTGCAACAGTAAATAAATGTAATAATATTCAACTTAATGAAATCAGATTCTTTTCCCATATATTTTCCAGGAAGCAACTTCACTGGCACTTTGATATAACACTTTGTTATGTGTTACTGCAGCACTCTCAAATTCCAGAATTTGCATCTTTTCCCCCTGGCAATAAAGTTAATAAAAAAAATGGGCAATTTTTTTTTAAATGTGGAGTTGTGCTAACCAAATACAGACACATATATGTAAACAGATCTTTAAGTAAAAACACAGTACAAGAGCCAAACCCCAGATTTTCAGAAATGCAGGGGGTTGAACTCTCTGTAAGTATCTAGTCACCGTAGTTAGAAGATGTATTTCAAAATTTTCAAATCTGAGCATGCTCTGAAAAACTCATTGCTTATTTTTTTGCCCAGCAATTAACGGTTGAATGTAAAGGCTTTGTCTACAAGTGCACATTGCAAGTTCCTGGTCCTAATAACTTGAAAACCTGTCTCTTGTTTACATTTCTAAATTGGATCTGGATTCTTGAAAGCCTCACGCAAACTGTGAATACAAAACCTAATTTCCAGACCGTATCAGTAGCTCGCTCAACATGCCAGAAGTGAGTGTGCCATAGTGGAGCCCACGCTTCCCCCTGTGTTTGGGAATGTCACCATAGGTAACTATTCCTTGAAATTAGCATGTAATATCAGTAACTACTGGTGCTGGACATATTAATACACTCTTGCATATATGCTCTCCCTTCAGTTACAGAAGGAATAGTTAATACCTGAGCAGCCAGGAGGCTTAAACCCTATCAAACCTGGAGATACATCAAGGGAGATGTGTGGTTAGAACCAAGCCCACATGTAAGCAAAGATCTGTTCTTTACTGAAGCAAGTACTGTGTGATGCGCCCTCCTTCACAGTTTATTAAGAAGAACTGCATTTTGTCCTTCCTGAGCCTCTGCTGCTAATGTCCCATCTTTCCATGGTCGCAGACTGATGATAAAGCAAGTTTAGCAGTCAGTCATTTTAGGAGGAGCTTGTCACAAATTTGATTGAGAAATTGCAAGTTGAAATTGTATAGTTCTTGTCACAGGAGATTGGACTAGAGAATAACTAGGCTTTTCCCTTCTGAATCCCTGAATCCCAGAAACCAACCTGTGAACCTAGAGGAGACTTAAGCAAGACAATTATTTCTGAGTAATCTGATCATGTAGCGTTTAAGTTAGCTAGGTATTAATGTTGCATCACTCTTTTCAACGTTATGGCAAGGATTTTCTTTTAAGCTCTTCCCTGCAGCTAACTTTCAAAAGGCAACACTTGGCTGGGTTATTGACATTTCAAAGTGTGACTTCTGTATAAGAAAAAATGTCTATGAAAGTTGTTCCCTCTTCCTCAATCTGGAAGTGTACCTTCTTTGTTTGCTGCTGATGTTAGCAAGAAAACAAGTTTCTGGTTTTTACTCCCAGTGGTTTTCTGAATACTTAATAAACTTAAGGTAGGGTAAACAGAATTTTGTATTATTGCACACATTGGTATCAAGCTGGCCTCACAGAATTTGATTAGTGATGCATCTAAATTGGCTCAGAAATTAATTAGTTTAAATTGCTGCAAACCCACCCCTGATGTGGACACATTTAGAAGTGAATGTAACTGTTAATGTCTTTTTTAAAATTTAAATGAAAATGAAGGAAATAAGAGTGATTCTTTCGAATAATTTATTGCAATTAACTGCATCAGTTCGATGACTTTAAAGAGATTTCCTTGTATGCCATGGTGTGCAAACAAGCTGTACATTGTTATCAGTTACATCCATTTGAATCCAGTGAAAACTGTTTAAGTATCATTTAACCCAGTAAGAATTTGTGAAGTTTAATTTTCTGGGTCATAATCAGTTTTCAGAGTTGCTGTATGTGAGTTCATTTGTGCCTGCAGGGTTTGCTGACTTTTATATTTGGGATTTTTTTAAAGCTACACTAAACCAGAGAACTCAATTTCTAATGCATTGTTATTAATGAACTTTTCAAACCTGACCCGCAATGGGGAAGTTCTGCACTATGAGACAACTGTGTGTGTATATATATATGTATTTATATATATAAGTACACATGCATACACATATAGGGCAGTTAAATTCCTCTGGTCATTAGGGGACTGGCATACCCAGCAAATACAGAAATGTAGGTACACCAGTTTTGCGTGCTATTCAACCCTAAGGCAGTTAAGCAACCAAGAAAGTAATTCCTCTGACATAGACTATTCAAATGCATTTAATATAGCCCATATTAAGTGGGATTTACTATTTTTGGTACAGTAGCCACCTACTTTTATTAATCAAATTACTTTATGATGCCGCTGAGTACAGGTTGTGATTCCTCACAGCAGAAAGCACTTTGTCACCTGATCCAGCAACTAACTCAAATCTCTTTAAATTCTTAAATAGAAAATATATGTTCAAGGTTTTTTTCTCAGTACCTGGTGCCATCAAGGCGTTACTTCTTTGACATTGTCTCAAAATTCAACATCTGAATTTTGAGAATCTTGTTTTATGCTACTTGATATATAAGATGGTATTAAATAGTTTGGCGAAGAGTAAAAAGTTATTCAAATGAGAGTGATGATGAAGGGCTGCTGTATTTTAATCAGATAGATGTTGGGAAGAAACTGTACAAATGCCAAAGACAGGAAAATAAAAGCCAATATCAACTAAAAGAAGAATGTGATTGACAAAAACAATAGGAACAACTTTTTAGCTACTATGAAGTGCCATGAAGAACCACAAGAATTGATTTAAACCATTTTACTGTGAATTTCAGTGTAACACTATGGGGTCAAAAGACCTCTGCAGGTATAACAGCACACTATGTTATTCTCATAGACAAATACTTATAACTGTAGAAAACCAGGTTTCAGGAAGAAAAGTATCACGTGCCTATTGAGCAAGAACATCTGTTCAGACAGGGAAGTACTGACTTGTTTTTAAGCAGCCAGTACTGCATTTTTCAGCACACTTATCACTTTTGGGATGTTCCAATCCAAGCAGGAATGTCTAAAACAAGCAAGTTATGCTCATGTATTTCCTAAAAAATCCAAACCAAAAGCAAAAGCAAGAGCTGTTTGCAGCAGGAAGAAGGGAGGGAAGAAGGAAAATTACAGCTAAATCTGTGCTCCAGGCTGAACAGTGACTTGTCATCTGAGAGAGAAAATTATGCCCCAGCTCAAAAGTTCTGCCTCTGCTGATAAGGTTATCAGATGACCTGCAAAAAGTCATCTGTCAGGGCAGATCCTTTAGCACTGTGGGGGAAAATCCAATCCCATCTCAAATGAGGAGGAAATGTAGACAAAGTGTTGACACAAGAAATTATACTTATCTTTGGTCTAATTTCAGGTAAAATAGCAAAACAGAGGCTTGAGAATGTTAGCACTTTTCTTGAATTAACTTGAAAGAAATTGGATTGTTTGGTCAACAATGCATATGAAAAATATGTTTGAAATACATATTTGGTGTTGAGAGGAATTAAAATCAACACCAAATCCTGATCTCTATCCTCTCATTTTACATTCAAATGAACAAGTCACTTCCTTGCCCAGTGACAGGTCTGAGGTCACCATGAGTGACCTCATGTTTTCAGCTATTTGCTTGTTTTTATGACAAGAGTCCTATTTAATAATGCAACAAGTCAGCTGAAAATACTCTTAGTGTGAAAAATTCCAAATGATCAGCTCAAGTGCCCTGAGCACAAAAAATATTGACATCTCATTTATAGTCATTATAGTGTACAGATAAGAGCATTTCAATAAATCTGAGCACAAAAATCACTTATTGTTGGGAGTTCTGAATTAGCACCCAGAAGACATTTAGATAAAGAAAGATTGTAGCCCTGGCGTGCATGAAAGATGACACACCAGTCTTGTGTGACTTTTAAGCAAGGTTTGAGTGAAAGACATTGTTCTTTCCACATATGTCTCCATTTATGAAAGAAATGCCTGTAACACAGATTCACAGTTTCTAGGAGATGTCAGACACAAACCCCCATATCTTTCTTGGAGACACTAACTGCATGCCTGACAATAGTCTAACAGCCTTTTTTCCTTATTTTTTGTTAATTTCTTTTTTATTAAGCAAAGAAATCAACCTAGTAGAGGCAGAAAATTTAAAACTTGCCATCATGATCTTGGAACCCTGAATTTGTGCCATATCATTCCAGCGGCAAAAATTATGGGTTTATTTTACATAATTTCCACAAGGACAAGAAACATTGTCACAGTATAGAACCACGAGAATAAACTTTTCTTTCTCCAAGCCACTCATTTTATTTTCCACTTACAGTTTACTTTAGCAAGAGATTTTGGAATTAGTGCTGATCATTAGCACCTCCCTTTTCTCTAACCCCTAGACAGCAAAATAATTTTAACATTTCTCACCTTTACTTAAACGTAAAAAAATGAATAATGCATTTTGTGGTGACTTAGCTAAAAGATAAACCCAGACATTCTGGGTTGGCTAAGTTAAAAAGTGGACCCAGGACACACATTTGAGATGAAAGAAGACAAAGCAAACAAGCCCAAACATATTTTGACACTTCAAATTATTTAGACCTTTTGAATCTTTAGACTCCATAAGTGCTTTCTGAAGATTACAAGGCCAATAGAAAATCTTTGCAAACTGAATCCTACAAGTCCATACAATTTCACACGCACGTAAGCTAATACTCCAGACCTCTCTGTGCATAAAATGCAGGAAAGATCAAATTTATAACCAAAGCTCCAAGTTTTGAGTTTTCTCCCTACAGTTTCCTGCCCCAGCCTGAAACTTCCTCTTCTTAGTCAACCCTTTAATAAGACCTTTTTATCACATCCCCATATTACCCTGATAGACCTGTATATCTTGGATTGGAAATCCGTTTCTGAGACTTTACTGGGTAAACCCAAATCTCTGACTGAAGATGCTACCACAGACTTACAGGATGTGAAAGAAAGGGGAAGAAATCAAGTCTGGATCCTCTTGTCCAAATTGGTCACTTAAAAATAAATGAACAAATAAATAAATAAATACACGAATACAAATAGCTGCAAATGTTGGTCAAAACCAAGGATGCTAAGCAGAGCAACTCTCAACCTGGTTCAACTCAGGCTGGTTCGTTCATCTCTGCTTTGCTTGAAAACCTTTCTATGACCTCCATTTCTGTTTGCACGGATGTTTGAAGAATGTCTGTCTTAACACCAGCACCTTTATCTGCCTAGTTAACATGTGGTTATTCATTATTTGTTATTTTCATCAAATTACAGAGTCTGAGCAGCATCACTGTCAAATGCCAATCACTGAGCACAAAAAGCAAATAATTAAAATGGACAGATGATGAATAATCCACAGGCCAGGGTCTGCTTTTCCTAAACTGTTAACAAATGAAAAACAAATACATGTGTAATAATGAGGACTGTTCACAAACAACTTGGGATCTGGAAAAAGAAATTAAAATTCAAGATTAAAATCAGTTCTAGTGAGTACATCAGTCAGCTCTTGTTTCTAACAATATTAATATCATTTACTTTTTATCACAGGAGATGTAAGAGGATACACAGAGTGTACATAGCTGTAGGTCACAGCAGCATCATCCACGGCTGCCCTGCACCCAGCTGAGAGGACGGGTTGAGGCTAGTTGGATGCTTTCCAGAAGAGCTATTACTCTAGAGTAATTATGCCTTTTGGAAGTGGTTTAAACTGAATCACTACACCCCCATTTTTTATTTGAGATTAAGGGTGTCCAGAGGAAGAGCTATTGTGGAATAACCACAGTGCTTTTGGAGAATTTCCAGAGTTAGAGAGACTTTACTGCAGAGAAGTACAGCACATTGAACCAGCAGTCTTCTCCCACAACCTTTGTTTTCTTCAGTCTGTCAAAGGTCGGGTAGGTCTGACTCCCTTCAGCTTTTAAAGACTAAAAAGGGCAATATTCAAGATACTTTGGCTAAGTGACTTGGGTGAAGAAAACAGCAACAAAGTGTGTGCACGAACTTGTTTCTATCTAAGATTTCTCAGGGCACAGACTCCCCTACCTGCGCAATGATTAGAAAAAGTGTAAACAAATATATTTTAATAATTTCAAAGTCAGCTTATTACAGATAAAATGCCATTCTTTTATGTCTAAAATTGCTGCTTAATTCATGTACACGAGGAGTGAAATATACTCAAAAAGTGAAGAGGAACTTTCTTAGCAGCTTTCCTGAATTTAGTGCTTAGGCCTGTGGGTGAGCCATATTTTTCTTGTTATCCCATTCAGTTGTCTTTTCTGTACATGTGTTGAATGTGCTATGTATTAACAACCAAATCGGCCACCACAGCAGTTTTCTTTGAGACTGGGAACCTGCTGATCTGACCTGCTTATCAAGAGAAAAATGTCATCTCGACAGGACAAAATTTCTTCACATTTCTCCTCCCTATTTTCTTCTTGTGAGCAATTTTTTTAACCCCCTAGAGCCAAGGGAAAAGTCACTGGTCCAGGAATTTTTTTCCTTTTTCTTATTTTCTAGTATTTTTTACAGAATTCCAAAAATATAGAAACACTTTTCTTTATATAAAAATTTAAAATGTGAAGGTGGAAAAGCATACCCTTAATGCCCTTTATATATGCCTGTGTGAAATCACTTTGTGTCTGTTTTTAAGCACATTAAGTGGAATTTAGACGCTTATACGGCAAAACAAATATCTCTATTTATGAACAACCCTATAATGATACAGGAAAAAGTGCAAAACCTTCCAGGACAGAAATAATTTCAAACCTTGCCATGTTTGCACAACAGAATGGAAGTGATCTCCGTTGGGCACAGAATCATAGAATCATGAAGATCGGAGATCTCCAAAATAATCAAGTCCAACTTTCAACTGAATATCACTCATTAAAACCATACCATCAAGTGCCACATCTGCTTGTTTTTTTAACATTTCCAGGAATGGTGACTCCACCACTTCCCTAGGGAGCCTGTTCCACTGCTTAGCATGTTAGGAGTCCTTCAGGATGGAAAGCACTATTCACTCTAATTTAAGTTAGCATTACCGTTTGTGTCCTAAGCTGCTCTGAAATGCTCCAGAGCCTTCTTTTGCTCACTTCCACTTCTACAAGTTAAAAGTAAGACCTCCTAGATTATGGTATTAGCCTCACTAGGGAGACCTGAGCACACAATACTTCCCTCTCTCATATAAATGACATGTTGTCAAAAGAAAAATTGGGTTAAAAAGGCTATATTTCACATTCTTCAGACTGTTGTGTGCCACTTGGTCAAGAACTGAGCTTCCCATGACCTTTCACAGCCTGCCACGTGTGAAATGCATCCTATGTGACAATTTTAACATCAGTTGCATCATTAACACATGTTCCTGACTGCCCAACGTTTTTTTGCACTTTGCTAGATGAGGCAGAGGCTACATGAATTGTAACTGTGCACATGAAGTTTTCTAATAAAAACAATACGGCATTATTGTTCTTGGAAACGCGCTTGGAAAATCTTACCCCGCGTTGTATAACGCACATCAGGGTGACAGGTGGGCGGGGCACCACGTGTGGGGCAAGGCAGAGGAGCCCACAAGTACAATAAATACCTGTGTGCTTGTACTTGCCTGAACACATAAATACAGCCACCCATGCACACACATACAAAGCTATGTTCATCTTCAACTCTGCCTCTGAGTTTTGCTTTTCTTCTCTTGCATGACACAACAAGTTTCAAGGCGTACTTTTCTCCCGAGCTTCGATTTGCCTCTTTGGGGTTTTTTTCGGGATGCTCCTTTTGGGTAGCATTCTCAGCTTGGAGCAAGCAGGTGACACTGGGAGGGATTATTTGGTCTATCCACAGCTTTCATGTTAAGCCCCAAAGTATCTTGTAACACTGACTATGCAGACTCAATTCCTAACACTATATGAAAACACATAGAACCTGCAGTAATGAAAGGCTAAAACCTCAAAACTGAAATGCTATGGAAAGTGAGCAGAAGAGCTTGAAAGGCTTGGCCAGTGTCCTGGTCCTTCCTAGATGAGGATGAAGCTGCCCAGGCGATCCTTTCCTACAGATAAACTACATAAAGACCACAGGTTAAAGAGGTCACTGTCCCCAGCATGAACTGGTTTGGATCCAAATGCAACTTAGTTCCCTGCCAGTTCTTCACTTCATAGAACAGCATGTGGAGATATATTCAGAAATGTTTTTTCTTGAAACAGTTTTCTTCGGCTTTAAGGTAAGTGTACATGCATGTGCATCTATTTTTATAAAGGTGTTACTGGGACATGGAGAGAATTATAGTTAATAGCACCAGATGTCCTACAGCTTTTTGTCAAAGACAAAAACCCTGCAGCTCAGTTGCTCACTACGGGCTAAAAAAAAAAAAATTCTGCTTATGAGCAAAATAATGCACATTATTTCACTGCTCATTCTAACACCAGCCCTGTAATTACTGGATTCTCAACTATCTTCCATAGTCCCCTTGAGCTACGAATTACAAGTTTTCAGCATATTGGATACTAATACTGTGGCATGATTAGATTACCATTTGCACAGGTTGCCAAAGCAGAAGAATAGCTCATCTAAGTATGAATAGATTCATTTGCTTGAAGAGAATTTTCTTTACCTTTCAGACTAATCATCTGCATCTAACACAGGGTAAAAAGAACACAATTTTTTTTTATGCTAGCTTCTCTTAGAAAATAAAACGACCTCCCTAGTTTTTATATCCCAGTGTTTGAAGGCATGCAGACTTGTGTGTTTGGTCTGGCTGCTCAGAGGAAAGCTGTTTGCAGAATGCAGATACAGACCTGTTTTCTGTTGTAGATGGAATCCATTAGTCACTGAGGAGGCTAGAGCATAATGGAAAGTAGCCATTTTGTGTTCATTTTAGTGCACAGCCTTGGAAGGGAGAAACATACAATTCCATGTAATTTTTGATGTGCTATTGAATAGAATATAAAGATTATAAATATTTTATTAGTTGGTTATGGGTTAAAAAGGTGATTTGTACAGCGTAGATATTTCCCTTTGGAATTCATGAAAACATAACAGCTTTGAACTTGAAATAAGGACCAGCATTTGAGGATATTTGTTATTTGTAGACTATTTGTTAAGTGCACATTTAACAGTATGTTCAGAAAGACTCAGATCACCAGTATGCCAGGAACTCCTGTTCCAGTGCCACCAAGCAGCTGTAACCCAGCCTCAGGGGCAGCACCTCTCACAGCTCTCTCGTGCTGCCAGAACTGCAGGTGAAGCAGGCAAGTGAGTCCACTCTACTGTCCAGTCAAATAAAGAGGTAATAGATCACATGCAACAGGCTTGTTTTTTGTGGAAGCTGACACACCGCATGTGGCAGCTTCGGTAACTCGCCAGCTCCACTCACCCACTGTTGATGGGACCCTGGTTTTGCTAAAATGCGTTCACATCCTTGCCCTACACCACGGGATAAAGCACACAGACTCACACTTTGCCTTCCCAGCTGTTCACATCTTACCAAGGCTTTTCATGGATGCAAAATGCCAGAGAAATCAGTGAAAACTCATAGGAACTTCCATCAGAGGGCCTTTGTGGGCCATCCCTTGTGTTTGCAAACAAAATTCCTGCCACACATTTGTGGCCTGCTTGGCACTCTTCTTGGCTGTGTTTTAACTCTCTGGTTTACGATTTTATTATTTTAATATGGTCTCCAGACCATTCGCAAACCACCATTGCCTTATAATATTTCTCTGCAGTGATTACATTAAAACCTTGTTAAAAAGGCAAATCTAAACAACTTTGGAGATGCTCAAGGAGAACCACAGATTTCTTCTTGATATGCATCATTATGTAGTTAAAGAATTCCATGAAACACAAGGATATTTATTATTCAACAGATTACACTCTGTTACAGGTTAAGCTAGTCTGGGGAAAAAAAAAGGACAGCATTATTTAATTAATGATGGTTTTCAAATTACATCCAGAGAGAGAATAGCTGCCTTTTCAGTTTTTGTTAGCCCATATGTGGCCATGTGAGCACTGCTCACAGAAATACTACTTCCCTTCTCCCTTGCTCACACATTGTTCTCCTGACTTTGTCCTTACTGTTCCTGGACAGTTTTCCATTCTAACAAGCATCTAGGCAAACAAAAACATGCTTCCTGTAGGAAAAAGAAGCCCTTACCTCGGGGTGTCCACACCTCTCCCTGTCTGCAGGACAAACACTCACTGTGTTTTCTACTGTGGCCTCTCTCCAAGCTTTCCGCCCCTTGCCCAGCCTGGCCTCACATTACAGCCTTGCAGATGCTCTTCCCGAGCCACACTGCCTTCCCCAAACACGTGTGACTACAGCTGAATTCCTCCTTTCCTACAAACTCTCAGGACATCATATTTTTGCTTTGGAGTTCAATGCATCGTTGGATCACCGGCCTCTTGTGCATGTGCTGTTGTGCTTTCTATAACAACACAGTAAATGTCACCCTCTTTGTCCAGAAGGATAAAATCCCTAAGTGCCTACTCACTGCACAGAATATGCACAAAATGCCTGAACTTTTCCAACATGCTCTTTATGTCCTGTTGCAGTACTGTCTGTCTGAAAATCCCAGTTATGACTTCGCTTCTGTGTGCTGAGCAGTTTCAATCTGGATAATTTCAGTTCCTTGCTGCAAAAGGAAATCTGAAACAAATACAAAGCAGAGTCACAATTCACTTAAAAAATATTTCCAGAAAACAAAAAGAGGAAAAATCTGGGAGAACCTGTATAAATGGCTATAAATACCTGGAAACACAGGCACTGTGTCAAGTAACTTATCCCACCCTCCTTACAGGAGCTGTATTTGCAGGGGATGAACTACCCCTTGGCAATGCCTGCCTCCCTCCCTCCCTTTACTGAACATCAGACGTAGATGGCTAATTTTGGATGGCCAATTAGGCAAGAGGAATCCCAGTGCTAAACAACTTCAGCATGTTGCTGCACAGAGTTGCCCCTGTTTATATTTACTCTCTTTTCTCCATTTTTGTTGAGGTCTGAGATGAAAATCTGGAGACAAAGAGATACTATTCGACCTGCAGAGTTTATCTGTCTCGGATGCATTGCTTATCTATACACAGAAGAGCTCCACTTGGCTGTCTGTGTAGTGCTGTGCAGTGGAAATCAGCCGTTTGTAGACAGCTCTTTCTAAGATCAGGAGAACAAATGCTTGTTTCTTTTCTCTCTGATATCCTCCGAGTTAACAATAGATATTGACCTTATGGAATTGCTGTAGCACATTGTGAATTATGTATGAAATGCAATTTCCCTGTCTATTGTGGACATGTTTGACTATGCTGTTTGCAGCACTCATCATCAGAGGGCTTGCAGTATTCCCAGAGACACAGCTAGGGCAACTGAATTCACCATAAATAAACTGTCAATTTTCAATTAAAATTCTTTTTCATTCCTTAAAATCCAAGTTCTTAAAAGCAATCAGCTTCTCATAACTTCTATCTCACCTCCTAACACAGTTTAAAACCTTTTCATAGAATCATGGAATTGTTAAGGTTAGAAAAGACCTCCGAGATCATCACTTCCAACCAAACCATTAACCCAGCACTGCCAAGTCCTTCACTAAATCATATACCCAAATACCACATCCACATATCTTTTGAACACTTCCAGGGATGGTGATTCCGTCACCTCCTTGGGCAGCCTATTCCAATGCCTGACTACTCTTTATGGGGGGAAATTTTTCCTAATGTCTGATATAAATCTCCCCTGGCACAACTTGTGGCCATCTCATCTTGTCCTGTCCCTTACTGCCTGGGAGATGAGCCTCATTATAACCTCCTTTCAGGCATTTGTAGAGAGCAGTAAGGTCTCCCCTGAGCCTCCTTCTTCCCAGGAGAACCCCAGCTCCTCAGCTCCTCCTCATAAGAGTTTTGCTCTAAAAGTATGTTCTATTCACCCAAGGGTTCACCACGACCTTATAGTGAAGTGCAATGTTAAGTAAATGGAATGCCAAAGAGTAGAATAGAATAGAATGGAATAGAACAGAATAGAATAGAATAGAATAGAATATTTTGGTTGGAAACGTCCTACAACAATCTAGTCCAACTGCCTTTCCACTTCAGGGCTGGCAAGAAGTTAAAGCAAATTATTAAGGGCATTGCCCAAATGCCTCTTAATGCAGACAGGGATGGGGCATCAACCACCTCCTTAGGACGCCTGGTAAAAAAACCAAACCAGAGTAAAGGAAGATTCAAAAGCAAGGGCAGAAGCCTCACTAGCAAGCCTAGAGTCTAGAAATCAACAATGATGATAGCCTACCTATTCTTTTTTCCAGCAAAACTCACTTCAGTAAAAATCTGCTAGATTACATCAAATGTGTGATCTCAGATAAGAGGTCTCATACAGAGACAATCTGCCTTTCATGGGTAGTTTTCTGGCTTGTGCTGGTTCCCTGGTCAGCATGTTTCTTGTGCCCTCCAGTTTGATCATCAGAGATCTTCTGTGAGGTTTATGCATGTGACTATTCTCAGAGACTAAGGCAAATCAGAAAGAAGCAGCTGATTTCTCTGTGGGAGCACATATTTTAAAAAAAAATCTAATCAGAATATTTCTCCATAGTTGGGTTATTAAGAAGGTGGAACATAAGCACATTTTTAGAGCATTAATAATTTTTCCTTCCTTTTGTTGCATTCACTTTTAAAGTGTGTAATCAGTGCTTTTTCCTCCTCATCCTACTTTTATTATCATCCTAAGAAAAAAATGCCAGTGTAACAACATAAAATAAATGGAACCGCTTATTAACAATATAAAAAAAGCTACAGAAGAGGGCTGAATTACTGAAGCTATTGTGAGGAAATTTCAGCCAGGTGGTTTTTTTCTCTCCTCTGGTGCAAACCTCATTAACAACATACAGTGTGTACATCAGGAATGTAGGCTTTGTAATGTAAGGGTGGATGCTTAATGGGGTAGGAGCCTAGCAGGAGCCTCTGGCAACACGGGAACAGCATCCAGTCCCACTGCTGCTTTTCTGACACTGAAACTTTTTTGGGGGAGCACCATCTACACTCACGCTTGAGCTAGTGACATAAGTAGAGGCAGAAGATGTATGCAAGCTACCTTTAAGTGATGCGCACGTGAGTAAATCGGACAAGCACTCAAGTAGAGCAAGGAGATTTGCGTCAATAGTTTATTCTGCTGATGCAAGGGTTGTCCTGCAAATTGCACCCAAAAGCAAGCAGAGTTGGCTCGGAATGTGTACTTCTGAAAACGAATCATAAAATGGATTATTAAAATGCACCAAATCCGGAGTTCCTTGTGGGCATGTGTAATTTGTACTTGCGGAAACTGCAGGAGCCTTCTTTTTTCCTGCTTTCAAGTAATTAAGAGTGAAACTGTTCAGCCATTTGCGTGCAACGGATTTGCTGTTCCCTCACTTACACTGCTATGTCCTGTTATACATTACACATCCAAGGATTACATATTTTATACGCTTTTGATCTTGTGGTGGAAATAAATTTTACAAGCCAGCCAAACTTCTCTTAACTGCGTATACATCTGCTGTCTCCCTGAAGCTTGCTGACAGTTAATTCCCTTCACATCTTCTGTAGCTGCACAAGAGGTACTGTTCCCAGTGCCCTTGCAAGGTTAAAGCCAGCTCCCACCCCACATGACTAAATCAAAGCATTCCAAAAAACCAAAGGGACAGTCAAGTCTCTGGAATTTCAAAGCAAACATTTTCTGTATGTCTGGTGCTTCAACTCCTGCCAAGTCATTTCTCCTAGTAATCATGTGTTTTGTTTAGCACACCAGCCCAGCTTCTGACTCCCTTTACACTGACAGAGCAGAGGCTTTGATTCTGGCCTGATATACACCTGGATAAATCCACCAAGGTCAACAGAACCACACAGGTATAAATTGAAAAGAAATAGATCCAGATTTGTGACTGTGTCCACATATGTTGTATAGTAAGAACGCACCATGATTTTTCCAGCACATCCATTGCTACACTGACCAGCCATGAGCAGGTGCATTTCTGGGAATGGGGGGGTCGCTGTGGCAGGACACTAGGCAGCCTGTGATGAATAACACACTGCTATCCCTCTGAGGACCACTCAGTGTTGCCCTGTACGTAGGGTGATTGGATATGGGACTGTGCCACACTGCAAGGCAGAGCTGCCAGTTTTGTGCCACTTCACAGACTCAGGGCCATGTGGCTGCCATCGGAAGGTCAGATCTGATACTGCAAGGGTTAAACTGGCAGGTCCAGACCCAACACTGGGCTCCACTCACCATAAGACCCAAGGACAGGTATCATTTCCCAGCTTAACTCCTACAAGAAAGAGTAGCTCTCTCTCTCTCATACACACATGCTGGTCCCTCACACTCTTTCCCTTCTGTCTTTCCTCATTCATGCCCACTCTAAGTTTCTTTAAACTGCAATTGGATAATGTCCCCAGCTCTGAGGGAACCCCTTGTCAGGGCAACCCCTGGGAATATCTCTCCTATCTGATGAAAGAGTGTAGCTAAATTGCCAAAGAACTGACTAGGGATATGGTTCCTTTGTTATAGCAGAATCCCCTTTTACCAGCAACTATGTTTAAGGACTCGACACAATACATATGCTTACAGACTCATGCTTCTGTATTTTATTTCCTGCCATATAAGATGCTGTATTTCTGAATATTGTCATCCCTCTCCGTGTCTCCCTGGAACTTTGGACCTTAGCCTGTGCGCTTGCTACCCTTGACCTCGGAGATTCCAAATGTGTAGGCACCATTTGAACAAATTTCCCCTAGATTTCATTTTTTTGCTCTTCATGTACATGTGGCTCTTTTTCACAGGCAAAAGCCCTGTGCCTAACAACACACAGACAACCCTACTGTAAATACAGAGTACTGCTTCGTTCCTTAAGGTTTCCAGTGTCCTCTCTCTGCCTTGAGCAATATCCCACAATCTAATTTGCTTTAAAGAATAGCCCTCAAAACACTTTTCAGGAACTTGGTTAACCTGGTATTAGTCATGCTTCTAATGTTACAAGGAAGACCTTGAATGACACTTAGCTAACAGGCACTGTGTAGCTATGGACATAATTATATCTGAGGTAAAGACCTTGAGCTGAACGTGCATATGGTTCACATTTGTATTTTAAGAGAAGCTCCTAATGAAGCACATTCCCTATCCCACAAGGCATATTAGTCTGCAAAAATGGTGGAGATGAAGTCTTACCATTAATAATTAAATTTTTGTTGCTACCACAGTGGCGATCATTAAGCAATTACCTTTTGTTTTGGAGCTATTTGTTCAGATCGGTTTGTAAATAGATCCTTGCTTTTGTGAGTCTGATACATTAAAAATAAAAAAAGAAAAATAGCAAGATACCTCCTGTTCCAGAAGATGCCAAGGACTTCTTCAAATATAATGGGTTCTGCCACAAGCACCGTAGGCATTTTGTCTGCATTTTGTTCACAGTCTTCGATGTATTTATCAACAAGCAGAAAGCAATATCCATTACTTTTACTACTTTCAAAATTAGTAAGAGAATTTCCGAGGGAAGTACACAAACTCCGAGTTGATGCAAGGCCACCACTGTCAAATACGTGAAGCCCTGGGATCGCTTCTCTGCTTAACGAGTTGTAGTTGGTGAGTCTTGCTAAGAGTGTGTGTCCTAACAAGCACCTGCACAGCTCAGTGTTGTGATCTCATGCACAAGTGACCCAGAGGAGGCAGAGCTCGGGCACAGGTGTTTTTGGGATATTCTTCATACTGTCACCAAAGGGGAAATTATGGATGGACTTAGTGAGTGCTGCTGGTCAGGTATCCTCAACAAAGGCAGTTGTTGACCTGCTGATGCTGCGTCTTCCTTCAGTGGAAACACCCCTAGAGAGTCTTGCTTCCCAGAATGCCAGGCGAGCCAGGGCTCACCAGCTTCCATGCAAATGCTTGGAGGACAGACAGTTTAGACCCTGACCTTGCCTCAACACCCTTCCTCCACATCCATGCCAAAATCCAGCTATGAGAAATGGAAGTTTTGATGAAGGTATGATGTTTGCTTTTTTGCCACAAGTTTTCTGACATCGGTAACATGTTTGAGGTGCTGCTGCTTTTCACTTTTTTTTTTTGCTTGCTCCTAAAACCACATATTTTTCTGTGGAAAAGAAGAAAGAAGATGGTTCTGTAGTTTGGATCATAGAAGGCTGTGAGTGTGTCAGTGAAACTGTATTAAGAAGAAGCTTGGGCTAAAAGTGTTTGTTACCAGTAATGAACATAGTCACTTCTTCTACTATTCACAAAACTTGGAAAAAGTTTTTAGTGTTTTTGTTATGCAGCATCATTCCACAACACCTCTTATGGAACTAGGTCAGACTTTAGCACTTGTTAAGCAACTCA
Source organism: Dryoscopus gambensis (assembly GCA_013389985.1). Classification (NCBI taxonomy): domain Eukaryota; kingdom Metazoa; phylum Chordata; class Aves; order Passeriformes; family Malaconotidae; genus Dryoscopus; species Dryoscopus gambensis. The sequence continues at coordinate 132,613 of WEIT01034463.1, forward strand.
CTTCAACTGTGTTTTAGCATATTCAGTGCTGATGGTTTGTGGCTGAGCAATTTTCATCACACCTGACTCTTACTGTTTATTTTTTAATGGAAACTTTATTGTTAAGTGCCTGCAAAAAAAATCTGAGTATCTGAGTGTCCTGGTTTGAAAGGAAGTGAGTTTTTTAAGGAAGTTATAGTCAAACCAATCAGTGGTCAGACTGAATATTGACACCTGGTATGACCACTGAAGAGATTTGTCACCTCTGAGAACATAGGGAGATAAAGGAGAGAAGCCCAGAGGAACTTCCTTTTGTGTTCCGGCTGTTGAAGGGAGCAGATGTCCTCCCCCGCCCAGCCTGAGTTCTGAAACCTGGGCCTGGGCCTGGGTGAGGGAGGGGCAGCCATGCAGCCTGAAGCCATGGGGCCTGAGGATGAGAGGTAGGCTGGAGCCCGGAGAGAGAGAGAGAGGGAGAGAGAGAGAGAGAGGTGGAAGGAAACGGGACTGAGCCAGCTTCTGCAGAATGGAAGGGTGGAGAGACGAGCAGATGGTTTCTACCCCCCTGCCTCCCGAGAGAGAGACTGTGCCAGCCGAGGAGCGGAGCGGGGGAGGTTCCCGGCCTTGAGAGTCCTGGAGTTGACGGCAGTAGAGACTGAGACTTTTTAACCCTTCCCTTCCTTGGGAAAAGAAAGCTTTATGAAACATTAATCCTCCTGAGCAGTGTTTTGAGTGAGAAGAGAGACAGCCTGGAATCCTGTGATGTTAGAGAAATTGATGGGAAGAATCCAAAGTGGGAGGAGATGATGGAGTGGCTTTGGCTGGACTTTTCTTGTATAGCCATAGACTGAACCAATCTGTCTTTAATACATGAGACTGCATTTAGGTGGATGCAGTGGCTGGATGCCAGATAAGGTGACCTGCTGCAGTGATGCCAAGTGTGAAGTGGAGGAAGAAGGAGAGAGGATGAAGAGGGTGTGGTGGTGCCCTCTGTCTTCAGAGCAGAAGACCAGGAAGAGGGTGTGGTCGTGCCCCCTCTCTTCAGAGCAGAAGAAACCCTCGGCCCCAGGGGTTATAAAATGGGGGGGACGGTTTGTCCCAAAAACGGAGCTTCTGGTACTTGGCAAAGCATCCTTGAATCCTGAGGGCAGTTTCGGTCCATGGATGGTGGTGAGAGCACCAGACATGGAAGGACACTATGGTTTGCAAGAGAGACTCCTCTCTTCTTAGATGGACTGAGACTTGATTATTTGAGTATTGTTAACTGATCAGGAAATCCAAGGATTTGTCTGATTGTGTGAAGGGTGGAAGTTGGGAGGAGGAGGAATGTTTCAGAGAGTTTTCATTCTGTTTCCTGTGTGTTCCTTTCCTTTAGTATAGATTAATAAAGTTTTTTTCCTATTTCTAAGTCTGAGCCTGCTCTGCTCTGTTCCTGATCACATCTCACAGCCTTTATTAGTAAAAATATATTTTCATGGGGCACTGGCATTGTGTCCAGTGTCAAACCATGACACTGAGAAATGAAAAGTTCTCTTTGAACTTCCCATGAAAAATACCTGTAAAGAGCAAAGGATACTAATCAAAGAGACTTTATGTTACTTTTCAGACAAAAATTGCGTGGGGGACTTGGGGTTACAAGTCCTATTGCCAGATGAGAATTAAAAATAATGGAATGCTGTAGCACTTATTCCTAAACCAAACATTATACAAGGTGGAATTCAACGGCAAAGTTAAATATAAAATAAATGCAACAGGATTACAGAAGGGCATGGTAACCCTGTCCCTGCAGTGACCCATGTAATAGCTCTATGCTGGTGCTTGTGATGACATGTCAGCAATCCCACGTTAAATGTACTTTGAAGGCACATCAGCTTCTCCTCTTTGTGTGTCTGGAGGTTTCCTTCACTCCTTTATGAATACATTTCAGTGTCTTCTACCCTCTTCCCCTTACCCCACATTATCTGAGAACAGCACTACGTTGTTCTCTCCCGACCTTCCTCCTTAGCTGACTGCTGCAGTATTTTGAGATACCGGCTTGTTTTTTTCTCTTCTGTTTTTAGCAGAAATTCCTTCATAGCAGCTTGTTTGAAATAGCTGCTGTGTGCAAGTGCTTCTGCAGCCATGTTTGCTTTAATGCTGGCAAATAGCTAACACTGTCTTCCTGAGACACGGACGAAGAAGACACAGACATACACAGAACAAGGATGAGTAAGGGCACAAGGAGCAGGTCTGTGTGCCAAGTAAATACCACCTGGGGTGAGGAAAATCAAATTTTCTTGGTGAACTGGGGGATAGATAGATACACCAGGATTTTTAACATCATATTTGACACTCATGAAGTTACATTTTACAGAGCATTTTATAAAGGCCCTTGCCACTATGTTTCAAGTAGCTCTTCCAGAAAATTAATTGTAAAATTCTAGGTTTGGGTGAGCTTAGAACACCACAGTTGCTTCACAGATGTTGTGGGTAGGCAGAGGGAGCCCATCTGAATGAAAAAACCACAGGTTTCTTATTTTGAATCCACAATTAAAACCTGCAAGTTTGAAGGCTGGCAAGGGTAAAGACGATTTTTCTACGAGAAACATAGCAGATGAAGCCTGTTTCCCCCTAGATTACTTCTTTTTCACTTCAGCCCCTCCTCTCTCCATAATCTCCATTTTCCCTGTTGTTTCACCTCTTTTCAGTTTCTCCAGGTACCTCACAGCCCATGTGAAATGTGGCTGACTATATAATTAGGATGAAGGAGCTTTATTAAAATCCACCAGTTCATGCTATGTGCAAATAAAAAGAAAAGGTACATTTCTCTTGCATGTATAGCTACTTTCTTCATGCATACACTTTTCATTTACACGAAACTTTTTCAACACCTGCTTTTGTTTTTCTTGCTGAAAATTAACACACAGTTATTCCTTGTGCCTCTTATACTATTCTCTTTCACAGTGTGCTATAAATATATCATATATGATGGGAAAATGGCCATGGCCATGTAGAAAGCAATAATAGAAATTATCCATTATTCCTCAGAATCCCATTTGTATTGCCAATCTTTACATTTTATTAAAAAGCTCTCAAAGTTCTGGTCCTGGAATTAAATTAATAATAAATAATATAATAAAGTATAATAATAATAATAGTAATAAATAATATAATAAAGTTATAAATTAATTGCAGCTGAATTGTTTGAAACTCAAAATAGAAGTAGAGAGCAATTAGTTTTTAACACGTCATTATTGTTAGGTATACATCATACTTCCAGATTTGGAGTTGATGCTGCCTACAAATGATAGTGAATAGTCTGGGGTATTTTAGACCAGGGATAACCTCATAACTGATGAACACAAGTTAAAATGTATCCTTCCAGAAGTCATGCATGGTGATCCCAGGTTTTCTGGGGGCCTCTGATGTGCACGGAGAAATTCCTCCTTTTCTCTTTATTTTTTTTCCTTTCTCTTAATATTTTAAAATTGGAACCTTCCAAACCTCTGCTCTAAACTAGCAAAATCAACCAGAACAATTAATGGGGGAAAAAATAAAGCTTATATTCCAGTTTATTAATTCAAAAGAGAAAAGACCTCACACTGTGCTACTACTTTGATTTTTGCATCGGGTATCACAGAAACAAAACACATAAAAGCAAGGTTAAATGGGAAATCAGCATCCTCATAGTCCTGAGCAATTCACTAAATATTTCAGAAAAGGGAAGCCCTGCCAGTATCAAGTGGGGCCTGTACCACCCTGGTATTACAGCCTCTCTTTTTTTAGGTCTGGAACACATAAAAGCAGAGTAATATTACTTTTGGGAGACTCTGCCTAGCATAGTTTGTGTGGGAGTTTTCTGAAAGTTTGCCCTGATAAATGATTTACCAGGACAGTAGAAAGATCAAGAAAGCACTGAGCTGGCCTCTCAAGACACATTACTTTCTTCACCCGCTCCTTGAAATCCTTTAAAAACTTACTGTAATGATTAATTTTCCAGAATTCTAAAAACTATTGAAGTCCAGGGCCTATGACTATCTCATATCTCTCCTGGGATAAAGACACATCATGGTCTTGAACTGAATCCTGCCTGGTGCATCCACATGGTTACTCTGGGTATCCATTTACTTTACTTGTTACCTGAATTTTCCTACAGAGTCATTGGGTTTTGATATTTTATAATGCTGCATGTTTTACTACTAAACAAAACACAAGAGAGTCTTTTGTCCTTCTTCTTTATATTTGTTTCATGAAAATTATTTGTTTCAGTCGTAGTAAAGACAAAACCAGACTCACAAGGAGGATAGAAGAGGCAAGTGGGAAGATGCCAATAAAGGCAGAGAAGACAGAAAATGGAGAATGGAAAGAAAAGTCTGCACATAATCAAGGGGCTCCACTGCTTTTCTGTGATACTGGTGCCTCACTGGACCCATGAGGAATTTTGCAATACACACAATAAAGAAATGGTGGTAGAAGACACATGTAGAAGAACAACTAAGGACAACAATGAGAAAAAAATTTACAGGAATAATTGTGCCTTGTTAGAGGTATGATAATAAACAATGATGTGTGTTGGTGGTGATAATTATCCTGCAGCTCACTCTCTCCACTTATTCCAACTCCCCCAACAGTGCCACTGCTCTCTAATACGGCACATTCACGCTAAACATGAGTTAGAAAATTAGATTCCATTATAAAAACATCAGGTATAATAAGCAAAGCAATGGAAAATAACCTGTTCTGCTTTTGCACCTGTCCTTTCCAGTGGTTTCCACCACCCACCCATAAACATTAAACATTGACAAACATTACTAAGTCTCGTATTCTCTTGATTTTAATGAAGGAGAAACTGAGGCAAAGAAAAACTTGTCTACCAAGCAGCTGGGCTAGGCACTGGGCCAGCCTGCAGTCACATGCTTTAACTGTTTCTGATGCTTCTATATAGATTATTATTAATTACTGGCAATTCGTAGTAGGCAAACCCATATGAAAAGTGCTATTAGCAGTGTGTGAACACAGGGAGAAGACCTCCCCAGAGGAGCTCCCAAACACTCACAGTTTTAAGAGCCATTAGAAACTCACATTGGGAACAAAGATCTTTCAAAACGTTGCTCCCATACTAATCTTGATGATGGCGGATAATTAGTCAGCAAACACAACTCGGGGACTGCGTACTGAGCAAGAATCACCTCGTATCCACAGTGTGGCTGCGACTGCAGGCTGGAGTGCCTCGCAGTGCTTACAAAAGCAACTACAAAAATATTTTCAAGACCTTTAGCAGACTCCTGCAGGACAGCTTATCCACCTACCACTACTGGGCTGATCAACTCTCAAAACCGGGGAGGAGAAAAGGTGCTGGTGATGCAGACACTGCCAGCGGGGCACTCAAAGGTCAGGCTTTCATCCCCTATTTAGCAGTAATTTGGTATGTAAGGGCTGCATAGCCTTTGAAGCTCAGTGCTGCTGTTTTTAAAGGCTCCCATCAACCAGCCCACAGTGTAACTGAAGCAGAAACAGCAGTGTAATAGCAGACACAGTATTCTTCTTGCAGAGTCTGCAGTTCTCTGACATGTCTGCTTGACTCCCCTTTCATGGTGGACAAACCTCCCGTCAGGAACCAGTTAACAGGGACAGAGAGGAGCAGCACTGACAAGCAACAGCTTTGGAGGAAGGCAGTCATGTATTTAAAAAGGAAAAACCACCATGAAGAAGCCCACAAAAAAGCCACATTATTTATTTTTCTGGGAGGTGAGTGGGAAGAGTTTCAAAGCATGGCTGTTATGCTATTTTGGCACAAAAAGTACTTTTCCAAATTCAAATCTTCCATCAGGCTGGATTGGAAAATGGCATGTGGTTTATAACCATGGCTTGTTCCTTTCAGCTTTGCCTCATTTTCCAGGTTAAAGTCGCAGCTGGGAGCATACCTGGGAGAAGGGAGGAGCATGTAAGAACCAGAGTATTCCCACTGGCTGGCCCTGGGATCTGCAAGTAGTAAACACATGCACTTTCCATAAAAGGACCTTGCTTGGCAGGATACTGAGGGGAAAAAAAAGAGACTATTGCTGAGGTGGGGAGCAAAAAGAAGTTATTTGCTGGCACAGGAGAAAGGAGCGAAGGATGCTGAAAGGGTACTGGGCAGCTGCTTTTCCGGCTGCTATGGGAGCCAAGGGAAGAGCCTTTGATCTGCTAAGCAGGCCTGGGCTTGCTGCCAGGACCTACATCCTTTCTCCAGCACTGACAGCAGGCTTCCTTGCTAGTTCCTCTCTGATTGCCGAGTCAAAAAACAAGTGACGTAATTCATACAGGGACCTCACTGAAACGTTTCTATTATCATCAGCTCTGCAGACAACATATGCTACAGATGCCTCAATCTGAAATTATCTTCTTGTCCAAGGCAGAACAAAACGGAGAAAAAAACCCATGAGGTCCTCTGGATTACATCTTGCAAAGCCTCATAAAACCCCTTCTGGCATACTGGGGGATTAAGGAAACCTATTGGTTCTACAGGGGAGCTACCATGTCTGCATAGCACCTTGGCCAAGCAAGCCCTCCTCCAAATGTTTAAGTGCTTTTACCTCTTGTGACTGGGAGATTGAAATAGGAATACAGATTCCAAACCTAATATAGCTTCCAGACCAATACCTCAGATGTCATCAAGATGGCATTTACTAAAGAATGAGCTGTTTCAGAATAATTGCCAACAAGGTCTAGTCTAGAGTGATGTGGAGACCAGCCTGCTCGATTTGTGGTGTTGCCCAAGAAAGGGGAACATGAGGGCATCAGTGGTCCTCAGCTCTCACCAAAACAGAGTATAGAGAATTTCCTCCAGCACCATCATGTCTTAAGTCCTTGCTGGCGTAACGCACTATTGCCATCACTGAAGGTAAATTCTGCTTGGACATGACCCAGGCTTATGTCTTACCCCAGAACCTGCCAGAATGTGAAAGTCTCATCACCTGAAGCACAGAAGTGTGCTATGGTCTATGAAGCAGAATCGTATGATTTTGCATGATGTAATCAAAAAGTCACTTTACCTTCTTTGCAGCACAACAGCTTTTACACTGTTGTTTTCCCTTCCTTTTGATGCTCACTACTGAGAGTACAACCTGGCAAGACGCTGGAAGTACTGACTCAGGAGTTTGGATGGTGCAATAACGTTAATGCAACCAAGCACTTCTGCTGTCTCAATAACGCTTCCATCTTGCTATCAGGTACGTGTTGTTTCATGTTAATGCTACTTGCATGGCAGTGGCAGCTTCTCTCAGGCAGGGTCCCCTGCAAGATTAGGTCCCCCCTAAACCTTCTTTTCTCAAGGTCAAGCAAACCCAGTTCTTTCCTCATATGGCAGACTTTCAAATCCTTTGATCATCCTTGTTTCCCTTCTCTGGACGCTTTCCAGCCTGTTCACATGTTTTTACTCCATGGAAGGTTCCAGAGGACACTACCTCCCTCCCTTTCCCCTGACTTGCCTGCCACATGAGCTTTGAATGAGCTGAAGTTTGCTCTTCTAAAGTCTAAAATCTTTGGTTTAGTACTAACCTTCAGCATGCCCAGCTAAATCCCAAACTCCACAATACTGTCATCACTATAGCCAAGGCTATCACTGACCAAGATATTTCAAAGCAGGTTTTCTAGGTTTCTGAGTCCAGCAGTGCCTCAATTCCTGCTTGGCACATGCCTTACATTTATATGAGGAAGTAATCCTCTTAGGCACTCCAGAAACTTGATGGATAACATGTGAGCTGCTGTACTGTTCTTCCAACAAATGCCTGGACAGCTGAAGTCACCCACATGAACCAGGTTCTGTTAACCTTCCAGAGCTTGCTGAAGTGACCCAAATATGGTTTTGTTGGCCCTATTGTCTTGGTTTGGAGGCCAGTAGAAGCTGTCTACTGAAAGATCCCCCTTGAAGATGACTTCTCTGATCTTGACCCAAAGGCATTCTGTAGGGCTGCCACAGTTGCCATGGTTGATTTCTATGCATCAGAAGTTCCCCGTAACAAAGAGCGAGACTCCTCCAGTTTTGTCCTGCCTGTCTTTTTGAAACATCCTCTAGCCATCCATCACAATCCTCCAGTCATGTGAGTTGTCCCACCTTTTTTCAGTCATTCCTATGAACAACTCTGCTCTTGATGAAACCCTTAGTCCCTGGTGCCACTTGGGGCAGTTTAAATCTACAATGCTCCCTACTGCTGTTTGTGTGGACAGAACCTGCAAAGACTCTGTGCTTTTTTCACCTCCCAGCTTTCAGACATTGAGAAGACATTTTAAACAGAAACATATTTATGAAGTTGGGTGTATTGAGAAAAGAACAAACAACAGAATACCAGCAATGAGCTTTGAAATCACTGGCTAAATTTTGCCTTCTAGCACACATAATCAATGTTTATAGAGGTTTTTTTCAATTTATGAACCTGAAACCCATTTTTTTTCACTTGTGAGTCTCAATTTTATGCAATTACTTACTAGTCTGAGGTGATATCCTTTGCAATTCCTTAGTAGATTTTAATTTATTTTTATTTAAAAAATATTTATTCTGACTTATTTACATCATTGCTCCTTGAACCCATAGACTAAAATCAAAATATCTAAATAGTTTTACACATTTCATAAAAACAACAGATTTTTCTTCCCTAGCCTTCTGCAATTTAATTTCAGCCTTTTTGGCACACTTGTATCAAACCCACACTTTAAAATAAAATGTCTGTCAAATAGAAAAGAACAACACAGATCAAGAAAGAAATTATGTTATCCATCTTCCAACTGCACATTGCAAAAGTTGCAGTTTCTTAGAAAGGACAGCTTTGAAAAAGTAGTTGACAGTTTAATTTTTAAGAGAACTGATAAACAAGATTTTCTGCTATGTTAATATTTGAAGTTTTATTTTTTAATTTGTCATCAGTAATAAACACAGGAGTGCAGAGATGTCAGTTGATGGGTTTACAGGAACTTAACACATAATTAGAGATAATGCTGCGGCACAACTGGAAACACACTGCAGCAAGGCCCTGCTCACTCTCTGCCCACAGCTACATAGAGGGTTAGGCTGAACAAGTCAGCTGAAGGATTTGTTAGAATTATCACATGGCAAGGTATTAAGAAGCTGCAATTTGGCCCAAAGAGGTGACACACACAAAAAAATTTGTCATGGCAGATTTTGCCTGCCATTGGCTTTTTGAAGATGAAGGCACACGATGACTTGTTTTTTCTTATGGTTGGGAAGCAGGTGTCCATAGCCTCCAACAGCTATTGTCACTCACCCTCTTGATTCTGTGTCAGCAAGAACCATTTGGACCTTCCTTCTGGAATTCAGGGCCAAATAGCCTAAATTTGAAGGTCAGAAGGAAGACCTAATGCAAGTAGTTCTTCATCTAGTAGCTCTTCTTCCTACCCTGTTCCCATGCCTGTGACTCTGGCAAACGACTCATTCACTTAAAGGGCATCACATACTAGAGAGCTTTCTAAATTGGTACCATCCAGATCCTACTTAGCAAAGCAGGCTCCTGGGACATAGAGCTGGGACTTAGCCTGCTGGAAAACCAGCTCAGGCTATATGCTTTTGCAATCTGGTGGTAATAGAAACCAGCAGTATACCTCCTAGGCCTCTTCTTCAGCCTGTTGACAGTTCTATGTGTCTAGTATGTAACTGGCATCAGACAAAGGGAGAAAAGCCTATAGAGTCAGAAATAGAAAACACTCACTAAACCAGATGCATTGCAGCTATCATAGTTTCCAGTTATTTTTGAACATCTTTAATAATTGCCAATCTGAAATGGGACCAGCTGACAAGCTGCAATATATAACAAATATGTTCATGTTTATATATGTCCCTAGTTTCCTTCCCCAAATGTACATGTTTGAAAAGCCTCGTGTTGTGCAGCCTCACCCAAACATCTGCAATCATTTATGGACTAAAACAGCCTGCCATCTCAGCCTAGGTTTTTCAGTGCACACTACAACTGATGTCATTTTGGCATTTTGTATTTTCAAAAGAAACAAATATATTTCCAGGCAAACCACATCACAGAACATGCCACGGTTATCTGTTCAAAGAGCCTCACTGGCTCAGCAGCAAGTGCTGTGTTTCATCTAGTCTTCCTGAGGTCAGGCAGGGAGATGTTAGCCCAGGAATACACATCTGTGTGTGTACAAACAGCTTCAGTCTTCAGTTGTTCTCTCCTCTGCCCCCTGAAATAATCCTCTGCAAAGCACAAGAGCTGTCAAGTACAGGCTTGGCGAAGAGTAGACTTTCATATGAATCATGCTTCATTTTGGAGTGGGTGTGTTTTGTGTGTCATTTTAAGGATGAAGGAAAACAGACTGATGGAAATGAAATTTGTTACTGCACTGTGCCATCACATTACTCTAAAGAGATCCCTTAAACTTATACACAAGTGTGTTCTGCTTACATTTTGTCTTTTCTGTAGCCAACACCAAAACTGGGGTGAGAAATATACTCCATAAGGATCCCAGAAAGTGTAAGAAAGACAGGATTTGGGATGGACCACTTAAACCTTTTCTTCCTCAACTTAGCAAAAGAAGCTGGGTATAGTTTGGGTTCTCAAAGGACCCATCATGGATCCAGGCTCCAGTGAGTAACAGTGATTAGACTGGACACAGCAGAGGGAAGACAGAAATGCCTCTGGGGCTGCTCCTGACTAACCTGAACATGGTTTGAGTCAGTAACCTCACATAAATCTTGGGCTGAGGCCTATGAAACTTTTCTGAAGCGAATTTAGCTGCATAAATGAAACTAAAGTGTTGTAGTAAAGGGGATGAGTGGATGCTAACAGCTCAGCATCGGCATTACTTGAACACTTTGATTACTTTGATGACAGGCTAACAGTGATAAAGTTCCAATAAGTTCTGAAGGCATCCAGTAAATTTTCTAAAGAAATATCCTTTACTGAAATTAGAGGAATAAACTGTTCAGGGGACTCAAAGGAGTGAGGAGTTTTTTAATATGTAAATCCTTTGGATTTACCTTGGTAAATGGGTTTGAACATAGCTGAGATAGGGAAAATACACTGTAGCAGAAATGTAGATGTACTTCAGATGAGGTAGAAGGGCTTCAGTTTCAGAAGACCACAAACATAAAATGAAATGTCTTAATACCTTGATGTAACAAATTCAGATAGAAATGAAGAAAACATAAAAGATGATTGTAAGAGTGATGCCGAGTTTTACCCTTGGAAATCACTCCCTGTGATGCCATTGGGACTACTATCCAGTGCTTCTCTTCCCTGTTTGAGGTCTGACATACAGAGGCATGCACTGATGTGACTAAAATAAATGTTATCATAGATTGTAAGTCGTCATGAAAGGGTTCCAGAGGGTGGGAGGCATTGAAAAGCAGGTATCTAAAAGGTATCTATCTATCTGTCTATCTATCTATCTATCTATCTATCTATCATTGAAAAGGTATCTAAAAATGTGTTACTAAAGGAGAGCTATATGAGCTTTACAAGCCATATTTTCCCAACGGCAAGCTGACCTTTTTTTTCCTTGTTCTTACCACTGAAGATTTCTTTTCATAGACCCAGATCCTGAAAGATCCTAGTGAGAGATGGCTCTTCATGTTACAAATGCCTCCTCTGCTGTCCCTATAACCTGCCTAGCAGAGCCTTTGGAGCTTTAAGGTAACATCACAATGATTAGTTTTGAATGTAAGTCATGCTTGGCATTTCAGATTTTAACTGTTTGTAGTGCTCTTGGGTGCACAAATACGACAGCTCCAATGTTTGCTGTTGCACTTTGGTCTTAAGAAGTATTCACCATGGTTTTATGTCTTGGGTGATTACAACATATTGCTTCAGGTCTATAGAACAGTTTGTTTTGGATATCTGTAATTAACAGAGGACAGTTGCTACAGCTGCAAGCTCCTGTGCAGCTTCTACCCATTCCCCAGCAAGACGACGTTCTCCAGGCCAAACATCAGGATTCATCAGAAAAGCTGCTGTAGAAAAAATGTTATTCCCATCACTTCAGTGCTACAATGTTGTTCCAGAAGAAACACTTGCACTGCTCAGGAGCTGAGAGCAAATGACACAGGGACATGTTTTAAAGTCTGTAACTGAAATACTCCCGTCAACGGGCTGCTCACAAAGGATCGCTTCAGCTCCTTTCAGAGCATGTATTAAGGACAAGGTTTGACGGTAGTTGTCTTCAGTGGTAGCAGGTATTTTCCCCCTTTCTTTTTTAAAATTATTTTTTAAAAAATTTAAATCCATATTCACAGCACAGGTACGGAAAACAGCTGTATCAGCAGAGTTGGAGGAAGAAAGAAACTGAAACAGGACCAGGGATACTGTATAACAATATCACTTCTGAAGACAGCATGCTACCACTAAAGTCTAAGTTTAGGTATTCAGAGAGCCTCTGTCTTTACACAGCCCAGGGTGTGTAAAGACCGTGTGTAAATTTTGTGTACAAATTTTGCTAATCTGAAGCTGGTTTTGTAATAACTTTTACTTCTCTCCATATTGTAGGAAGTATCAAATTTGTACTGATTTATACTGATTTTTACCTTCAAAATGAGGAGCAATTAATTACTTTGCAAGCAAGGAATCATTCCTGACTTCACTGAAATACTGATATTTAAACAGAGTTGTAAAACCAAACCTACTTGAACATCTGGTCTGCATAGAGATTTCTGAGAATTTCATCTATCTACATCATCAAATACCTAAATACAGTTCTCCTCCTCTACATTCAGATTGGTGTGATTGAGGCAAGAGTGTGATTCCGGTTCTCTCAAGGTTCTTTCTTACCTATTGGAAGGAAAAGGTTTACTGCCTGGATAATTCATGTATGGTTCTGTTTTAATTAATCAACAATGAAACACCCACCTCTAATAACGCCCAGATCTTTTAAAAGATCTTGACAATGCAAGTCATCCACCCGGATGTATGAAGCGTCTTCTATGTTCGCCAGTGTAACAATGCCAAGATCCTCTTTTTGTGCTGGTGAGCTCTGTAAAGCTGACACACCTAAGAAGAGAATAGGCTCATCTCCATTAGATCTCACACACCTGCAATAAAACTGTTAGGAAAAATAGTTTTGTTGCAGAATCCTTCACCTTGGCAGCATTGTGAAAGCCAGGGATATACAATTTAACATTGGGCTCAGCCAGGATTTACTTTGATACTCATCAGTGAAAGGGTGATTTTTACAGAATACCCTTTTGAGAATAGAAAAGAACTTTGAAGTCTTCTGCTGAAAAGACAGATGAGCTGATCTTTGCTCCATATTCCACAGGTGACACTCAGTGTAATGGAAAGTTAAGCACCGTTTCAGTAACAGAAACTAAAAGCAGTCAGTGCAGAAGCATTCATTACATGCACGGTAAAAGCAGACAGTGACTCTTCACTTTAGTCCTTTGTCTTGGAAGGTCAGCAGTGAATTGGAGAAGCTTTCCACCTGCCCCAGCATTGTGTGAAGTGTAATGGAATTGGGTCACTTTGTTCACTGAAATGTTCTTCTGAAAGATACTGGCATAGATTCACCTTGGGGCTGACTGGGTGTTTTCTTTCAGTTACTGAGCAGCTGCAAGAGCCTTTACATGGAGAGCTCAGGGGATGCACTTTTCCTGGTTGTGGCCAGCTGAAACTTCATGGGCAGAAGGCCGCCAGACATTTAGCAGGCATAAAATGCAGGTATAGCTGCTGAAAGGGCAGCCTATTTCCAGTAAATAGATAACCCACTTGCTTCTTTCCTATCTCTGTATCCGTATTTCCTTCCACGGAAGACTAGATCAGCTGGGGAGATGGTTGCAGCCTGGTCATTTTCCACATGCACGACTCTGAGGAACCAGGACTCTGGGAGTACATGGACTTTACCAGTCAAGACACAGGCACTCTGACCGAGTATGGGCCCGTGTGGATGGACTAGGAGAAAAGACTCCTTTAATAAACAAGTGAAAAAGGTTACTTTTTTTTTGCCTGCTCTTCTGGCTCTTGACACTGAACTGCAAGGCTCTAGTATTGTGAAGAGATGTAAAAAAACTACTGGAGGGTGAGTGGGTGTTATGCAGCAACTGCTTGGTACAAAGAAGCAGTACATTGGAGTCAGCACTGAAAATCGGTGAAGAACACCAACTCTTTCAAATATCATTAGAATTAATGGTTTCGCCATTTACATTTTGTAGAGTCATGTCACCTGAACTTTTTTCGTTGGCTAGAAACCTCACACTGTGTACAAACACGGTGTCCTGAGGCACTCCATTCTCCAGTGGAACAATAACTCCCTCTGGTGTTTGCCTGCTATTGTTACTGCCTCAGCCACAGCCCTGGGAAACCCTGCCAGAGGAAGGAAATCTTGTCAGATGACGTATTAACTCTAAGCAGTCTGTCCTTAATCGATGGCATTTTACACTTTGGGCAGACAGGCCATTGCACCCACAGGGCCGGCCCCAGTGGCGCTCAGGTCTGTAGGGAACATCACTGCATCAGGAAAAGTGGAATGCCGAACTCCGCTGCTGCCGAGGGCTCATGCTGCCAAAGACTCATTTACATGCTCCCTGCATTTATTTAATTACATGAACAGTAGGCTTATTGCAATGTGTCTGGATGCTTTATTCGATGAATGCTGGAACTTACCAATCCAGTCCCGAGAGGGTTGGGATACACATAGGGGTATGTCAAATGGCTGGATGATAATTCAGAGTTAATGAATTGCTGTGCTCAGCTCTTGGGACAGACAATGTGGAACTGTCATTCAGCTGCAAACATATTTACAGGAATGCTGTCACAGCTTTGAGGCTCAAATCTGACCTACGAGTAAGTTACAAGCTCACATCTGCAGGCAGAGGAAGCAAAATGAGATGCAAAAGAATTAAGCTCCTGCCTTTTGGGCTAGATGTTATCTATCTATCGCCATAATATGCTGTCAATTTTCTTAATCTAAAATTTACAAGAAAATCTAAACTTTTAGTCTTAAATATATATTGCACAATAATATTGAAGTACACAATAATTTTTTTTTTCAGATTTCAGCTGTAATCAGATGATGAAAACAAATCTCAAGACAAGATGAAAGACACTAAATGTTTGAGTTATGCATTTTGCCAAAGACAAGAAGCTATTTTGATGGGCTGTTTAATAGAAATTTCTTCCTGTGATCATTCAACTGGATGCTCACTCCAAACAGCCCAGAGGCTTTTTATATTTGACCTAAATATCTGGATTTTTTCTCTTTTCTTCAGCATATCACAGAACAAAAATCTGTAAGCTGATTACTGTTGCTTAATTCACTTCTGAATGCAAACATCTTTGCATATTTCAGACACTGCTATATAGAGCTGAAATCAGAAAAGCTAAAAGAGCTTGAAAGCTCAATCTAAATCCCAACTGTCTGGCTCCCTGGCCAATGCCTTCTATTATATAAAGTGTGTAACCATCCTACACCTTTGATGTAAAACAACTCTCTTTTAATGTGCTGTAATCTCTTATTCCCTTTGTCTCTCAAACAATAATCCTCTTGCACATGGTAATCCTCAAAACCCATATGCTCTTTAAAGCTTTTCTTTTGGAAAGTATTCACACCCATTTTTCTGGGCACTGGCAACTAAATATTACAGAAAACCTGATTCTTCTGACTTTGACCAAGACAGTCTGAATTTTTTGTGTTCCACATTTACTGCTTGGCTGGAACCGGGTCAACAAAATGAGTAAACAGTTTCTAGTTGTCCAACAGAAGCACAGTGTGCGGACTGTTTGTTTGGCCAAGGCAGAGGCACAAGATGTTGGGGAGAGTTAACAGGAAACAAATAAAATGACATTTTTTATTTGGGTTATAAAACAGAAAATGAAGCTTAATTGTCTAGAATGATTTAAGAACATGTTCTCCTGGACTACTAAAATAAGCTAGTAAAAGAAAAATTCTCATGTCCTCAGCAGTAATAATCAAGCCCCCTAGCACTGGCTCCTGGATGCTTACAAACATGCTACTGGCTACACAAAGTTTCATTACTGTAACATTATAAATTTTTAGATACTGCCACCTTAAATCAGAGGTAGAGGCTGAGACTAAAATTACTTAATCAGATCAGCATGTTGATTTAAATGATCTAATCATGACAAAAGGTGATGACTAGAATGGAAGTCTCATCAGGTCAGATGTAAGATCCTAAATGACATAAACTGCATTAATTGAAGGACGTGATGAATTTTGAAGAGAATATCTCTTCAAAAAGAGAGGTATTTTAAAAGGTCTTAGAAGATCTTCTTATTTGTTGGCAAATGTGCACATTGCCATCAGGAATTTTTAGCAAGCTAGGGGGAGTGCTGAGGCACAGCTTCCAATGATACAACAGCACGACCTGCTGATCAGACCACCTTGTATTCTCTGTTCGAGCCCAGCCGGTTTG
This sequence comes from Dryoscopus gambensis, assembly GCA_013389985.1. Taxonomy (NCBI): domain Eukaryota; kingdom Metazoa; phylum Chordata; class Aves; order Passeriformes; family Malaconotidae; genus Dryoscopus; species Dryoscopus gambensis. The sequence goes on from WEIT01034463.1 coordinate 148,934, forward strand.
CCTCACTCACTCCCCAAAAGGCCAAGCACAGAAATTTCTCCTGGTTTGCTTTTTACAGAGAGTAGGGTCTGCTGTTCTGTCAGCAGGACAGATCCTAGTTCTATTCCTGCTGTCTAGAGGCGTTTTACATTTTTGCCCTTGTTGGTAAGTGTTTCCCCCCATCCTTGGGCAGGGGAATTACCCGTCCATAACCCCTCAATGTTGATCTGTCCTACACACACGTTGTCTCCCCTCTCCTGAGCCACCAGAGCAGGCACAGTGAGGGATCAGTCCTGGGCTCTGGGTCAGCTGCTGACTCACAGCAGCTGCCATGGGGATGGTGGATGCACAGACCTGAGCTGAACAGCACAGCTCTCTGGCATCACAAGTTGGTGTTTCACTGTGCTTGTTACCTGATCTTGTCACTACAAGAGGCTTAAAGTTGCTCCTGAAGTTCTGTGGAACTCTCACTCTTGTACAAAATCAAATAATTTTGCACTTCCTTCCTACCGATTATAACCTATATCTCATGAGTCACAAACCAGAACACAAAACTTCCCAGTTTCAAGAGTCTGAGGAAAGGGATCTTGATGATCTCTCAACCTAAGCAGCTTTGAACTTCTGACGTTTAGGGATGCCTCACAGACCTGAAGGTCCCTCTCTGCAGTGAACTGTGGTGGCACGTGTGGTAGCTCAAAGAACGCCACCCAGGCTTAACAAGAATAATAAATAGTACCAATAAACACTCCAAGCTGAAGTGGGCTGCATGTGGGAATCAGGCAGTACTATTTCTAAAAGAAAGGCAGGAAATTAGGCTCTCTTATGTCATTTCAAATGTTTACAGTAAATCAGCAAAATTAATGGTTGTAGCAGATAGAAACTCTGCTCTGACTGAGAAATTCACTATACTCCAAGCAAACTAGCCAAATATTAATTTCCTTACAGCTGTTTTCGCCATTTATTTCCTTGATTTCCCAAAATGATGTCAGCTGAATTTTCTCATGAGTGCAAACATTTGTGTTGCAAAAAATAAGAAACTCAAGGATTTAATCCATTTTTAGGAAATAAAGTTAACTTATCAACTGTAAGTGCTAATCTTCCCATCTCACATGAAATTCAGAAACTTCAGATAGATATAAAACACTTAGGTAACTTGTCTCTGCACAAAGATTTAGATTCTAAACATTGATGGTAAACACCTTTCAAAAGGAACCAAGTTTGATTTGGTGAGCAGAAAAAAAGGGAGGTGTAATGCCAAGGTTACAAGCAAGATCCCTAGGAAGATGATGAACAAAATTTTTCATGCAGATGTATCAATGCATATAAAAAAAAGTAACCTCGTCTCTTCCATTTCTCTCTCTAAGGAGGATCCAAAGTCCAGCCATCAGAGGGAGCATCCTTGCTTTCTTTAGTCCTCATCTAGGTGATGACAAACAACTCTAGTCTGCCAAAGCTTAATTAAGTAATCACTTTCCCAATCTTTGTTAGCAGTGTATTGATTAGACAAGCACAACTATTAAATTTTTAAATATGTTCCTTTGCTCAGTTTCTGAACTTTTAAAATCTGTGTGTTCACTCCTAAATCACTGCTTTAATGTTGATTGAAAGACAATTTCTTGAGGTAACAATATATATTAAAACAATTTAAAAAAAATCTCAATTGAAATGAGGTTAAACGAACAGAAATTAAAATAGAAACAAATTTAAAATCATAGAATATATGCTATTACTATGAGAAAAAGAAAACTTTACTATTCAGATGGGAAGCTTAATGTTATCAGCACTAACAAGACTAGAATCAGAAAGTCTAGAGTAAAACTCAAGCTCCAATTCCTTTTTATTTCAGTTTTTTCATCAGTGATACAGGGCTAATAATCCTTACTATTCTCATTTGTGGATTGTTGCAAGGATGAAAAATACAATGTCAATGCTGAGTGCTGTCATAATTAGTTTTATAAGTGGGAATGGAATAATGAAGATATATCATAAAAGTAAAGAAATTGGGTATTTGAAGCCATGAATGCACAACACTGAAGACATCAGGAAATAGTAACAGTCTGGTAAGGAAAAGAAATGAATCTTTTTTCGTCAGTAGCAATGAAGCAAAATTTCAGAAATCAGCATATGATTTTTTTTCCCCAACATATTTCTGACTAAGGAGGTCCATTCTGAAAATCTTCACGGAGTAATTTTTGAAAGTTAGTACTATCACAAGTGCAACTGTCTTATGATGCATGTATAGGTAGAGTCTAAGATTTTTACTTTACAGAAGAGTGGTTGTATGGACAGAGAACGGGAGTATGTAACTAGTAAAATTTTGTAGGCAAGTGGATTCTAAAACAGCTAGTGATACATGAAAAAATAAACTAACTACAAAGTTATTTTTAATTATCTCTCTGTATTAAAAAAAAAATTAACTCTTCCCACCTGAAGAGTTCATGAAGGACATAAATAGCATAGTTAGTATAACTAACCACAGAAGAAGAAAAAATCTCTTTAAAATATTAAAATTAATGTCAGCAGAAGTCGTCAGCCAGAGTTTAAGATAACATACGACAAGCACAATTGGCTTATTATTTTTCCAGGCAGTTAGTAGAACAAGATGAATGACAAACCTTACAAGTTACAGCAGTTTATCAGTTGCTTATAAACTAGTTTAGCCATATTGCCCTATAAAAGTGTATGTTTGTATATCAGGCAAAGATCTCACTCTTTTTTGAGTCACAGACATCATCTGTTTACCTCTTCTCTGCAGTGGATTTTTAGCATTCACTCCACTGACAAATATGGGAGTGAAACACTTCGGAAACTTTGTCCCTTTAACTTTTTTACTCCCAATCTCAGCAAAACTTCACAGCAGCAAGCACCTGCTTATCATTCGAAACAACGTTACTTAGTGGCGTTTGGCAAGTTTCCCTTCAGAAGAGACAGTAAAAATTAATCCTACATTTACATTTATGGCTGAAACACAGAAATTCCAACTCAACTCATGTTCTAGGTATTTCTAAATCAATATGAAGGCTTAAACTCCCATGTGATTTTTGGTCTAATTTAACTTGTTTAGGTTGCAGGAACAGGCACTGATGTAGTTACTCTTTTAAAAATAAACTCAAGGGCATTTTAAATTCTGCTCTAAAAAAGACCAACTGTAGAAGAAATTCCGTGAATCAGGAATACGGCATGGATAACCTGCAGCAGGGTGTATGAAACTTGCTATTTGCTATGGATGTGTCAATGATTTTTATGACCTGAGGACCCCTCTGTACATTATGTAAAAAGAGGATAAGATCAAAACTACAAAATTTTAAAAGCCACTCTAAAACTATTAGATTTTGCATGCTGACATGCTTACCTGCACCTGCATGGTGCTACACCTTTCTGTTCTGACTGATTAAAATGTGAAAGGATTTTAAAACGAACCAACAGGACATCAAAAGTATAACCCCATGATACCGTAAGTTTGCTTGTGTACCAGCCAGGACTGCTGATAAAAGATGGAAAGTGGCTCAGTGAGCACTTCCACCAGCTCCCTCAGTACCCTTGGGTGATCCCAGCCAGCCCCATAGACCTGTGTGTGTCTAAGTGATGCAGCAGGTCACTGACCATTTCCCCTTGGATTATGGGGGCTTCACTCTGCTCCTCATCCCTGTCTTCCACTTCAGGGGGTGGGTACCTAGAGAACAACTGATCTTACTGTTAAAGATTGAGACAAAGAAGGCATTAAGGACCTTAGCCTTTCCCTCATCCACGAGGATGTTTTCCTTTCTATTTCAAAGTAGCATTAAAACCTTCAGTTAAGATATGCAGGTCTATCACTATGTCAAATCCCAAGCTTTTAAACACCGAACACATGATTAGTGTTGTCAGATCTGTCAAAATTCAAAAACTTCAGCAGATACTAAATGCAGTAGCACCAACTCTGTTGTCAGCAGCTGGTTGGCTCTAGTGGGGCTTGCCACAGGACCAAGCCTCTCTGTGAAGGTTCCAAGCTTCCCTCTCTCCTTCTGCTCCCAGCAGAGCCTGAGCATAGGGCAAGCTTTCTTGATGATGGAGGGATAGTGAAGGGATTTAACAGGTGGCTGGTGGCTTGACTTTCTGTTTAATTGACCATCCTAATGCTGTTGAGATCAAATTATATTGTTTACAGTATGCTATGAAACACTACTTTGGACAGGCTATTTTTCATTATTACTGAAATCAAGTAACTGAATGCAAAGGACAGCTGTGTGAGAAACATATTTTGTAGCCAACACTGTATTGTATTACACTATATTGTGAAAAGGCACTCAGTGAATGCCAGGGGGTATAAGTTTTCACTAGATCAAGTCTTTTGAAGCTCCATCTTTTCTGAATGAAGACATATTACAAGAAAAACCAAGAAAAAAATTTGAATTTCAATTTTCAAAGAATTTCTTGCACAGTTGCTACATGCTCAACTCTTTATGGCTCAAGCTTTGAAATCATAAAACCAAATATATATATATATCTAAGACTTATGAAATCTTTTCATGCCAGAAATTGATAATTTCAACTTTGATACATCAGGCCCTTAAAGGATTTGAAAGAAGCAGCTGCACAGAACAATTAGGCAGCTGGAGATCAACCTTCTGCAGCAATATAAAGCTCCAGTTTCTGAGCCTCCAGGGATATGCGATATCAGATTTTAAGTAGTGACGTCTTAATATGCAGAAGAGCTGTCACTGCTGTTTTCAGTTTCAAGAAGGAAATTATTTCTGGGGGTAGAGCCAAATTTAAAGAGGAAACATTCTGGGAGGGTATTAAGGCTAAAGCTGGAAGCTCTTTGAAATGGTAAATATGTTTGAAACAGCAAAGTTTAAGTCTTTCCTTTAAACATTACTAATCATTACTTCTACCTTTCCCAAAATACCTAATTTTTAACCTTGTTTACACTGTGTTCTAGTGAATTTGTGTGTGATAAGGCTTGCAATGCAAAGGAAAAATGGTAACAACCTATGGAATCAACTTTATTCCAGCCTTTTTCAGTCTCTGCATTTAAAAAAAAATAGCTTTTTTAATATTTGAGATTTTATTAGGATGATGCACAGAGAGCATACAGAAGTGCTCAGGTACCAACACTGGATACCGGAAAAACTGGGGGAGCTCTCTGAGAGCTAGTCAGGTACTGCAGGATTCCCAGTGGTGCATAGCTCTATTTGCATCTTCTGCCTATAAACAAACTCCATACCACAGTGGAAATGACTTAGAGTCTCATAATTAACACAAATTGTTACAAAATCTGAACACTGGACATCCCAGAGGAAACCACACACAGAGAGGCATAATTTAAATTAAATTGAAGTTGGGGAGAAATCAGAGGACAGATTAGTTATGAAGTCTATATTACGTATTTTTCTGTATAATCAATACAGCCATCTAGCTGCACATAATACGTAAGTTTTCCTTGAGGATGCTCTCAATATATGACCTGTACTCAAAATCTAAAAAAATCACAGCCCTTATAAGCCTTAACTTAATCCAATTGGCTATTTCTTCACAAAATGGCTATTAATTCAGTAGAGATTGGGGGTAGGACATGATCACCTCCTACAGGAAAAGGAGAGTTCTCTGTGACTTCAGTTCTACCTCAGCACTTAACCAATCAAATAAGCATATCCCACCAGAGACCTATGAAACGAGTTCAAAGCTAGCAGACATGCTCCTGCCCATGGCAGGGGGTTGGAACCTGCTGATCTTTAAAGGTCCCTTCCAACCCAGTTTGTGATTCTGTGTCTCTCCAACACCTGCAGGAAATCGCTTGTTTAACACCATACAGGAGCTTTCTGTCAAATGCAGGGAAGAATCCAACTCCCCAGGGCAGCTTTCGTCTGCCTTCCTGAGCAATTTTCACTCACAGCTTCTTCATCAAAATGTTCTCCAGTCTTATTTATTTCCACCCTGTCCTGTTGAGTCACTTTGAATTTGCCGTGTTTTAAAAACCAACACGTTAAAGTCTAGTAAAGTCTAACTTTTTAAGTTTTAAAGCTCTTCTGGGTCTTTTTGGGAAACTCACTATAAGGAATAGGCTGAACATGATCTACCTCAAAGCGTAACAGACTTGAGGTTCTCTCCCAGCTGGTCCCAGCTGAATCTCCCTGTGATCATGGTGGGCCCTCTTAGATATCCCAGTTTAATACTCTTCCTCCTGTGGCTGGTCACCTAAGTCTTCTTGCCTTTTCTGTCACTACTGTCCCAATTTTTACTCCCAGGCTTACAACAATGCCATTCTGTCTCCTTGTCTATCTCAAGAGTCAACAAGCAGTTTAAAGGTATCCTATGGGACAACCACTTTGTCTTCCTGCTATTCGCTCTTGGAGCTCCCCAAGAGCGTTTGCTTAGGCAAACACCTGGCCCTGGAGTTGAACATCTGTTTTCCAATTTTTTTTCTTAAAAACAAAGTACATCACCATGGTCTGGTGCATAAGAGGTTGTTTTTTCCCTCAGCAAGTGAGAAGGCTTTAGTTTTGGGAAGAAAAATATCTTGTTGAATATGTTATGCATTATCTTTCTTTTTTAAAGATGACCATGAAAGATAGCAAGTGCTTACATCTTGCTTTGGTCTCTTTATTAGGAAGCAGTGCTTGCTACAAACAGGACTTTAAGGAACCAGGCATCCATATACTAAGTGAAGATCTCTGGAAGAAATCATTAGCTGTTTGCTTTAAGTGATTCCCTTTGTTCCAACATGATCATATACGTGTAAATAAAACCAGCTGTTCTCAGGCCTCACAAAAGTGATCTCTCTGTGTGAATGTGAAAGGCCAGAGAGCTGCAGCACTGCTTAGTAGGGCTTATTGCTGATGGTAATGAAGAACAATCGGGTCAGAGGATGAAGCAGCCACATCTCATTTTCATCCCTGGTCTGCTGGAAAGCTATGAGCCACATTTGCAGTTGCCTCCAAGAAAGTTCTCATTTATGCATTTCCAGTTTGAGCTGATGCTTTGTCAAAAGCACAAGCAAGTATTCTCCGGGGGAATGTGGATTCATATTGCAACTTTCTGCCTGGGATCAATTTTTGCACTAAACTAGGGGCGTAAGTAATGCAAATTGATGCAAGGAATGTAAACAGGAAAGTCCATTTAGAAATCTTTCAAGATTGAATAAAGATGACAAATTAAAAATTCACAAAACTAAGGGACAACAACAGCTTTCAAGAAAATAAGCATTGTTAATAACAAATTTGCAAATCTCTGCACTAGAACAGGCACATTTCAAGTAGAGCACCTGCTGAAGTATTTTAATAGCCTCTCACATCACAAATGTCATTTCACATTCCTTGTTTCTGGGATTAGATGTCAGTCTCCTTGGAAGCAGGAGGTGCAGCAGATAATGTCCTCTGTTTCACTTTCAACAGTGCTGGCTCATTGTGGCTTTACAAGCATTCCACTATTCCTGTTTTTCTAAATGATGTGAGAACACTTTTCATTTTCGCAGATGAGGGGGATGATGGTATCTAGGCAGTAGCACGATTTCCAGAAAAGTGAAAGACAAAGGGCACCCTGGCGCAGTTCAAGCTGTGCTGCAGTTCACACTCAGCTGAACTTCACTCCTCCAGACTGTCTGTCCTCAGCACTGTCTCCAGCTGTGAAATTCAGAGCTGCGCCTTGGCTGCCGCGAGCTACAGCATGGCATGGTCACACACTGCAGCCTGTCAGGCACTCAGGCAATGGAGGAACTAGCACTAAGCACACCTGCATCATTTTGTTGTGATTTCACAGATACCGTCAGCTGCTCAGCTTCAAAAGACATGAGATTAACGGGCTTACTTCTGATATATGAAGAGGATAACCTAGTATGTATTTATTTCAGGGCAAAATTCCTTTTGCTATGGAAACAGTTTTGCCTTCAGTGTGCAGTAAGAGTTTTTAACATTTCAGTTAGAGTACATTAAAAGAAAAAAGGGATTAGCTCATAACTTTTCAGATATCAGAACTACACTTAATTCAAACTACTGCTGTTATTATCAACCTAATTCTTGTAAAAGGAATTGTAGTTAGTTTAAACCTAGCTAACAGTTTTGTATCTTGTGCTGGAGCAGACCCTTATGGCCAATTCTGACCCATTAGTAAGAGGAGGGTTCCCTGAAAGCATCAAATCAAATACATCAACACGTGCAAATGCAGTTATTAAAAAACTTGACCCTGTGCCACACAGTTCATGCATCTGAATGAACCACAGGCTCTACTTTTGCCATAAATGTTATGTTTTAAAATCTGTAAATTGAAAGAACACAATATATGGTAATTGTACTGTATTTGTAACAACATATTCAAGAAGAGACTTTTGTAAAAGAACTATCATGAAGTGGAACTGAGCCAGCCAGATTACTGGCAAGCCTTCCTGGTGAATATGATTAGATAAAGGGAAAATGGAGACTGGAGAAAAATGATCCTCTCAGCAGAATTTGCCGTAATTATATGCAGGATGAGGAGTTAGCTATTATTCTGCTGTTAAACTCCTCAAGTGGCCAGAAGAAACATTCTTGCATAATCTGCTTGTTCAATCTAGTCCATGTAAAATGAAGATCCTGTTAAGAAAGAAGGAGATGAGGCTGACCAAGTTCTATAAACCTGGTAATTATTTCCCCTAAAGGTTAGATAGTGGAAAGGGGTGTTGGGATTGCCTTACCAGCACTTCTCCAGTAGCCTCCTAACTTTTGTTTAACAGAAACTTTCATTTTAAGAAGTAAAATCACTGAATTTCACACATGCATTCATCCCTGGCAAGCTGCAATGCAGAATAGCCTCACCTCAAAGGCTCTTCTTGTAAGGCAACATCTTTGTAATGGTTCATTGCCAGCCTGACCTGAACCCTGCCTTGTCACGTTGTTGTGATTCAAATTCTTGTGTTTTTACTAACACAACACGACTTCTCTGATTGCAAGCTTCTGTTTATGCAAGGAACACATGGCTTGGAGCTTTCTCATTGCTGCCTTATGCAAGTGGAGATGGTAGCAATAAGATGAAATAAGAATTCAGAAAAGATACAGAAGACTCATTAACATAACAGGAAAGAGGGTATATAGCTTAACAAGAAGGGGGGATTGCCCTTGATGTTACTGAGTGCAGTGAAATAGCAACTAGGTAGGCACTGCTGGCCCATGGGCCAATAGCTGAATTTGGTGGCAGAGGGACTGTGAGCCCAGCTACACCAGTGGAATCCATCTCAGTGCTTCTCCTTTTCAAAAATCAGGAACAGTTACATAATTATTCAAACTAGCAACATGAAACAGAATCAGAGGAGAAGGAAACAAAAGCAAGAAGCTGTGAAAAGGGACAGCTTGTCTGAAAGATAATGATATACAGTTAAAAAGAATCAGAAAAAAAGCACTGGTATTGTATGCTTTAAGATTAGCAATGATCTTTCTTTAAATGCAGTCTATGCTAGTTATCCCCATTTCTTTCATTACAGAAGTTGCAAACGTGATGGCTTCATAGTTCATGACTGCATGGGCGACCTTTGCTGCTGCATTTCTACATGCCACACATATCCAGTCTGCTGAGATGGCCTCACTATAATTCCACATTCAAATGCAAAAAGGGGAAAAAGGAAAATCTGATTTACTAGTAGGAACCCAAAAAAAATCTCCAAGTTGCCACAGCTGAAATACTGGCCTCTCCTCTTCACTTCCTGCATGTAACCCATTCCCTTTCTTCAGACAGGAATGAGACTTTTCTACTGGAGCTGCCCAGTTTGTCCAACAACACATTGGCCTGGGAATTGAAAGAGAGTTCTTCATGCTAAGCAGAAGGGTGCAATTGGGAGAAAACAAAAAAATTAAAATATAGGCAAAATTTAGAGGAAATGACTGTTACAGCCATGGGTGATTAATATGCATGTGAACAGTGGGCAATGTTGCAGACCAGTAACATTATTCAATAATGCTTTTAGCAGATATAAAATGTGGCTATATAAATGATGGGCATCTGGAATACTGTCTGAAGAATCTGTAGTCTGACTTCTGGAGGGGTGTTGCTGGCTGACAAACCAAAAGATATCTACATTTTTCATAGGCAGCAAAAGATGAAAGATACAAATCTATGAGATTAAAATAATTATGGACACACCATTAGTTTTCTCTAAAGCAGTATTAAAGAATGGTTGGAGAACCATTATCTGTAAAAATCAGAATAAATGGCCCAGGAGAAATGGTGACTGCCATGAGTGTCATGAGGTCATCAGATACAGTTTACTAAACAGCAGTTTTTATTGAGGAAATGAGCCATGCCATTAGCTCCAGCCTGTCCCCAAACAAATCTTCATTAACTAACCACTTCTGTGAAGCATGGCAAACAGCTCAGTCTTGATTATTGTGGGAAGTCATCAGGGGCAGCACCAGAGAAATCAGTGTAAATACAAGTCCAGGAGAAGACATGCCAGTTGCCTTCAAGTTCAGCAAGTACTGAAATACTAATTCACTGGAGAAAAAGATGATATCTGCAGGGAGAGTAAAGATGAATCAAAGTGTATAAAATAAAAGTCTTTTATAAAAGCACATTTTAGGCAGACAAACTGATAAGAATCAGCAAAGCAGCCAAAGTATAAATGGAAAGCTGACTGGCAGATGACGTGTGCATCAGCAGCACACAAGGCATTAGCAGGCCTTGTTCTATAAAACTATTTAATGACATTACGACTTTTGCAATGTGAACTTATTTTCACTTAATCTAATTTGAGAAATGCAACACTTTATTTGATGAAAAGCCATCATTTTGTAACTTACTGCAATTTTAGGAAGATGTATGCTGATTTGGATTTTGCAAAATCTCTACAAACTGCCCCAGTAGAAAGATACCCACTTGTTCCTGATACTTTATCAAAAAGCAAACATGCACCAGTTTTATTTTAAAAGTGAAATGTTTTTCATAACAATATGAATGAGCCAGATATTGCTGACAGCTTGAATTAATAATTTCCCTGGGCTTTTTTCTCTCTCATAAGAAGCATATTGTCATGCTCCAATAATAATAATAATAGACTTTTGAGGAGAATAAAATTAGATGTAAAAGATGATGCCAGATGATGCCGATGCAGCTAGTACACTTCAATGTCAGAAGCTGATAATGCCTCAGGCCCCATATTAGTTAATGTCATGTTGAAAGTGAGAAAAAGGAAGCCTAGACCAGGTGGGTATGCCTAATCCTGCATCCATGATTAATGTCACATGCTCCCAATTACTACACTTCTGTTGTTTGATAACCACACTGGGCTTTTTTGGCAATTAGTGATGGTAACTGACAATTGCAATTACATAGGTTTTGGCTTGGGATACAAAGTACTTTGTTCCTTGTGCATCTGCGTAGGCATTGGCCAGAATGCCACCCTAAAAGAGTCCCATGTCTGCTGGAGCGGCAGTTGTCTAAAGGTGGAATGAGGCTTCCTGTCCACATCAGCAATAGCTGGCAAAGTTATTTTTTTGCCAGTTCTTTGAGAGACATGCATATACCAAACTTAATGTGCTGAGGAGGAGACAACAAATGGGCTGGGAGAAGTGCATGTGATTGCAGTGTAAATAGAAACAACCCCTTTAATGAAGTCATGCTAGTTCGCAATGGGTGGTCTTTTTTATCATAGTTTAGCACACATATATGAAATATTGTGGCAGTGGTCAATTCTCAACATGGTGTTATGGGCAACAGGTGCAAGGCACCCAGTATTCCTCCATCTTATTCTGTTGAGCATGATCTCCTTGCTAATTGTGGAGGAGGAAAGATACAGTTGCCCATTCAGTCTCTTGCATTTATGGATGTGACAGAAACAATCCTGACACTGGGTAAAAAAATCAGCTTTTATTGTGCTGAAAATTTGCCTGCTACTACAGGATAGGGGAAGTATAAATATTTACCTCACTGGCACTTCCCAGGATCTCATTTTTTTTGCAGCAAAATGGTAAAAACCCCCCAGCATCTGAAAAGATTCCCTGGAAATTGTTTTGCAAGCCATGTCTGTATTATTCCCTAGAATCTGGTTGCCCAATTCAAGATTTGAACAGCAAAAGGACTAGAGAAACTTACATTTGTATCTCCTGAAAAAATATCATAAACTGGAATCCAACAGATTCATGCTCCTGCCCCAGACCCCTCTGGTTGTAAAGGTATCGGCAGTGAAACAGAGGAGCCAGATGTTTCTGTGACACCAGGCATACGGAAATCATGAACTGGTTCTACAATAGTGGCAGCTGAGGACACTCAGCACCTTACACAACCAGACCCTCAGCGAGCAAATTTTGCAGGAAAAGAAAGACGTGTCTCAGTTTTGTAACTTAACAGGCTGCTCTGATCTGCAATATCGTACTTAAGATATTAAGAATTGTATCTGTAAAACAGATAGGGGAAAGCATTCCCCTTCATCTGATGAAATTCCAACACTGCTGCTATGGTCCCAAAAACTCCCACAGCTATTCAAGCTTTCTGTCCAGTGCTGACTCATCTGTCATGTTCATTATTTTCCATTCACTAGTTTTGCCAGCCCTTTGAAGGCAATAAAGGGATTCTGGACACCATTAACTTGATGACCATCTCATATCCCTCTATATCTCCTGCCTGCAGGGAAACTGGATTCTCATCACAACCAGAAAATATGTTCTAAAATAAGTGTCAAAAACTGGCTACACTGGGAGCTCAAACAGCGTCAATAAAACGTGCTAGACAGCACACCATCTCCACCTAGTCTACACAGCAATTGACACATGATGAAGGAATAAAGAGAAGACAAAGTATTTTGGAAAAATTCAGGTTTAAAAGCTCTATGCATCCATTTCTCACCATCAGCTATTCACACATGGAAAGGTGTTACTGATTCTACATAATGAAGGCTTTTTGAAGTGCAGGCGGTATTTCTGTTTTATGAAACTCTTCTGGACCTACATTGCTACTCAAAATCTGGTTTTTTCCTTTGTCTTCTCCTTCCCTTTTTATCACTTCTTCTCACCTTTTTTTATTTAACCATCAAACTCTTTACCCTTCAATGAAAGCAGGTATGTTGAATTAGACAAAAAAAAAGCGTTAAGAATAAAAACTGCTGTAACTGCTATTTATTTACAGATACACCTTTTCTCCGTTATTGTATTCTATTAAATAAAAAAAAAGCCCACCCACATGTTTTCAGGCTCAATACCCCTTCACCCAACAGGTATTACTCAACCATCCCACACAAACTCACAGGACATACGACCAACCTTTGCACTCAGTGAGAGTCTTCTCAACTAAAGTAGCAGTAAGCACCCTCCATAAGGGAGATACACACTTATCCTCTCACTAAGCACTGACAGAGATAGAAAAAGGCTCTCAGGACTGCAGCACGTATTTGAAGTCCAGAAAAGGGGATGACTGGCAATATAAATCAGATTATGGGAGGGAGTTCTTACTCATAATGCCATGTGCAATCTGTGGAAGTACGCAACACCAGAACAGATGTTGATGTGCGCAGGCTGCAGAGTCTGTGCAGACAAGGAGTGCCTGTTTAAGCATTAACCCTGCAGGTAGCTGATGTGAAGCGAAACACAACTGCCTATTTACACAAAAAGACACTGTACACATCTGGGTGCACATGACGCAGCTTTTTGGCTGTGGGCAAAGTCCTAGAGGAAGATTTAGGAAAACTGAATGTTGGTGTTGGTATTGGTATTGGAAATCTTAACTAATGACTCATTGTCCTTACTTATCTCCTTTTTATTTCTGAAAAGACAATAAGCATTTTGGTCTCAGCTGTACATTAATCTAACTTCTAACACGATCTAACTTCCCCATAGTCACACCCCAAATAGGGCAAGACAAGCTTCTTTGGAAGTAGGTAACAAGACAATAACTTGACTTCACCTAGACCAGAGCATGCAGCCCTGCTAACCCCACTATCAGAGCTTCCAACACAGATGCACTACTTCCCTTTACCCCTCCTCCATCTCTCTGGAACCCTTCTCCTTTTGCTTCTCCCTTTTCAAAAAAAAGAGGCAAATGGTAAAATGTCACATGAGCATCCAGGGGGCTGTGTGAGATAAGACAGTGTAAGGCCATGGCACCAGGCGACAACTCGTTCTGTCACTTGGGTGCAAATTACCCTTCATGCAAAATGGAAAGCAGCAGATTTTCTCAGGACTTCCTGAGGCACTCAGATTGAGGCTCATGGAGGAGTTGGGTTTTATTCATAGCTTGGTTATTTTGGTCTTGTAGACCCTGATTTTTTCTGCCACAGATCTACATGATTTTATTTGATTCTTTATGAAGTTCAGATGAAAGTTAAAAGAAATTGAGAGAAAAAAATTTCAAACCAGAAATAGCCTGCTAGCATTTGTTTTGCTATCCTATTACAATATTCTGACTTCCATCTAAACCTTCCCAGGGGGATACAGATCTACATTTTACTTTAGCTAAAGACAGAATTAATTTGAAAATTATTACAGGAAAGAGAATGGTTATCAAGACACCATCATCCTCACTGTGCAGAGACAAAAATTAGGCGTCTTCCTCAACAGAATAGGCAAGAGATCTGTCACAGTAGAGGGTTCTGCGGTATTATTCATTGTTTTTTGGGGTTTTTTCCCTTCTCTGATAGCTTAGCTCAAATCCTTGATCAAAGTGTTCTGCTCATGATGGCTTACTGCATTTTAAGTGGAATGCAATTTAGCAGTCTCCCATCTGACCAAAGCTAAATTCAGTAAGGGAAAACAATTTCCAAAGACCAACACATCCATTTCCCCCTCGAGAGGCCAGACAAAGGTTGTGGCATTAGAACAGATTACCAACATCTGCCTACAGTGTGCTTTTGATAAAAGGAACTGTTAGACTCTGATGGCAGCTAGACTGTCCCTCTTTGCAAAACAGCATTAGGTGTTTTCCAGATCCAAGTATTTGAGTTGCCTTGTGCGTGTTATTGAGCACCGTAAGAAGCAGTGCAGTGCTTGCTATAACTGGTGTTATAGCAAGAAATAAAAAGAGTAAATCACATCTCTGTGTATACTTCAGAGGTTCTGCAATTTTTTTTTAATGTGCAGTTTTCTTTGTTGCCACATTTCCTTTGGGTTTGTCTGTGATATTATTAAAGAAAAAAAGCAGTGTTTCTTTCAAAAAGTGGTTAATAATGTACTCACCCCATGGTCTACCATAGCTTCAAAGAGCCAATTACTGTTAGACTGTTGCATAAACACATATTTAGGAAGCATGACAATGTGCAATTATTTACAGGATTCAGTACCTAATATATCGTATTTGAGTTCCAAAATGGGAATTACTGACGTGATGAAGTATAATGGCTCCAAATAAATTGCTGTACTACAAGAAGGGCCCCGCAGAGCTGTACTCATTAAACACACTTATTAAAAATTCGTAAGTTTTTTGAAATCAGAAATCACTCACTCACTTAAAAAAGCTCATCATCACCAAGTATCTCATCTGTAACTTCCTGCAAAATCCTGTGGCTTAAGAGAGCTTTGAAAGTATTATATCTGGGAAAACCAAAATATTGAAGTTTGTCTTACAGGAATGATGTGGAATTTAGTGAAGGTGAATGGCAGCACATGGCTGGAGATTGGACAGTAGCACAAACTAAAAAGAAAAACCTGAGTTATTTTTAAACACTGGATGTATTAATTAAGCATAGCCTCTTCAGGAAAGAGGCCTAAGTCCTGCTTCCCAAAAGACAGCTGTAGTTAAAAGCACATTAGCCTATTTTAGGAAAATGGCAGGAATTATCACTCAAAATGTGATCTCATTATATAAATTGGGGCATGTCTTCAGCTACTGATTCAGCTCATTTCTGTCACTGCCATCACAAAAACACTGCTGGAATGGGAAAAAGCTGGAACAAAGAAAGATTCCAGTCTTTGTTGTATTTTTCCATAAAGTGAAAATTTAATTATTTGCTCTTGAGCTAAGGAATTATTTATCTCTAATTCTCAGAGTTCTGAGAATTAGAGCAATGACCAGTTCCTGAGAACAACATTTTGGATAAAGGTTATGTTGCCTTCTCACAATTTACAAATGGAAAAGGACTGTGGTTTTGTTTTATTTTATTTTATTTTATTTTATTTTATTTTATCCTGCTGCACATTCCACCCATTAGTTTGCAATTATAAGCTGGTGGTGCTATGGGAAACTTGCTTCCTTGTGATGTGATTCTTGTGTTCAGGTCAGGTAACATTGTCCCCAAAACCACAGATACACAAGGCTGCTGAGTCAGAGATGCTGAAATCACGTCAGCCTTGCCCTGAACCCGAGTTTGCTCTTTGGACATCAGACCTGAGCCAAACTGCTGCCCCTGTCTGAGGCAGACCTGTCAGCCAGCCCAAAGCTGCCAGCAAAGGGCAAACTTGCCTTGCAGCACTGAGCGGGAGAGACTGTTTGCCATAATCCACTGCTTCTTGGACTGTGGAAAAATCACTGAGGTTTCACGCTTGTTTATGGGCTTAGAAATATGTTCATTCTCAGCTAATGACACTTGAGGCATACAGTGCTCAGCCAGCAGAACAACTTTTAAATCACCGTTTTGCTTGTAATGACTTGCTGTACATTCGTTGTGGCATTTTTTCTCAGCTAGGTGCTGGACATTCAGGTGCTGTAATACGCAGGCATGGCTGCAGGCTCCATCAGGGCACTTCCACAAGAACGCGAACACCAGCAGGAGTGGGGTACGCAATCATAGGATCACGATTCTCTCTCACTGCTTTAGCACACTGAGGGTCTCCATGAAACTGGGGTCCTGAATATCCCTACAAAAATCTCCAGTACTAGTGCATTTGATAACACACCCACCTAGTCTGAAACTAAAGCAGAGTTCAAATCCAAACATGCTCTGTACACCTTTAGGGTGAACTGTATAAGTCTGAACACCTGAAGTGATTATCACTTTTTGTGTGTGCAATATAATCAAAAGAAATGAATTAATGGAAAAATGAATTGAAGTGCATTCTATGCAAATATATACAAAGGGCTTCCATAAAATTTTTCATATCTGTAAAGAAATTAATGCAAGATTAACAAATAATGAAACATTACATTTTAAGTAACTAATCCCTGCATCCTCTTTATTTGTGCTCCACTTGATAAGAAACGCACTTAATAGTTCTTTGCATAGAACAATAGGGATTTCTCTTACAGTTCTCCTTCTCCTCTAAAATCACGCTTTTTCTCATTTCATTTGAGATTATCAGCTCACAGGTCTGATGGCCATCCTACTCCCAGCATCACAAAAGGCCGCCAGGGTCCTGCAGAGCAGCAGGCTGAGCAGCACACAGCAGCGTATCCTTGCACCAAGGACTGCTGACTGCTTGCCAGGCTTTGCCAAACCACAGCTGGAGGTTTGAGGGAGGTGTAGTCCTGGTGAGGCCGTATCTGAAGTGTGTGCTCAGTGTGGTGCTCCCCAGCATGAGGGACATACGGACATCGACGGAGTTGGTGGGGCAGGAGTATGATGTACCCATTTTCAACCTTGGAGATGTCCAAGTTGTTTGGACAACTGGAGAAGTCAACCAAATAACTGCTGTCCGAACAAAATAGCAGAGTTGTTCTGTGTTTCCGGAAGCGTTCACGAAGTAAGACAACATATTCCTTCAAGACATTTTAAGCTTGCAGTTTTGAATAATTAAGGTCTTTCTCACATTCTTACCTCACTATGAGCCTTAGCCCAAATGTTTAGAAGTGTATCAAGCAAATAAAGAATAAGAATAGTAAGCAAAGATTGAATACCAAAGGGTAATACTAGTTTTTCATTCCCTGTATTTGAAACACATTTGTAACTTTGGAGACCACTGTAAACTCCTCCAAACAATATTTTCAGAGGTTGAAAAAAATAATTAGGCCATGCTCTACAAAACAAAGTCCTTTTCTCACCCTTTCTGAATTTCTTATTAAAAACCCTCAATGGCATCATAAATATGATTTTTTTGTGTGTGTGATGTGGAGCTTAATATTCATCAATGTGACTACTGGGACAGACAAGATGAAATTCGTACCAGCTACAGTCAGACAACTCTGAAACTGGAAACAGTGTTCTCCTCCAAGGCCAGCTCTTCATGAGTTAAGGAAAATATTTGTAACTGCTGATTTAAGCAATTTGATAGCAAATCCAAAGGCAGAACACATTTCAGGATGACTCAAGGAAACAGAAGAAATGAACCATATAAATTCTTTGTCAAACAGTTTTCTGCAACCTTCAGCTATATTTTAAGGTTCAACATCTGCATGAAGGCCTTAATTTTGTTATATTTCTTCAGACCTTCTGTGGAAATATCTTAATTTTGGTACAGATCCAGAAACCAACCTTAGCTTCAACTAGAAATCACATGTGAAATCCTACTTCTTTGTTTCCTTTTGAACAGGGCAGTCTCTGAAGGGACAGCTCTGAGGAATTTAAAAGACTTGGACACATCTGGCATACTCTCAGTCACAGCTTCCTTATCCACAGGACTTGATTTTGTTTTTGAATTCTGTCTGGCACAAGTCAATTTTTAGACTTGCTTGCATTTTATATGCTTATTTATTTATTTATTTTTAATTGGCTAGGCAGCCCCCTAGAGATTTTCCACAAAATACCTGACTTGTCTTGCTCAGACATTCCAGTGAATGGAAGGAAAATGGTTTGCTCAGCTGAAAGACTGTAATTAGCACATACTGTGGTAACTCTCTGTCCTTCTCTAACCTGCTGGATACACAGCATGATTTCCTTGGGATTTTTATTTATTTTGCTTTTAAGCAGAAGTGTAATGTTACTGAGAATCACCAGATGGCATTGCTGCAGATAACTCTGATATTTCTCTTCACCTAACTCTACAGAGGACAGGTATGAATTGCAATCTAGTGCAGAGTTTTTCCTGATGTTACTACTTAGGCTCTGTTAGAGAGATGTCATTACACATTTGTGTATTATGCTATATTATATATTTGTAGGCAACTGTGCTCATGCCTGAGCCCTCACAATGTCATAAGGTTTGTTTGCAGCAAAGGATCATGCACGGCTACCCAGGCAAAGTTTAGAAACACAGACACAATAAATGTAGGAGGAAGGTGTTCTTTGGACTACTTTAACATTTCATTGTTTCTTAATTAATGCATTCTTCATGCTCATTGAAATGATTTACAGACTTAAAACTGTTAAAAGGCTACTTATTTAGTAACTGTATTTGCTGGCCAAAGAGCTTCAGCTACAATACTTGCATCTGCAAATAACCTGGAATCAAATTATGTAATAACTCACAGCTCATTAAACCCCTCTGAAGAGATCAAATGACCTGGGTGTTAATTTTTAGTGCAGCCTATGGTGTATAACATATGTCAGCACTTCAGAGCTGCTCTCCCTCCCAGCTTGCGCAGCCCTGCTCCCGGGGATGGCCCCAGTCAGGATGCAGCTGCCTCCATGGGTACCACTGATGCTGAGAGAGCAAATATGAGGGTGAATGGAGCTTTTCAACTGATTAGCTTTCAAGGCATGATGAAGTTGTGACACAGAACTTATTTATAATTCCATATAAAGTGTCAACATTGCATTTTCTCTTCTTCATTTCAAAATCCTTCATTTAAAAACAAGGATAAAAGGAGTTTCTAGCCAGGTGGGGTGTTGGGAGAAAAGGGTTAAAACTGGAAGATTTGGCGAGGAGAGAGTAGTTTTTGCTCAAAGTGACCTTGCAGCTGGGAATGCTAAGAATGTCAGTGTGGAAAACTCCTTATTATGCCTAGTGTTGTTCATCCTCTGCTGGTTTTGAGAAGTAGAATTCCTGTGTAGAGACAACACAGTCACAGACATACTTGAGCTTCCTGCTGGAAGTGAGATAATGCTAAAACCATCACACCAAAAAGCACAGCCTTGTGATAAATTGCATGCGTGGAAAGCCCTTTGATATCTGGGGCAGGCAGTGGGTCGCCCTGTTACTGGGTGCTAGGATGAACTGAGCCTAATGAGCCTGTGACCCTGTGTATCTCTTCACTAGGATGAACTAAGCCTAACACAGCCCATATCCCAGTGTGTTTCTGCTCCCACTGATGCTGGTGAAATGAAATAACTCTACTCTTTGCCCTTCAGCTGTGGTTTGGTGGTTGCCATCACTACCTGTGTCCTGGGTGGACGGTGGCCTGTATCCCATATCATGTACGGCTTTGTTATGTCTAAATAGCCATGCCCCTCCCCCTATGGTTTGGGCTTCTGGGGCGGCTGGCTAGCTTGCTTTCTCTTTTTCGGCTTGGCTAGCTTTTTGGCTGCTTGCTTTTTCCTTGCTTGGCTTGTCGCTGCATGTTTTTCTTTTTGCTGTTCTTTTTTTGTTCTTTTTTTTCCTTTTCCTTTTCTTTCCTTCCTCCCCTTCCCTGAAGACATTGAACCGGCTCTGGACCTTCACCTGGGAACCAGGAAAACCCCGGAGTCTGCGAAAGAAGCTCAGCACCCCTCCCCGCACGGAGACCGAGATCTCTCTCTCTCGGCCTGGTGAAAACATTTGTTATCTAAGTTGTTTTCCTGTGTTGGGGAGTGTGTTTTTCTGTGTTTTTTTAATAAACAGGTTTTTTCCACTTCTCCGAGGAAATTCTTCCTGAACCCGGTGGTGGGGGGGGGGTTGTTTTCTAAGGGACTCTTTTTGGAGACTTACCCTTAATTTGTCCTAAACCAGGACAACCTGTGTGTGTTGACTCACACATGGAGATTGACCTCTTCTCCCAGGGCAACCAGAGACAGAATGAGAGGACATAGTCCTAAGCTGTACCAGGGAAGGTTTAGGTTGGACGTCAGGAGGAACTTTGGTGGCAGACTTTGGTGAGGTTAGGATTTGCCTCTCCACTCACAGTGTAACATTTCACCCCTTTGCTGACAGCAGGTTTGTGCCTCCACCGCCATTTTTACACTTGGGCTCAGTTTCACCCAGCTGCAGTCACCCGAGTGTCCCCGCAGCAGTGCTAAGGTCAGTGCAGGCTGCAGAGGCCACCAGCTGGGACGCCGCCCTTAGGTGAGCTCTGAGCCGCAGCGAGTGCACAAGCACCAGATTTATGGTTAGATTGGGCACACCCTCAGGAACTGAGCTAGAGGTGCAATTCCTGATTGTGGAATTAAACCGCCAACACCATGTGGCAAAAGGAAATGAAAACCTACAGCTGCCACCACAATAGCAAAGGCTAACAGGCAGTGCTAAGTGTGATTTTTGTCCATAGTTCGTGCTTTTATCCAGATGCCCTGGAAAGCTGTGGATCATTGCTCTAGAGGAACAATTTTGAATCCAGTAAACAGACAGCTCTCCTGTCTTTCCACCATCATCAGCCTGGTATTTTCCTGGACTTTCAGCAGTCAAAGAGATTCTCAATATCAGTGTATGATCACAGCTTTTTGTATTAGTGAATTAAAAGCCATGTCCTAGAGGGAATTGCTAATGTTGATGAAAGGAATCTTTCTCGGTTGAACAGGCAGAGATGCTTTAGGGGCAGGAGAACTGTTCTCTCATCTGGGGCTGTTAAATCCATTTTTGGATCATAACTGCCCCCATGTCTCCCACAAAAGCATTTGCAGCATCACCTCAGTGGAGATAAACCTGAGATACCGTTCTCCTTTCTTCACGTCTGCCTAGTTGTTGTTGTGCCATTTCCCATTTTATTGAAGCAGATATTAATAGAAACCATCAACGGTGCCTTTCATGTTCCTCTTCTGTAAGCCAGGCACAGGCAACAGCAAGGTAGTCGATACAGAAGCCTTTGAATAGAATTAATTCAATTCTAATCCCCATTAAACAGATAGTAGTATGTAAGTCAGGTAGTAAAAGAGACAAGCTGTCTGAAATGCTACCAGTGGAAGGAATGGGCCCTTGGAGCCCAAGAATTAAAAAATGAAAAAGATAACTCAGTAAAATTCCCACTGCAGAAAATAGCTACCTACAGCAGTCTTTAAATGCTTCTATGTACATCCAAAGAGAGCACTGCAAATCATTCCTCTCTGCTTTTAACGGCCTGACTACAGAAGCAATAACCCAAGACATACTCACTGGATTATGTTTTTCAATATCACAGTTTTGTTCATATAATTTTTTAAATAAAGCAAGCTACCCAGAGAAGAGATCAAGCCTCTGTGGCTGCACTACAAAAAAGGGACCATAAACAAGAGATAGATTACAGTACAGATTTTCCTCTTTCATGTTTTCCAGTGTTTTTGGCTGGCACAAACAGCCAACCTTCTCCATTTATACACCATCATCCCCAGACACAGGCACAATTTTCCTAAGTGACAGGAACAACCTCTTACATACAGATAATGAAAAAATAATTATTCTCTTCTGTATTAATGATCACAGTTGTTTTTATAAAGGAAAAGTGTTATCAAAGCCATTCTCACAGAACAGAAAACCCTCTTTGGGACCAACCAGAGCTGATCTAACAAAGATGAATGCACACCGAAAAATCCCTGAAAACTCCCATCCTTCAGCTTTTGCCTCAAAATACATTTGACACAAACTAATACCACACAATGAAGCAGCACACACCTTATGCAAATCCTGTCTTCGTGGTTTGGTGCAAACCCTGTACACTCACAAGGGCTATTTCTATAGCAGAAACGTCATGTGAATACTATTTCTTTAGTGATTTAGATGAGAACTGCTCTGCAGCAGTTGTTAAAAACACTTTGATATTTGTGATGCACTGCCAATGTATTTCCAATAGTATTTAAACCTGCTACTTTTAGAAAAATCTTTAATTTAGCTGAACATTTTTGGTAAAAGGATTGAAAGTGTTCTTTGATGACATAAAACAATTGACAAGCAGCTTTAAAAAAGACTTACAAGGAATAAACAACTGCACCTGTGAGATAACACACAAAAGGACAAACGTCTACAGAAAACAGAAATGAAAAAATACAGCCAAAGAGATAGCAGGTACAGTGAAATACATATAATAGTCAATATTAGTCAAGAATATGATTAGTATATGAACAGTATATGAACAGTATATGAATAGTAAATGACGCTCGTGTAAAATAGTGGAATGGATGCACGGAAGTCAAAAGAAAGAGGCTCTCTCTCATCCTGCCACAGGGAAGAGCACTCACATGTAATGGCTCCTGCCTCTTGCTTTCCTGAATGAGAGAGGCAGATGTGGAATTTGGTTTTACTTGGTTTTTCTTCCTCTTAAGCACTATTTTGGTGACAAAATCTGAAATTCATCATGGTTATTTCCAAAAGAAAAGCAACCTCAAACATTAAAAGGATGGTTTGAAGTCTCATTTTACACCAAAATCTCTCTCTCTAGCAAGGCTTGAATAGTTGGAACTGCAGAAATAATGTAACAGCAAAATGTGAACATGCATGTTTTGACCTGCAGACTGTTTCTTCCCTTCTTCATTCTCACATCTAGATGGGGCCTAGGGAGCTGGAACAGTCTCTTCGAGCCAGTAAAAACCACAGCCAGCAACTTAGAAGATCACTTCAGCTTTGTGGAAAACCTCAGCAGAGGGACCCTCCTCTGCTGGTCGCAGCCAGCAGAGCTGCTAATCCAGAGCTGCCTCCTTCAGCCTTGACAAATTGTGATTGCTCTTTTAGGGAGGGTAGCAAGAGGAGACATGACCTTGGATTTCCCTTCTATGTCCTTTTAGCTCAGTATAAATTAGCTTGGACACAGAAGGAACCACAACTGCATCAGTCTTTGTGTGTAGTTTGAGGCTGATTAGTCTGTCCAGCTCCCTGGTGAAACACAGACTCTCTTTCAGGCTTGACATCTGGCAGACAAAAGTTTGATCTGATGGAGCTGCACATAGAAGTACCTTCCCTTTCTGCCCCGCTCTGGACTTCCCCTTGTGTTACTCACCAGTACTGCTCTGGATGGTCCTCACCGTGGTGGTTGTACGCGGGGGAGACGAGGACCGCAGCGATATGCACTCGTCATCCTGGGAGCAGCCCTTCTCAATGGCTCTGACATAGCTGTGGCTCCTCATGCGGAAGCAGCCTGGCATAGGCAGATCCAGAGCTTCCACCGCCTGAGACTCGAGTTCGCTGAACACCGACTCGCAGACGGATTCGAACTGACCATTCACCTCCATCTCACTCACCTGCAGACAGAGACCAGGCAGGGTCAGCGCACCCCGTGCGCGGATACTACACTCTACCTGGTACGAACACTCTCAAGCTACAGTGGCACAGCTTTACAGTGGACAACACCTGTTAGGGGATTGCTTTGCACATGAAGAAAGACAAATGGGACATCCCATAGTAGCAACTGTGAGGGGAAAAAAACGATGTACAAAAAGGGGAGACAGAAGTGTTGGGCAAAGAATCAGCAGAGTTTGGGCTCTTGGCTCCTGCTCAAACTGGTGGGAGGCCTGGAGCCCTCGTAGCAGCGTCTGTTTTATGTCACCCTGGGCCCACAGCAGAGGTTGAATGTTTGGTCATTGTGGTCACTACATGTAAAACACAAATCACACTTTTATTGCGGGGGGAGGAAAAAATCAAAAAGGTCAGCTTAACACCAGTATGTTATCAATGCAACCCACAAGCAATCACAGTGATAAACACCTGAGTGGATGGGAAGTAACAAACAGCTGGAAGGGGAGGTTGATAAGCGAACCAACTTTGCTGCTGGGGAAAAATGTTTGTAGAACTACATCTCTGGCTGAGAGCAGATGCAAAGGAATCCTTAGGCCCTTTATGCAGCAGACACTAGGTGGTGACAAAGACTTGTGCTCACACTGGGTAAAGAACATTGAAAAACTTCCTGCAGGTCTTAAGAATCTGGAGACCATTTACCTTGGCTTAATTAGTAATGGATGTTCATGTTTCTAAATTGAGAATTGAGCCCTGAGCTTGGCATTAAAGCACAATAATTATCACTGTAGGAAACAGGCAGATGGAAACCATCCCTTGAGGATTCTGTTAGTTTTCAAGCATGTAGAAGGCCAAGTTAGCAGGAGAAGATAAGACTGTGTTAGGATCCTGGAAAAATCCCCATCAGAAATTCTCTTCCAGGATTAACCTTACCAAGAAAAATGTTTTGTGGAGTCTGTACACACAACCAAAAAATCTCAGCAAGTAAAACATATTTTTTCAAAGGAAAACTATTTAAAAAAGCAGAGAAGAGTAGTAGGTTGTTCAACAGAAAGAACAATCTTACTGGCAGAGAATAGCCAATCCTCCAGTAAATATCTCTGAATTAATGCATTTTTAAAACAAAAAACCAACTTCTTCACCTTGGCAAATGATAACCACTCCTTGGCTGACAGCTTTGTGTGTTAGGTGTGCAGCTAAATAAGTAACCTGACCTCATGTTCATGCAGTTTCCTCTGAGATTTCCTCTGAGACCTGAATTTCTGTGCTGTTTTCTCCTACATACAGCCAGACCCTCCTTTGAGAGCATCACGCAATGCCCTATGCAAAGTACCTCACTCTAAAATACACAGGTGAATACCCTGAAGTGTCTAAATATAGAATAGTGCAGGAATTAAGACTACAGCTCCACAATGAATGGCAGATATATTTATTATGGCTGCAGCTGACGTCCTGGTGTAACTGATGTCATGCACTTTTTTTGACACTGCAATGACTTGATATGCCAGTCATGAGGGATCAGTATCTGGCACCACAGATCCTGCCTGCTGCACTTCTGCACTAGTGCAAGGAAGTCCTTTCATCCAAGTGATTTACCCAAATGATCCACTTAAGCTAACCAGCCAAAAATCATACCAAGGAGCTAGAGGATGGAGCAGATTAACTACTGGCCCTCTGCCCTGTGGTGTGCTGGCACTTTTGCACTTCTTTTAGATCTGTTCCCTATGAACTCAACTGTACAAGCATGCTGAATGCAAGGACAGGCTACTTTATAATATTAAAACTCATAAACTGAATCTCTCACAATGGACTTAGTTTTTCTTCTTGTTTAGGAGCATGAAGATCTCTTACAGGATTTCAGGGCAAAAACACAGACAGATCTTTGCACTTAATACATATACTGCAACATTTGTACTATTTAGGTGAAAAGTTTGGAGGTACACAAGGTAAAAATGCATAAAATAGCATAAAGAAACTAAAATTTCTAATAAAATTGTGGAATACAAACTATTAAGAGCTTAATTTTTCCTTTAGCGTCCCACTCAGCATACGGACTTTTTTTGAGGCATTCAAAATTTTTTGATTTGAGGTACTAAGCACAAGATCCTTAAGAGAACCCTGTTTAAAGACAGTGTTGGTGAGCACCACTTAAAGCAAAATCAAGTTTCTCCTATTGCAAGCAGTGTCCAGCATGACACCTGCTGTCCAGGCTGCCCCAGGTGCACATCACCCACCTGGCTGATGGTGCTCATGGCTCTCATGTAGCTCTCGTTGCGGGAGCGGAACTTGGGGGATGTCAGCAGCCCTGCAGGGTCCAGGCTGTCCAGGCTCCTGTTGATGGAGACTTCACTCACCGCCCTCAGGTAACTGTGGCTCCGGATCTGAAGCTTTGGCGAGTGTTCACTGGATATCCTGGGAGTTTTGGGTGGGGAAAAAAGAAAGGAAAAAGATATTTCATCAAATCCAAATAGCCTCACCAGGAGTGAGAATAACCATATGTTTTTCACTGGAACAGCATGACTTGAACAAGTCATCACACATTCCTTGTATATTTATAAAATAAAGACAATGTCAGCACTTTTATTTGGATTACCCCACCCTTCTATTTGGTGGAACAAAGAGAGAAGGAAGGAAAGGATTTTCTTTTCATGTTTTTGTAAACCATGTCAAGCATAATGGCAAAATCACTTTCATTTCCTTTACTGAGAGCAGAATGGAAAAATTTTACACTGTGCTGACAGTGACAGCATCCAGCTCCAGCAACCCCCCCACCACTATGTGGGACTTTTGAAGTGACAATATTGAAATGACTTTACAAGTTGATTTTAAAAGAGAAGAGGAGGCACTGAGATGAGCAGTAGAGAAAGCCTTGTGGCCTTAGAGAGACGAATGCAGCAACCACCAAAACCAGCTGGGGAGGAGGGTAAAGAAAGAAGAGGCCTGATAGTTAGATCAGCTGGATGATCCTAAATTTATCAGCAGAACGTCCACATCTCGAAATGCTGCTGGTGATGTGACTCTGACATATTCTTGTGTATATACTCGTGGAACAGGACCATTTCTCATGGAGCTTTCAAGGGTATACAGGCCAATAGGGCAGGCAGATCATACAAACCATGCAAAAGGCACTCCTAGTATGTCTTAACCTGGGAAATCATTCCAACAACATAGGCCACCTGGTAAGGTTTGATATGCTTTAAATTTTATTTTAGACCCGGCTTAAGCCATGAGTTAACAAAATGTACGCTAGGGAAGTAGCCTTACACAATGATGTCAAATTAGAAGTTTAAAAGCCACAGTTGTATTTCTGAAGTGATAACTTTGCCTGGTTTTTCAATACAAAACAGGTGAGACGTACAATTAATCAAAACCAAACAACAACCCCCCCTTTCCCCAGGGAATTTTTACTTCTGCTGTATTCCTGCCGTAAGTGCTAAGAGTCAGCTAGAAACAATCCTCCTCCAGACAGAAACAACCTGTGAGATGTTTTATCCTCTGAATGTGCTGGCTAAGTGCTGTCTTCACAATCTGAGGCATCCTATAAAGATGTGAGTCACAAAAAGTGTGTGAAATACACAAGTATAAAGCGCAATTAATTTGGGGGATCTGTCTTTTGAAAGAACTTATCAATGAATAAAGTATCAAAAAGGTGAATCTTTGATATATTTTTTGCATTTTAAAATATTATTCAAGTATCACAAAGCAAACTAATTAAAATATTAACAAAACTGTCCATTTTAAAATGTAGATCTCACAGGCATGTTTACAGGTACATGAAAGAAAAATCTGTAACCTAATTACAGGCTTAATCTTTGTCTCCTAGTCTTTAGAAATACATGCACATCTGACCTGAAAGAAGAGAATCCATTTTATGTCTAATTCCTGAAGCATTAGCAGATATTTTGTATTCAAGTATCTAATGATGGTAATTAGTATCAGCAATTTCCTAGTGTCATGCACAATTCTGGTAATTGTCAGTGCATTTTGGGAGGATGATTCCATTGTGTAATCGCTCACCTAAGTAGTTCAGAAACTAGGTCTGCTTCTGAATGGTCAATACTATAAGAACATCGAAGCCATCTCTACAATACCATATTCTATGGCAGCTAATTACCTGCCTAAGAAAAATACGTAAACTTATGTTAATTACTCAATACTCCTGCCACAAGATGAAGAGAAAGCCTTTACTTGCCATTTTCCCTGTGCATACAGTGCAATACAGCAGCCCATACTCTTTGACTCCGTATCCCACTTGATTCTACCTCACAAAACCTGAAGGTTTTTAGACATCAGAGTAAGTGGTGCTCCAAACAACTCAAAAAAAAGCAGTAGAAGTGGTGAAAAGACAATTGTTATTAATGGTTACATTTGTTTACTACATTTTGGTAACTAACACTAACCATGCAACTCTCGAAAAAAAATTTATTGCTTGTTATTGGATTAAAAAAAATTAGAATGAATAATTCAACAGACATAATTTTTCTGATGCATGTGAGCTACTTCACCATGCCGCAGATCTGCAAACTGATCAGCATTGCCTGAAATGCATTTCCTAGATTGATTCAAAATGTGTTTTATGATTATGATGTGAACAGTTTGCTGCCAATATGTGACATGCAAAATTCAAATAAGCTTGATTAGCTGCCAGTTAGTCAAATACGTCACCTGGGGCTTGTGGCTGCCCACTGATTAGCTGAGCTTGCAAGAAGACTGCAGCACATCACAAGATTCAATGCACAGATATTGCCAGACAGAAATCTGCAAGTGCTGAGGCCTGAGCCCTTTAAAGAGTGGAACAAATATAACAAGATGCAAGTATCCATAGGACAAAGATTTTGCTGTGGCAGCCAGAGTAAAGATCATATAAGGTACTCATGGAAATGTCATGGAAAGCCATCACAAAGAGTATAGAAATGAATCCTCTGTATGCATTAGTGTTGCATATTATTTTCCCAACTCTGCTTGAAACAATGGAATTCCTCATAAAAGTAGATGTTTCCCTTTTTTTTTCAGATGTGGGTCATCAGCACAGCTGCCTTCTTTTTGTTTTTGCTCCTCACTATGCAACTGGCCACTTTGACAGAAATCCAGAACCGCATTTTACAGGTGGCTACTTATCTTATTCTGTGCACCCCTCCCACCTCTTGCGTAAACCAGAGGAGGTAATTGGCTGCTGTTGAAGGAGGTGGCTCCTTGCTTACTGATTGCTACAATCTCTGTTTCACTGGATGTAGTGGTGGGGGAAAAAAGGAAAATAAAAAGGATTTAAACATAGAGAAAGGAACACTGAAGGCTTGCATTTATAATGATTACTGCTGCTTTTATAGCTGTGTCATAAATCGTCACTATGTTCTACAGTAAAGTTTAATGAACAGCTGAAATGCCATTGGAAATTTTGATAATATTCCACTTAGGAATAAATCTGACTATATATGATGTGCAAGACCTGAATGTATAATTAATTTTCTTGGAGTTACTATTACCAGTAACCTGTAAATGAAAATACCTTTTTCTTCCTTGAGGGTTCAAGTCCACCTCTTATTTATCTCGCATTACCTAAACTTCTGTTTATCCTGTTGTAATTTCCACAACCAAATACAACATGCCAGGGACTGAGACTTTGGGACAGCTCTTTGGCCAATCCAAAATGGTCTTTTGGCTCCACTCACTGCACTGGATGTATTACTTGGCAGAAGTGGGATGTGAATTATTTAGGTTCTTAAACAAGATCCTCAAGCACGCTCTGTCATTTCTGTGCTGCACTCACAAATGGCAGCTCCTCAAACTGCCTGCACCACCCTTTTTGCCCACACTGTTGCCCTTGCCCCAGGCCTCACCCCGGAGGATGGGAGCACAGCCGCAACAGCAACACACTGATACCACACAGGGTGGGAGGCGCAGCACTGATGGATGTGCTTCCCAAAACCCACAGCAAGAGGCAGCAGGAGGCACCAGGAGGAGATGAGGGCTCTGTGTTTCTGGTGCTCTGCTGATTGCTGTTGTGGGTTTCCCAAGGGGACTGATAAGAGAAGGAGCCAGCCTTGAGCTGAGGTGGGTGGAAATGGAGTCTGCTGAGTCCCACGAGATAAATAAATACTCCCCTGGGTAGAGGAAGGCAAGTGCCTCTGATCCACACTGTGCCTCAGAGAAGATCACGGTACCCTGCTAATGAGGCCAAAATGCTACAGAAATTCCACGAGAAGCTCTGAGAGGCAGGAGAATGTTCATTTAATCAGAAAACATGGCCTAATAAAGCATCTGAAACAGAAGATCACGTAGGTTTATCAAGGAAATCTTTGCACACTGCACTGAGATTTCTGCTCTGTACATTTTGAACACACTGAGGCCTATTCTCCTGTTTTCATTCAAATAGAGAAATGAAAATATTTAAACCACGCACATCTAATCACCCTACCACTGTTGCAACATGCATGTTAAGAAATACTTTAAACTCGCTGTTACAGATGTGTTTGTATTTACACGATATTAACATGATTTACATAATTTAATTCAGATAAAAACACATTCTGGTCCCTCATTTATTTGATTATTTGCAGAATAAGGAATTGGTTGGTATAGGCATTTGTGAGAGGAGCTAGACTCAGTTGCTTTGCTCTGGAGGCTACAGGGAAGCCAGAGACAGACCCTTCATCAGGAATTGCAGTGAAAGGACAAGGAGTAAAAGGAACAAAGTGAAAAAAGGAAAAATTAGGTTAGATATTAAGAAGAAATTCTTTACTGTGAGAGTAGTTAGACACTGGAACAGGTTGCCCAGGGAGGTTGTGGATGCCCCAACCCTGGCACTGTTCAAAAGCAATTTGGATGAGGCCTTGAACAGCCAAGTCTAGTGAGAGGTCCCTCTCCATGCTGGTGGGGAGGGGGCTAGATGATCTTTAAGGTCCATTCCAACTCCTTAACATTCTATGATTCTGTGATTCTATATCAAAGGGTTCAAAATACAGTGTTAGCAATTAACAGTGAAATAACTTTGAATATATTCCTGGAAGAGTTCCTGTGCCTTGAAAATGTCTTTCAAATGACAAAGAGAAGATAGACAACAGCGATTTACATGAGCAGGCAATTTTAGTTTCAAATATTTCCTTTTAATTTAGGAATGTACAATGCACTCTGTCATATATATGCTCTTTATAAAAAGCACTTTCATTTATTACATTTCATTTCTGAATGAAAAAAGGGAAAACCAAGCCTGACAATGGCTGCTTTTTTCCCTTTAGGCCAGACACATAAACTATAAAAGATAAAAAAAGGTAGGCCTAAGACTGTATTGTCTTCTGCAAGTTGGGCAGTCAGAATCATAGCACAAAGTACAGTGTTGTGCCAGATAGGTATTGTGCTCTGCCAGCAGAAAATGACAAAGCAGAGTAAAGTGAAAGTCCAGAAACGTCCGAATGCTTCTGTAAGTCAGCAGAGGAAAATTTGTGCTAAAATTTGCCTTCAAACAAAGAAGGCGGCCTCAAAAACACACCATGTGCAACATGAAACCAAGAAAAAATAAACCTCAAAGCCACCACTACTGTTAAGTATCCCAGCTCTCAATTTTGCTGCATACAATGGACGGCTCGTCTCCATGGGGATTAATTATCCTCTGCTGAGTATCCCACCTCTGGCGTGGCTGGTGGGCACATGCAGCTTACACTGCTGTGCTTAATTTTATTTGCATTTTAGTGTTGCTAGAAGGTAGAATAATCCAGTGAAGCCTGACACAAGGTGAACACTGAAGGACATCAGAGAGGAAGGTGTAGAGAACAATTTACTGATGCGCATCTGTCTGATCCTGGTCATGACATGGGTCAGCCAGACGAGGGTAATTTGTTCATGTTGGCACCTATGTTCTGCTGCTTTTTGGTGCAGTGAACATGGAGCTGTCATGTCACTTAAGGAGACAAGGGCAGCACATGAACAGATTTTAGCATTTGCCCTCCCCACCCTGGATTTTTCTGTGTTTGAAGATCTCCGTTTGTGTTCTTGTCTATAAACAAGTGAGCCTCCGCATGGGGATTTCCTGACTTGAAGCTAAAAAAAAATCCCAATAAAACCTCTCTTTTAAGTCCAGACCCAGCTAAAGGGTCAAGTGTGAGAAAGAAAATTCTAAAACTTGGAGCTATCCAGAAAAAGCTTATCTCCTGAAGAGCAGTTCAATATCATCAGCACAAAAATGGCATTTCTTCATTTTGCTTCTACTACCAGACCACAAGTTGTCCTCGCTGCATGGACCAACCAACACATACCACAAAACTGCACAGACATGCCTATGACACAAAGTTTTTCCCATGCTGAGAAGAGGTAGAAATTGCAGTATGGTGTATTTGTCTCTGTCTGATTTTTCAGATTCTCATAGGGATATAGAGGAAAGCGCTTAAAAAGGAATAAAAACCAATCCAAAAGTCCTCACAATTTGGTGTCATGCATCTCTAACATATCTATCTCCAGCTGTTGTGCAGTTTTTGAGTGAGCACATGGTGTCCTGCCAAAGAGCTTCTGTTTGTTTGATTGAGGGCAGCAGGAACTGGATCAATGTTTTATGGTAGAAAATGTTTCTAAAAAGCCCAGTCCCTTTTAAAACCCTCCATGTCTGACTACTGCCAGCTTCAGAATAAACCGTGGGACCACTTTGTGATTTTGTTACAAACCTGCTTTCCTCTCAAAGGACACAGAAGCTTTGGCGTTTCTTTTTGGGATGTGGAGGTATTGAGGTTTTATGAATTTATTTCATGAACAATCTTTAGTTACTAAAATATTAGCAAATAAAAATGACTGCTGAATAAAAATTCATGTATACATAAAAAAAAAATCTTCCCTTTTATCGCAAAGAACCTCTCAGGTGCTCTGTACAATCAAAAAACCCCACAGGCTGATGTATTTAAGGAACATTTCCCTTGTCTTTGATATACTGTATTTTCTCCTTGCTTTCTAGACATGGTGAAAGAATAGAGCACAGCACAAATGTGGCACATATGCAACTGAGTTGGCAAGTAAAGCAGATGGAAGATGATGCAGACAGACATTATACAACTCTCTTTAATCAGAAATCTGGTCTACATGCTGATTCTGATTGCCATGTGCGGGTGTGTGTGTGGGAATAGTTGTGAGCACTCTTCTCTTCCACCCTGGAGAGTGAAAAGAGATTCTGAAAGGTAGAAACAGTTCAACCCAGATGAACCAGCTCAATCCAGTGATGCCAGGGTAAGCTGCTTCTGTGCAAAACCAGACATTTTTTGTTTACACTAGAAGACAAATCCACCCTACCTTATCACAAGAAGCAGGGTAGGATATAACATTGTTGAGAACAGCCAGCTTGGGAAGAATAGTTCTCCTCTCTGAAGACCCTTCGAGGAAAGCTCTGGGGCCTAATGTCCCCTTATTGCCAATCTTACTGGGTACATGTTCAAAGGGGTTTTTGGAGGTCCTTGCTGGAGGCAAAGTTGTCTGAGCCTAGACCAAATGCATGACACGAGGCTCTTGCCTTTTTTAGCACAACTCTCTTTTGAGTTGGCACTAATGATCCCAGGAACCAGTGCTGCTCGGCACAGAGAAATATATTTACCTAAGCTGGAAAAGATCTTCTCTGCATCAGATATATGGGACTGAGAATGTAGACTGCCTGAGGGCCTGAGCAGGTCAGCCATACCCACAGCCTTGCCTGCAGCCCTTTGGACCCTGCTGGGGTAAGAATGAATCCCTGGCTGCTTTCCCTATAAAGCCCTCCACCACTGCTTTGATGAACTCTTAGTTTGCCAGCACAAAAGTCATACCCTCCTTCCTGCAGAAGCCACTCCTGTAGCTCTCCTCATCAAGACCAGGCTCATCCACCAGATTCCACATCACTTTCCATTCTTGGTTACTTCAGTGCCACATTCTCCTTGCTAGTGAGACTCAAAAGTCATCTGCAGTCTGCTCAGATGAAATTCTAATATTAGTAATTCAAACATTCCCCCTTGTCCTATTACTACATGCTCTGGTAAAAAGTCCTTCTCCAGCTGTCTTGTACACTCCCTTTAGGTGCTGGAAGGCTGCTCTAAGATATTCCCTATTGCAGTCCTTGTAAAATCAGTCTCCACAAGCTCGGACCTCACCCCCTTAGCTGAATTTTCAGGTCTCCCCCATTCATATATTAAAATTTTGATTAATTCTGCCAGTGGGAACACCAAAGAATTACAGCTCCCTGCCAAACCACAAAAGGAAAGCAGTTACTTTTCAGGAATGTCACCTGGCTGTGTGCTGAGCTGGCAGCACAACCAGCTCTGCCTGCTTAGCACCACGATTTATGCAGGAGCTCTGGCTTGCTCCTGGGAGTGGGAGGATAGAGCTCCAGCTCACTAAAAGGCATCTTCTGGGCAGACTTCCCGTAACTGAAAGGCCCTCCCGTGCTACTCCAAGTTACAATATAGGGCAGTATTTATCTACAAATAATCTTTTCTAGGTAAATACTAAGAAAGTATTTGCTCCCATGAGTGTCACGGCAGTATTTATTTAAAGAGAAATTTTTGTCTGAAAACTTCCAATGCATTTTGAACTTCCAGTATCTTCAGCTCCACAGGTCCTCCTGGACTTGAAACCAGGCAATGATCACCCACACACTGCATGGCCATGTGCCTGTAAGCCCTGTCATGTATCTGCATTTGAGTCACCTCCTTCACGAGAACACTGCCAAACATCTAGATTAGATCTGCATAAACAGCTCCCAGTGAGATTAGGAAAATATCTTAGTTTTGCAAGTCAACAACATTACTCCAAAACCTTCACATACATAAGCAGCCACCTGCATTTTCCAAAAAATGCATTTTACATATGCAGCAATTTTTCACTTCCTATTCAGTATTCTGCCATTTCAAAACTTTTGGTTACCTACTAAAGGGGGAAAAAAAAAGGCAAAAGCAGCAGATTCAACACCATCTGTACAGATGTGCAACACAAGCCAAACTACTGAGAAACTGAAAAGCAAGCACATTTTAAAGCAATGAGGAGGGTAGGCTAGTAACTCTGCCAGGAAGAAGAGAAAAATCCCAAAACCAACTAAGCTGAGGGGCTGAGTTCACCTTCTTACTTCTCTGAGTAACAGCTCTATGTCCGAATGAAAATTTGAGGCAGCACGATCCAACACAAGGCAAAGCATACTACCTAACAAATGCTGTGAGTATCTCACCCATTGCTGGGCACACGTTATTTCTTGATAACACTTGCAAATTGTTGACCTGGAGTGTAGTATGTGCTGGTGGTGACCATGGATTTTCTTTCCTCTTCTCTCTTGATGGGGTCATTTTGAAAGATCATAGATGCCCTCTCACTAAGTGGCTACTTCAGTATTCTCTATTTTAGCTGGCTTGTGTTTGAAGAACACCAAGCAGTTTAAAATGCCTGAAGAGAAGCCTGCCTTTTCTTCTTTCATAAGCAAGTACTTCTCACTTACTACATTTTGTTTCTCTGTAGACACCTGGAAGATGGTGACTTGAAACAGGATCCAGCTACTTCAGAGGCACAAGGGCTGGGGGCAGAGGTGCGATAAGGCAGAGCAATGAGCTCCTGGATAACTCTACAGCCATTTTCTTGAGGTGTGTCTGGATAAGTACAGCTTGGAGCTCAGATATTACTTGCAGCTGTCTCTTCCTGATAAAAAAGCAAAGATTTTTGGGGAAACTGACTAAGATAAAACCCTGGAATTTCTCCTGTCATACTAAAGAAACTAGAAATAGTAACTTTATTCTATGTTTTTATTTAAAGTAATGTCTGGATTGCAAGTAATATAAAAAAATGATGGTGTGCAGTAGGGTTTCTGGCAAATTCTTTACTGATAATCTTGGCAGCACTCTGCTGCTCTGGGGGATCTTCCCTTTTCTCACTGATCTTACAAAGCAAAAGCAATACCCCAGGAGCAGGGAGAATTTCTCTCTATGTAACTTTACCAGAGCTATTCCTCTGAGGAAAAGGAGAAGCTACTACTTTCCCTTCAGATGCTTTTACATCAAAAGAAATTGCTCAAAACAAACCCAACTAATTCCAAAACCCCAGTTATCCACATATATTTTAATATTCTCTTTTTCCACTACAAAGTCTTTCCAGTTTTGTCTTGCAATAATTACAAAAGGACCTGTTACTGTACTGAGGTACAACATGAGGTGATAATCTGTTATTTCAGGTGTATGTATAGCGGTCTGGGCAAGTTGTGTTGCCAGTGCTCCTATAAACAGGGCCAAAGCACTAAATATCTTGAGGTGGAAATCTGCAGTCAATTTCCATTATGAAAATATTCTGATAAATAGAAGTTTGTTGAAAAGATGTGAAATTATGCTTAACACACATTTTTAGATTTTTTTTTCCTCCTTATAAAAAAATCCCAACATATGCTTTCTGTATTATAGGCTATTGTTGGGCCAAACTTGTACAGAATAAATCCTGATGAAGTAGAACTAACTTTATTTTTGAGTATGAGAGAACGAAAGAAATAAATTTCTTAAGAATAATGCAAAAGCCTGCTTGGGACTGAAAGGGATCATTTTTTTGCAATTCTTTAAAATAGGTATTTTTTTCTCCCCTGAACCAGAAATACCCTGCAGCATGGACAACCAGTTGTCATGTCATTCATCACACCATCAGTGTCAAGTACAATGATTCAGATGGTGGCAGTGAGAATGTGAAAAATACTTCCAAATAGTGGATGCCCTTCAGAGTTGTGGAACTTCAAAAGGGTTGTGCAGCTCATTTTAAAGGAAGAAAGCCTTAACAAGGTGACTTCTTGACCTGTAACAGTAGGCATTCTTATGTATTTCCAATATTTGTTTGAATTTAATTTCCATATTCGGAATTGAAATACATGGTTTACTGAATTGGTACGCTGCTCTTTTCCAATGAAAAAAATAAAGCAAAGAAAGTAAAAAAAAGGCACAAATGTCTGTGTTTGCATTGAAGGGGATAAAGCTAGTCCCTTACAGATGACTGATTGATAGTGTGGTCTCTATCGCATGTAAAGCACAAAACAAATAAACACTTGGTAAATGAGTTAAGAAAACAACCCCTCTCCTTTTCAGAACATAATATAAATATATATGTGTATATTATAGTGAAGGTTACATGGTGAAGCTCAAGACAGCCTTTGGTCCTGCTCAGAAGATGAAAATACTTGGACATCTATGCTTTTGATTAAAACACCATAAGAGAAAAAAAAAACCAACACAACAAAGAAACAACCCCAAAAAACCCCTCTACATTTTCTGGATAAATACCATCCACTGACATTTAAAACTACAGGCAATTGACGGTAGTGCATGGGTTCAGGTTTCAGTGTTGACTGAAATTTTCTGTGTGACCTGGAGCAGAAGTCATATAAACCGTCAGTCTCAGAAAACGGGTGTGTTAATACTTCCTTATGGAACCTCTGTGGCTGTAGGTGGCTTTGTGATGCTGAACTAAAGTCAGCAAACATAACTGAGCTTCTTTGATGGAACTGAATAGCAGCACCAAATTTTTATTGTATTACTGGAGGCTAAAGTCACAGAACAACTGAAATAGTAAACTTCAGCCCTAGAGACAGGTATTGTATATAAAGCAGAATACTTGGTTAATAAAGAGTAAAGAATGTTTGGAGTGATGGTCAAAGGGTACTTTAGAAGAAGTACATTTTCTGTTTAAAACCATTATTGAGTATGGATGGTGATTGGTATGGATATGATACCACCTCAAGTGGATGGTTTTGCTGTGGTTAAGACAGAACTGCTTGAAAAGATCTCCAGCCTAATAAAACTTCAGTAACCTACTGAAAAGTTTAATGCCTAAAATGTCAATTTTAAGCAAATTGTAATGAAACCTGTATTACTTTCTAAAGCCTCACAACTCTTATGAGGAGGGCCAGAATTTTGCCCTGAACTTGCATAATTTAATTCTGTTGTATGAGAAAGTACCCTCTTCCTCAGAGGACCTCTTCTTTAAATGGCTGTTGTACATACAGCAGGCATTTTTACTGCTCTGTCACCTTGATTAGGAAAACAACAACATTATGATAACATATTAATCCATTCCTTATTATCAGGATCATCAGGGCAGAGACCTGTGTGATGATATTTGAACACCAGTATGCCTTTGTGTGCAGGTGGGATGCCACCTCCCAAGGTCTGCTCAGTGTCCTGGGACTCTGGTTTCTCTTGTGATGTGCTGAGTAAGGGCCACTTTGTCAATCCATTGAATTCTGTCTGTCCAACCAAGTATATATGGGGGTTGAAGCTAAGTAAAATTAGGTTGAGCATTTCAACTCTGCAGCAGCTTTACATTTTCTGGAACTATCCAGGAAGGGACTGGTCAGTTCTTAATGATATGAACACACCTGAGCTGCCTGCTGTTGTATGGGCATGCACTGACACATCCAAGGAGATGGAAGAAGCACTAGTCTCCTGCTCACAGTGTTTGTTGCACCACGACTAGACAAGCTAAGCTGCTTCAAATTCATCACTTTTTCAATTTAGTATACATCAGAGATCACCTGTGATAAATCACCATGTTGGACCACAGAAATGCCCTAGAACTGGGTCGACCTTCTTTACCTGACTGCTACTGGGAATCATACAGTATAACATACAGAATGGATTGGAAAAGCTTGAGAACACTGTAGAGGTGACCTTCAAAACCGGAAAGTCTGGTCACATAACACAGTCATGGATGTGTACACAGAGACACCATGGATTACTCAGCCGGCAGGGAGCTGGAGGATGCTAGCCTGGAAAAAGTTAGTTCACAGTAGCTACACTAAGGGAATAATTCCTCGAGATGTTAATAAAGAGCTCCACTTAGTGTCACTGCAGCCAGCCAGCCACTAGAGGGAGGAATGATCTAGTGCCGCCAATGACTGCTACTTATTATGCTTCCGCAATTCATTATATTTTTCTTAAAGCTCCTCTCATGAGGCTTGCAAAACCTTTCCAGTTAAAAGAAAAAAATATCGAGCTTTCACAGTTGGTGAAGAAAGCACACAAACACAAAGTTCAAGGACTCAAGAAACAGAAAGCATATAAAAAGAGAATCTGCATGTCTCCTTAGAATATATACTGATTTTTATAGCCCAGATGAATTGTGGACCTGATTTTCAATTAATTAGGATTCATAGGGCAATTTAATTTCATAGCATTCAGCATATCATTACAAAAATTGTAGGATTGAAAGCTTTTTTATGTGCCTTTTGTGATTCAAAGTATTTTTCTTGGTGACTAGAAAGCACAGGTCAGTACTGGGGTTGAAAAAGGTATTTTCCTTCTGTACAGAAAGCAGCAACTTGCTAAAAATGTAACTTCCATATTCTTTAGAAGTAAAGCTATTTGAAAGTAGAAACCAAAGAAAAGCCCAACACAATAGCACACTCTCAGTGGCTGCATTACTAATCTTGGGCCTTTCACTCCAGATTACTATGCTAAAGATCCATTTATAGCAGGAAGGAAGCAATTTGGATTTGTGAAGCAGGGTTTTGTGTGTAGAGCTATTCACTATTTACTGCTAAGAAGATATTCAGTAACAGGAAAATGCTAAGTAAAATTAAAAAGTTGTTTTTATCTGAAGAAAAGCAAGTAGTTAATGAGATAGGTAATTGCTAGATGTTTAGCTGGTCAAATCTTAGAGTTTTCCTTAAAGGTCTGTCAATGGAAAAGTCTGAGTCACAATTTTTTCCTCAACTTAGACAAATTCTGCAAAGTTAGCAGGCCGAGTTCTGGTTTTCCAAACAGGAAAATGCCAAGCTTAAACTCAGAAAAAATGTTTTCATAAAAAGACTGCAGAAAGCCTATGCATAGTCTTGTTTTGAGTACACTAAGAGTTTGGGACGTAAGTAGAAAACTGCTCCTCACCCAGC
Organism: Dryoscopus gambensis; assembly: GCA_013389985.1. NCBI lineage: Eukaryota > Metazoa > Chordata > Aves > Passeriformes > Malaconotidae > Dryoscopus > Dryoscopus gambensis. The sequence goes on from WEIT01034463.1 coordinate 188,762, forward strand.
CCGTGCAGGTTTTACTGTCCCTGGCTCTTATTAGGCAATTAGGCTGGCATCAGTGTAGAACCATTGGTGCTGCTGTCTACCCTCTCCAAAGAAGAAAGATCAGGAGACAGTATGTCAGAGACAAATCTTTCCCACAGCCTTCCAAATGGCTTTTCATCAGAAAATTCACAAGTTTTCCAGGAATAGTCACACACAGTTCCATACAGTGGGAACCCCCTCCACTCAACCAGACTGTGATTTTCAGTGTGTGGTGCGCTTGCTTCTCTCTGCAGTACACACCATGGCAGCTCAGGCTCCGAAAAGTACTAAAATATCTTTTCCTAGCTCTAAAGGCCTTCCCTATAGAAAAAAAAAAAATTAAAAAGACATTTTAAGATTCCCGTCTGCTATAGTGTGAAGAGTAACAAATACAGAGAAAATTTATAGAGAAGTGAGTGGGAAGCTGTGCGTTAGCGTACGTGGGCAGGTCGTGGAGGGAAGAGGAGATGTATGACCAGCTGAAGGGCAGCATGCCCCCTGTGACAGTATCTGAACCACCTCTAGTACGATGTTAGCAGTGGGTGTGGGCTGCATGGTGGTAAGAGATGGGAGGTCTTAGGAGAAGATTAAACCTATGAATTTCAATAGACACAGCAAAATGCAACAATAATTAGTGTTACTCCTGGGAGTAGCCTGCTCCCCTCTGGGCTTTCACATGGCACAGGGAGAGCAAAGGAAAGAAGGGAAGCACAGTTGAGGAGGAACAACAAGAACTGACCCTTTTATTTCTTGGTGGGGCCTTGCCAGCCTCTGCAGTTCTTCCTCTGGCAGGGAAGCATGAGGATGATTTAACTTCTTCTCCCCATGCTGTGCCTCACTGCTCTTGCAGTATGGTGGAGGCTCTTCCCAGACATCTCAGCACAAGGAAATGCTGCCACAAGCCTCTTTTCAGGAGCACAAAACAGGAGTCAAGAGCAAGGGGACAGTGACTAACACTTACTGTGTTATCATATCTGCAGCCTCGTTACAAGGTTCTGTAATTGCTGCACTACCTATAATGAATCAATCCTCGTGACAACCCGATGCACAGGAGGTGAGTGCCATTATCTCTCCTTGCCCAGAGCTCAAGGCACATGGATAGCCGTGCCTAGAAAGGGGCCAGGCAGGGAACAGCAGCAGTGGGATGTCCTCGGCCCGTGCTCCTGAGGGCACAGCCTTCTGCCATGGAGGCACAGCACGCCAGTGCGGGGGCCTGTACCACTGTCTCTGCTCCCCTCTGGCAGAGAAAGGGGCATGACACCTGAGAGTTTTGCAATTTCAGTCCTTCATTGTAATTGCTCGACTGATCCGCCCCTTCCCTAGGGGAACAATTCAAGCCAGGCTCTCCTTCCAGGTGCACCCCTCAGGCTCTTTTTCGACCTGAGAAACACCACGCAGCAAAATCATACTTTAGAGTGCTCCTGAACTATAATTAACCTTAGTGTATCATTTTAATGGATGAGAAAGAAGTTAAATTTGTTTGAATTCAAAAGGACTTGGAAGAAGAGTGGCAAGATAATGTTTCTTTGGCAAGCAGCTTGATTAATTCATGGCAGAAGTTATCATCTCATTGTGTTGGGTAGGAGGCTGACATTTAAAACCTCATATCAACTTCGTCCAGGGCAGAAAAAAACCTTGATTGCTCAGATTTTAAATGCTACACTTGAGACTTGTAAACAACCCACTGAAGAATCCAGCACTGAGGGCCCAGATCCCAGTTGCATAGTATTCCCAAGGACTATTAGAGAAACAGTCAACAACCATTTTTGTGTGTCTTATTCCAATTAAGTCTCATGCCTGAGGGAAAAAAACCAGTGTTGATTTCATGAATGGTGCATACCTCCCCATGGAGCACGATGCCATCTGAATGGATATCTTAGGCCTGTACTGGGGACAGTGGGTAGCCCTGGGAGAAGGGCAAGTGATTTACATTCAGCTCAGATCTAACCTGGATCACATCTAACCTTCCCACTGGGCTGGCTTCAGTGCTGCCCATCATAGAGGCACTGAGTGAGTAACTGTGAAATATAGGATAGCCCAATAGAAACTGTATGATTCAACTTAGAAGTAAACTTTTTACTTATGTTTGGCCATTAAACAAGACTACTATTCATCTCTAGAAATACAAATATTCTATTTATGAGAAGGGTTTAGTTTTTTTTTTTTAAATATTGATAACTGAAAATGTTGTAAAAGAGGCTTGCAAATAAACCTCCAGAAAATCTAAAATTGGAGTTTTAAGTTTTACTTTACATGTCAACTTTATTTTATCCTCTTCTTTAAAAATGTTTCTTAAAAATAAAGAAGCTTCCTCTATGTATTATTTACTATTCTCTGTTTTGTGCCTGGTTTAAAGGACTTACATAAAATAAAACACATAATCTATGAACATATTCAAAAGAAGAAGAATCTCTACAAATCAGCATCAAACTACAGGCCTGTTTTTAAAGAGACAGCTATTCAGGTGATTCATTGTTTGTATGAACTTCAAATGGATTATTTTATTATTCTTTGTGCTGTTGCCCTTAAGGGAATTGGTTACATTAAATAACAAACTACCATTATACGGACATACTGATTCCGAGAACAGGGGAAGAAATATAGTCATAACAGGCAATTTCAATAGAAAATGAGGGCTTGTCAATCTTCTGCCAGAGGCAAAGCACTCAGATGGATACCGCAGTCATCACAGAGATATAACGAATCTGATTAGCTTCTCTGGAGAAGGAACAATTAGAGCTGATAGGATAAAGCCTCCTCGGTGCTCACGTGTGTTTGCACAGGGATCAGTGTGCAAGGACCGCCTGACCACTGGCCAGGGACAAGGGCACCTCAGCAGCCGGGCTGTGGTTCTGAGCCACTACAGCAACTTCTGTCTGAAGAAATGGAGCAGTGAGCAAACCCAGTTGCTGAGGAAATCACTCCAAAGATAGCTTGAAGCGTGACTGAGCGCAGCTACCCACCACGTGTATGGTGGCAGCAATGGAGCACCAAAACTGAAGGAAGGCAGAGCCATTTTCAACATAAGCTGCTCGCCTCACCAGTGAGAAAGGATGCAAAGAGAGGATCCAGACGTGCCAACAACAGACTGGCTCTAGTCAGGACGAGAAACTGTGGGATGAAAGAACTGTGAAAGACTCAAAAGAATGATGTTAGTAACTGCACTAATGAAAAAAAAATTAGTAATTAAATGACCACTGATTAAATTCTAGCAGGAGGATGTGTAAGGATCAGTGTTATAATAAATGAAAGCAGAAGAAGATGCTACATACATATTATTTTCAAGGTGTGAAATTCATTGTAAAAGGAAATATAATAAGCAGTGGGGAGGTAGAAATATAGAAATAGTTGAAGGGATATTCACTCACTGAGTGAAGGGACAGTGACTGTAATTGTGCTGTTCTTCATGCAAGCCTTGTCTCTTTTAATGGAGAAAGGACACTTAGCTAAATACTGCGGTATATAAGAATATTAAGGAATCACTTATTAAAAAAAAGAAAAGAAAAGGAACAACAGAAATAGTGACGTAGTGCTGACATTCATTCCAGCCACTGTCAGTCTCACATCTTATTTATGAATAAGGCATCATCCACTCCATCTCAATTCAAACGTTTTCATCATAGGTAAACAACAATTAATTTGTTCCCTAAGTCAAATGATCTTTATGTAAGGGGCAGGGAAGTGGTGGAGGGAAGGAAGTAAGAGAAAGAGAGTTACTGCTCTGCCAGCAATGACATCCTACCCAACAGCAAATGACTGAACAACTGCAGTGGAACAGCCTGACTCACCAGCATTTCAAACAAGTCTGAGCAACATATCTCTGCCAAGCCCTGTTGTCTCACAGCTCTTACAGCCACATGGCTGACATGAGTCCAGCAGATCCTGTGCAAGGCTGAAATCCTTGGCTAGAGATTTATATTGGACCTTACTGACAAGGCAGTGTGAGAGTTTCTGAGACTTCTAACGTTTTTGATTGCAACTTCACGAGGATAGTTTAATGACACGTTGGTTACATCCCAATAGAATAGGGAAGAAAAGACCTATTCGAAGTAGAAATTGTCTCCCCTTAAAATTTCATCTTTTATAAATAAAAATTTATCCCTTCTACAACTCAGTTGGTGTCATTGACAGCATTTCACCCAGAGTGTTTCTAAGTTTTCTGCATTATGTATTTATCCTTATGTCCTGGTTTGACAGGAAGTGAGTTTTTTAAGGAAGTTATAGTCAAACCAATCAGTGGTCAGACTGAATATTGACACCTGGTATGACCACTGAAGAGATTTGTCACCTCTGAGAACATAGGGAGATAAAGGAGAGAAGCCCAGAGGAACTTCCTTTTGTGTTCCGGCTGTTGAAGGGAGCAGATGTCCTCCCCCGCCCAGCATGGGCCTGGGCCTGGGCCTGGGCCTGGGTGAGGGAGGGGCAGCCATGCGGCCTGAAGCCATGGGGCCTGAGGAGAGAGGTAGGCCGGAGCCCGGAGAGAGAGAGAGGTGGAAGGAAACGGGACTGAGCCAGCTTCTGCAGGATGGAAGGGTGGAGAAACGAGGAGATGGTTTCTAACCCACCCCCCCCGAAAGAGAGACTGTGTTCCGGCTGAGGAGTGGAGCGGGGGAGGTTCCCGGCCCTGGGAGTCCTGCAGGTGTGCTTCCCGACAGCAGTAGAGACTTTTTAACCCTTCTTTGGGAAGAGAAAGCTTTATGAAACATTAATCCTCCTGAGCAGTGTTTGGAGTGAGAAGAGAGACAGCCTGGAATCCTGTGACGTTAGAGAAATTGATGGGAAGAATCCGGTGGGAGGAGATGATGGAGTGGCTTTGGCTGGACTTATCTTGTATGGCCATAGACTGAACCAATCTGTCTTTAATACATGAGACTGCATTTAGGTGGATGCAGTGGCTGGATGCCAGATAAGGCGACCTGCTGCAGTGATGCCGAGCCTAAGTGGAGGAAGAAGGAAGAAACCCTCGGCCCCAGGGGTTATAAAATGGGGGGGACGTTTTGTCCCAAAAACGGAGCTTCTGGTACTTGGCAAAGCATCGTTGAATCCTGAGGGCAGTTTGGGTCCATGGATGGTGGTGAGAGCACCAGACATGGAAGGACACTATGGTTTGCAAGAGAGACTCCTCTCTTCTGTGATGGACTGAGAATTGATTATTGTTAACCGATCAGGAAATCCAAGGTTTTGTCTGATTGAAGGGAAGGGTGGAAGTTGGGAGGAGGAGGAATGTTTCAGAGAGTTTTCATTTCTGTTTCCTATGTGTTTCTTTCCTTTAATGTAGATTAATAAAGTTTTTTTCTTATTTCTAAGTTGGAGCCTGCTCTGCTCTGTTCCTGATCACATCTCACAACCATTATTAGTAAAAAATATATTTTCATGGGGCATTGTGTCCAGTGTCAAACCATGACACCTTATTTTTGAGATTTATGCAAAGTTCAGAACCAAACTATTTCTTCAAATGCAATAAAAACGAAGTAGCAGTTTTAAGTCTTGTGAAACAAACAGAAAAAGTAATAAATTAAATAAGAATCTTATATTATTTGGCGTTATAGTACATCTTCCAATTTTTGTTACGTAGACATTACTAAATACTGATCATTGTGAGAGTTTTAGAAAATGTCTATATTGTAACTATTTTGGTGTGATAAAATAATAAATAATAACTGAACATTTTTAGGACTAACCCAAGGAGGACTACCTCTCAAAACTAGTTACTGAAGGTTTCCTTTCAAGCATAGAGTAATGAAGGCTTAGCACAGATTTGCTAGAGCAATTGTCATATATAAAACAGGAGAGATTTATATACTAGTCCTGAAATCTCCTGAGTTTGCCTTCAGCATGATACACGACTGTCACAGTGCAGAGCTGCACAGACACAGCTCAAGCATGTCTGCCAGGCCAACATCCCTCGAAGAAAGAGAAGGATTTGGGTGCTGTGAATGTGGCTGCTGGCATTTGGGGATGACAAAACCAGTTAGTGCTTTCTGCAGTTGCTAGGCTTGCTGGAGGCTAAGCTGCTGGGCAGCTGGAGTGCAGGCTGGTTGGGTAGCACAGCCCTTCTGCAGGGGAATGGGAAATTGCTGTGTAGCTCAGCTGCAGATGGAACCACAGAAATGTCTCACAAGAACTCAGAAGCTGCTGCAAAGGTGCTTTCAACAATTTTTTTTTCACACCAGCAAATTAAACAGTGATTGTATGATGGTTCTCTGCCCTTTTGGTGTACAATGGGTAAGAAAGAAGGTACAATGTAAAAAAGCCTTTAAGGATTTCCCCTCGTTTCTCCACTCCTGAAAAGATTTATAGCTTCATTAGGAGGAGAGGAAATCTTAAAAAGTCGAGTCTCTTTAGATGAACTTTCATTCACATGTGTCACAGAGAGCAGAGTGGTATTTGATGCTGCACCTATTACAGGGGCCATATACCTTCTTTGCTACCCCATGCTCCCACTCTTCACCCTGCACTCAAGCCAGCGGAGAATTGCTAAATTAAGCTGAAAGTTGCTCTGTTTTAGGAGTAATACAATCACAAGAAAACAGAAGAAACAAATAACTGGGTATCACATGACTTAGATTGTATATTTTATTTGTAAGGGCAGAACAAGTCTTCATTTTCATCTCTCTTTGCCTCACACTAATATGATGCAAATTAACAGAAGATCCCAAAGCATGTCAGCAGAAGCACTGTTTGTCTTGTACTTTCACATTAAAACTAAAGCACTATACAGTATTTTAACTTTTTCCATTTTTAATATGAAAGGGCTCCACCATTTCACAGTGAAAAAAGATTGCACTTCTAGCTGATCAGAATAGAAAATTATTATGAATACTTAACTTAATTATTGTTGCCTCTTTGCTTGTCTTGTTATGTAGAATATTAAGGACTCCAGACTGATTTTTTTTTTTTGCAAATGCACATCTCATTTTACGCCTGTGAATTTTCTGCATGGCAGATTCAATACATCAGCTGAGCTCCCCTTAGCAAACTAAACCAGATAGTATGAGATCACATACCAAGGGTCAAGCATGGTATGGCTGGCAGCAGTGGGAACATGATTTCAAAACGCTAGCAATGAAATAACATTTAAAGAACATGAAAGAATTGCACAGCACTGCTGTGGGTGGGATATGTAAATTTACTGTTCAGCAGCAGGCCTTCAGGAATAATTTGGTCCTGATGAGAGCTTTATTTTTATATTTAAAAAATAAGTTCAGAAAAGGAAGCAAGAACAGTGATAGTGGGTCTATTCAATAGCCTGAGAAAGACAGATAGACAATCAAAGGAGATAGGTCTGGAGGGGTCTTCAAGAGGTCATTTGGTCCCTCCTTCCACCCTAAAGCAGGAGCAGCAATACCTAAATTTGTCCTGATGGTCATTTTTTACCCTTTTCTTGAAAATGTCTAGTGAAGTGATTTCTTTTGGCAATCCACTCCCACGCTTAACTATCATTACTGCAAGGAAAATTCTCGTAACATATGCGTATGCCCCTGCATTCTTAGGCAGTATTTTTTTTCCTGTCTCCACTGGACATTATTATAAACTCCCTTTCTGAGGCAGCATTTTAAGTATGTGGGAAGAAGTAGGACTAAAAATAAAGAAGACCAGCTTTGCACATAAACAAGCATGTTGGCTCTGTAAAGAATATACACTGAAAGATGGCTGAAAAACACATTTTGGTAATTATAACTGTGTTTCTTAACACAAGCCCTAGAAATGCCCCTTTGATACAAAAAGTACAGTGATAGGCTTTACTTTTTAAGAGACAACAGTCTTACCTTGCATTCATCAACACCATTTGCCGTAAAATGCATAAATATTTCTAGGATTTAATTGAGAGAAGCTAAGATGTTGGAAGTCCTAACTTTCATCCATAGCTATGTTCCACATGAAGCTAAATCTTGTGTAAAAGGGAAGCAGATGACTAGATAAAGGACAAGGATTTTCACGTCTGCAAATAAGACAATCATCTAAATGAGGCTGCTGATTTTCATTTACAGATTACTGACTTCCACAATTTTTCTACAGTATTGCCAAAAAAGTCACATTTTGGCTAGAAAAGTTATAGGTTTTTCCTTTTTTTTTGGTCAATGTTTATGCCTGAAGAAGAAAATGCTCTGGGGTGACCTTACTGCAGCCTTTCAGTACCTAAAGGGGCCTACCAGAGAGCTGGAGACGGACTTTTTACCAGAGCGTGTAGTGATAGGACTAGGGGGAATGGCTTCAAACTGAAAAAAAGCAAACTTAGATTAGGAAAAAATTTTTAACTATGCCTGTGGTGAGACATGGGAAGAGGCTGCCCAGAGAAGCTGGGGATGCCACATTCCTGGAAGTGTTTAAGGCCAGGTTGGGCAGGGCTTTGAGCAGCCTGGTCTAGTGAAAGGTGTCCCTGCCCATGGCAGTGGGGGTTGGAACTTAATGATCTTTAAAGTCCTGTCTAACCCACACCATTCTATGATTCTATGGATATTCTTATGTAAGTTTATTGTAACAGTATGATTGCCTCAAGTATCAGAAAGTAAAGATGAAAGTCCAGGCAGGACAACAACAACAGAATATGTCACAGATTACAACAAAATTTTCACTTCTCGTCTCAGAGAAACAAGAAATAATATTTATACAAATGTGGTAATACTGACATAACAGAGCATATGTAGGCTAGGTGTGGACTAACAGAAAGTTAAGTTTTACAATGTGATAAACAATGACTGCTACTAGTGAGACTGTAATATCTAAGGAGTCTCAGTTTTACGGCGAGCTAAATTGGCAGGGATCACCACAGAAGTAGAGAGGAGGAGAGTTCACCCTACCCAGGTCCTGTGCAGTGAAATGTAGGGATGTCCTGTCTCCGCAGATGATTGTGGGTTCATTTCTGTGCTGTAAAGGCATCCATACCTCTGTGTACAGGGGAAACAAAACCTTTAAGGGAAGCAGCCATGGGGCACAAGATTTCTCTCATGCCTGTCAGTGATATTAAGCCTTAACTGACTGAATGTGCTTTATAAATCCATCACTAGCAACTGTTTATTAAAAGCTCCAAGTTCCTCCAATAAATCAATATCCTCTCCTCCTTAAATATCATATACACAAAAGAGATGTCAGCTGCCATAAAGAAACCATTGGCTGCAGAAGTATGGCCACCTACTACCTCAAAATAAATATTTTTTCATTGTCTTGCCCTTCAAATTTTTTTCTGACTTGTAAAAAACTGCCAGTTCAAGAAAAGAAACACAACACACCTCAAGGAACATGGAAAAAATTCCTTTGCTACCTACAGGTTTGATAAAAATGAAAGAGACTGCAACATGAAACGAATACACCAACTGTACTGAAAACATACTGTAAAACACTAGTAAAAGATTAATCAGACTTATTCCTTTTGTACTAATTAGAAAAGTCATTGTTCCCTAATTGGAAATCACTCAGCAAGAAAGAAAATTAACAAGCTTCCCTGCATGTGTCTAAAAATATTCACCATAATGAAAATATGGTATTGCACCGCCTCTCCCTTCCCCCTGTCTGTGATCTGGGTCAGATCACTTTAGCAGAATGAGGACACCACCTCAATTAAAAAAAAAAAAAAAAAAAAGGAAAAGAAAAAAGAAGCGTGCTATTGTTTATATGACACCTTTCTTTTCTGGGTATTTTGGAGTATATTATAGTAATATAGAAACACCTCAGAGTAAGTAGGCACTCATGCCCAAGACTGGGATGGTTTTCATACCTAAGGATTTATGATGCGCTGTATGGTGAAATGTAGTCTAAGGACATCAGCTTCAGTTTGCTCAAATGACAGAACAGCCTGGGCACTGTTTCAGGCTAAAATTATCCAATACAACCCTTACCATTTCCCTCAGTGCAGACACTTCCCAAGGATCACTTTTACAAGGACCAGGGGATTTCCTATCTTGAAATAAGTCTTATACTAGAGCAACAATGGAGTGGTTTGATTTTCCTTCCAAGTCATCCAAGCAGAGCTGGACCTGCAAGTCTGTAAAGATTTGGTTAGTAATATAGGTTGACTCCAGCTTGGTGGTTTGTCCTCCTGGAATTGACTTGATCAGTTCTCAGTGAGGTGATGTAAAAGTTTGAGTTCAGGATGTATAAAGCAGATCTATCTCTTCTTGCTTTTGTCGCTGCTACTAAGCTTGCTAACAGATTCTACTGCTTAATTGAGCTTGATCATTTATTGTGATTTGGTTTTCAAAACAATTTTTTCTCCAGATTTCCATAAACATACAAGTGGAAAGTACTTATGCTACTTGTATTAATACATAAAAATATAAGTGTGCATATAAACAAATAACATGATCCTATTCTGAGACATTATTTTTGGAATGTCTCTGATAAACTTTGAAGTTAAGAATTGCTTGGTTTATTCTAAGTATCACTCATCCAGGCATAGGAATAGATGCAGCTATGATGGAAGTTATATAGAAAAATTCCTTACCATCGGAAAAAAAGGAGAAAAGTCTAATGCTTATGTGCTCCCATACTCTCTTCATCATCAGTGGTGGAACTTGGTGTGCATTAAAAAGTGGTTTTGGTGTTTATATTGAGTTTCTCCTAATCACAGCTGACTGGAAAAACATCACATGCCTAGTAAAATACTTGAAAATAAAGATTTGCTAAGAAAAAGCCTCATTTCTGTTCTTCCTTCTATCCTTTTTACATAAATTCTACAAATAAATCTACAAAGTATCAAGATATTTAAAATTTTCAATTCACTAGTGATCACAGAGTATAACTTGTCTCAGAAAAGAAGTTTATGTGATCAAATATGAGTTCAAAAGAAAAATTCTGCAACGGTATTTAACAAATAAATTACCATTAAATTCCGTAGTATGTTACAAAAACCCCCTCCAAACAAACAAACAAACAAACAAAACTGAAATAAAGGATTCAAGTGGATGAAGTCCCCACAATAGCAGCAATAATGAGTTAAGAAGCATGATCTGAATCTGTATTTTAGGCAGTGGGTGTGCCTGCAGTGGAGAAGAGTAAAGGGGGAAAATGAAGTAGAAAACCTCTGGTGACAGGAACCATCTTTCAGACCTCTCATCCTCAACGGAGTTTTCCAGTCCCTTCCATATTCCTTATCTTGTAGGCTGGGAAAATGCTCTCATCATGTTATTTCTTGTGCTGACCCACCAGCTACTTTGCCCATAGCCCTTCAAGAGAACAAAAGCAATGGTGGCAGATCCCTCTTTGCCTTATACAGCTACAGATCTTGATAAAGTTTTCTGGAACTTCGTATCTTTCAGATTCCAGTCTCTCTAGCAATCTTGGTTTTAGTTGGCCAGTGGATTTAAAAGTTACTGGGAGCTGGAGGTGACAGGTTGGCATGTGGACAGCAATTTAATTGCATACTTTTATCCAAACGAAACCATGCTAAACATGAACAAGGTACATATAGATAGTGAAGGAATTTGTCCTGAACCAAGCTCAGCTGTAACTGAATTGTCAGTTATCTGTCTCCTGCACCTTCTTTAGACGTTTGCTGACGAGACCATTTTCAATCTACTTACAAGTAAAAGATAAACTTTTCCCACTTTTCAGGAATGGTGAGAAAATGCCACCTTTTTTTTTCCAGCTGAATCAATTTATCTAGACTGTGAAAGCTTAAACACCAAGAGCATACTGCCAGCAAAGACAGAGAAAAAAAAATCTGCTTACTTCCTGATAGGATAATGAGAATGCAGCAGCGGAGGTGTGTATTTCAAAATCACAGCAAGCTGTGCTTTATCCAGAATGGTACCAGAGCATTTGACACATGTGCTGTAACCACACGGAAACCATGGCAATGGAGGAAAATTGTAGGAGGGAGATTGTATGGTATAGCAAGAAAAAGTCCTCAGCAAAACCAGGAAAATAAATTTGTATTATGTAAAGGAGATATGACACAGTTGTGCTGTTCAAAGTTATTCCTTATATAAAAAGAAACATTGGTAATAATGAAAATCCTTTCTTAGAAGAGTAGGTGCATGAGCAGTGGTAGGTAGGTAGGTGGGAGGAACAGCGTGGGTTGTGAGACCGATATTAGACTTAAAGGAGTCAGAGAGGAAAAGTCCCAAAAGATGAAAAATCCCTTCAAAAACAACAGTGAAAGCAAAAGGGAACATGTTTTTAAGTTGTTTGTTCTGCCAGAGATGAAAGTGCAGCCAACTAGGGACTGCATAAAGCAAACTAAGAAAGGGAGTAGCAGCAAGAAGTGCATCAGGAAGATCCCTGACAATTACTGCTGTAGAAACACTGCTTTCACAGTGTGATTTATTCTTCACGGACAGAAAAAACCCATAATTAAAGGAGTGAAATACCACTCAGCTTTAGGGTGTTAATAATACCCTGAAAGATCAACTAGAAGGTCCACTAGTGACAGTAAAAGGCTGCCTGCTGCCTAGAGCAGCCTTTGGCTCATTTCCACAAAGCTCTTATTCAGGTGCAAATTGAACCCAAGTCAACAGCAAGCCAAGGAAATAACTTGTTACCACACATCACCCAATTGCTTGATGACCTATATTCAGTGAGTTAGGGGCCCCAGTTAAGTCTCTGTCCAACACACCTGCAAAACTCTATCACAACTCTCAGAGTAATCAGGGTAGCCATGGGATGAAAAACTAATGTCATTGTGAAGGTCAAGTCACACTATTAAGAAAGTAGGAAGAAGTCTGCAAACAAAGACTTAGTGTAACAGAAGACTTCAACTCCCAGAGCAAGCACTCAGCTGTTTCTCATAAAACCCCAAGAAATTACCATGTTCAGCAGAAAGAAATGAAAGCACTGCATAATTATGTACTATACCAATTGTCTCTGAAAGTGAAAGGTTTCCCAGGAAGAGATATTTCTTTAAAATATCAGCATAGATTAAAATAAATAATTCTATTTCATCCCAGTTTATGCTGAAAGGTCACTGAAAAAGAAAGGTAATTTCATGCTTTCTCCTCTTTTTTGTTTTACTACCATTTACCGTTTTCCCTTCCTTCTTCCATCCTATGATTTACATCCTACTTCTGCACAGCTTCTAAACTTAACGTGGATTTTACAGAGTGCAGCTTAAAATTAGGCACATTCCTAAAAGATTTCCCAAATAGGAAGGGATTAAAAAACATGGGAAATTAAGTACTTGTACAAGCACTTTGCTGAATTACAATGATTTGAAAGCTTCTGCTGCCTGGCACCTCTGGTCTAACATTCTTTGTGGGTGAACAGTGACATGCAGGACTTTTGATTTTTCATAAATCTACATTCTTTTGCAAATCTTGTATCTGCAGAGAACAGAAATGATCCAAGAGCAAATACACTCATTGTGATGCATTGTGCTTCACATATGCGATGGAACTCTGGAATACATGCTTCTAAAACTCAAAAAGAATAAGCTCCAGGCCTGAAAGTGTGTCCATGCATGAAGCATGGCTGGATGGAGTTTGTGGTGGTAAATAACATTCAGGTTCACCTTGCAGAGGTTGCAGTAACTGATCTCACAGGAGGAGTTTTGGCTCAGGAAAGGATGTGGTGAAGTCTTCTGGATGATGAAAGGAATCACTAGATCCCTTGAGCAAAGGCCAGCTAGATTATGAAAATCCCTGCAGCAAATGAGATTGCTTTCTCCTTTGGACACTAATAGAAAGACAGAGAAGAAGCAATCCCTCCCTGGCTTCCCCTGAGACATAGTCAGGCAGGCTGCTATTGGGAGCTGCAGTAAGCTTGCTTTTTTTTGCTGGTCTATTCATCACTGATGTCAAGAGCATGACATTCTTAACAAGGATCAAATGCTTTTCTCTAAAATCTGTTTCTCAGATAAGGTCTCTGGGAAAAAATGGGGTAGAGGAGGACAAGGACAGAGAAGAAATTAATGAGGGAAGTGCAGAAGGAGTCTTTTTTCACTGATCATGGATATTAGAAGAGATAGAGACACTTTTAATTTTTTTTTCTTCCCATTTTAAAGCTACAGCCTTAGGCAAGTTATACTAAAATTGGGTTCTTTTTGGTCCAGTGAACTACGATTCACTATTATAGATAAGAATTTTGTAAAAGACAGACAGAAACACTTGTTGATTTTAAATTCACACTGTTTCCTTTTATGGATATAATTTATTTTCTTGCTTTAAGGGATCTTTCCATTTTAGAATCAATTTAAATAAAACACTAATACAAAATTGTCCATTTTTGCAATTTTCCTGAGAATTTAGCTGGCTTTTTAAAACCCAAATAAAGGAAAAACAAATAGTGACATTTAAAAAACCACAAACTCATGATTCTTTTTGAATAAAGCTTTCATAAACAATTTTAAAAAATCAATTTTTGGTTCTCCACAAAATACAGTGCAATTCTGAGTGGAAAACATGGGTTTGTCTACTTTCAGATGGTCTTTGTTCTTTTTAATGAAATGTCAGATGCTCTCTGGGATTGCAAAGACTATCTTAGGGCTAATTTCACATACGAGTTTATATATATATGAGTATATATAAATACACTGTTATGTAAAGCTTTTGCAGGCCAGAGTTGTAATTTAGCAAAGCATTCAAAGAGCAGACCTACTGTACATAACTGGATGCTCACTTAACACTAACAGGTTAAAATACTTCGCAAATTCATAGTGCAGGTCCCTTTTCAGAATAACACTGAAATACATTCCCAGATTTATTCTTTTTCAGAAAAAAGCCCACAAAAAGATAAGTATGCTTGAATAAGCATACACTTGTTCAAAAACTTTCCTGAACAGGTGGCTAGCAGTAAAGAGAAGAAACAGAAAACACAGAAAACATAAAGAGAAGAAAGAAACATAGAAAATGCATTTCTTAATGGCGAGCTGTATGTGATATAGTAGAACATGGACTTACTTGAGGGTGGTGAGCTCTGTAAGGGATGGCTGGGTGGCCTTGAGATAACTCTCTCTTCGTGCAGCAATCTTTGGAGATGGCTTCGGACTTGTGTCTGAGTCTCCACTGTCATCGTCGCCCATGGCTTTGATGTAGCTGCCACTACGCATTCGGCGGCAGGGAATCTCGTCATCTTTTCCTCGTGGGGTGTAGCCAGTCCATTCATCTTGAGGAACCTGAAGTGACAAAGACAATTCTCTTATTAGTACACTCTTCCCAGATGTTATTGGTAAGCCACAACAGACCTATAACAAAAACTCTGATGGTCAAAGGCCCATCCTCAATCCCATCTGACCATGGGTTGCTGTTGGAATGGGGGCCCACTTCTCACCAGGACTGTCACGCATAGTCACAAGCTTCTCTGGAGTTCTTTGCTATTTTCTGTTACTTATCTGGGAAGTTTCTAGCAAACATGCTGACACAAAAGTCTTGGTTAGGTTTAATACTGGGCTGGATATATCTGAGGTTTTTTTAGCTATTTTCATTCAAAGCATTTATAAACCAGATCAGGGTATTTTTGGTTCAGCTCAATGTATTGAACATCTTCAGGGAGGCACAAAATCTGAAATACGAATCCCTACATGACCTTCTTTTCTGACAGAATGTACATAGGAACGCTCACCAGGATGATTTTGGCTCAAGATACATTTCAGATTAGCGGAGCTGTGTACTAATCATCAGAAAAGTAGGTTTGCAAGTGTGAAATTTTACTACTATTGCTTCTACAGCTTAATTGGTGCAACTGCACACCCGCAGCTTGCAGTGAGCCTCCTTTTGAATTCTGTTAGTCTGAGTGTCTGAGTCATACAACTCTTTATTTCCTTCTTTTCCTTATTCTTCTTAATGATGTGCATTATTTCTCTTGATCTGAAGTCAGTGCTGTCCCTTCTTTGTATTGGAAATCTGGAATGGTGGGAATGTGCATTCATGAGATTTTGAGACATAACAAGAAGGACAGTCCAAAAGCAGAGTGCTCTTGCCCACCCATCGTCTCCCTTGCTCTGCTCCTGGGGTTTCTGACCACATAAACCAACATCTTTCTCTTTCCTGTAACTGCAGAAACAACATGCAGTGGAGCAGGACCTTGGAAGCTATTTTGCAGAAAGGCCATTTTTATCTAAAGGTGAACCTGCAAAAGGGGTTTTTAGTTAAACACATTTTGTGTTAGACTTAAATACAAGTAGCTGTTAATTTTTAGTTTGCTGTTTCTCTGATTCTTCTCGGTGAATCAACTCTTTAAACCAGCCATAGCTATAATGCTCAGAAAACCTTACAAGCCACATTAAATAAAGAGTCATGAATGTGGGTTACTAAATTTGTCTTGCAACTAAAAAATACTCTCACCTACCAGAATAATATTTTCTATGGGAAGTTTGTTCTTCATCAACATTTACCTTCTGCTGAGGATCTTGTGAATCCCATTGCAGATTTCAGCCAGAGCATTTATGTGCCAGTTTGTTTAGATAGCCAAAACTGAAACATTGGAATGTTTGCTAACATCTTAGCTGTTGATTCCCATTACAAACATAAGTCTAAGTCCAGAGGCTGTAAGACCTTTCAAATGTTACTGCTAATATAAATGAATTTTTAAGCTCATATAGGCTTATTACTAGTTATAATTAATTCATTATATTAATTTTATTAACTGAACTATTCACAACCTATGTCTTTGCTTTGTTTCCTGACGATTTCAAAACCCAAGACCTTGCCAACATTCTTCCTTCATTGATTTTTCTTTTCCTGCTCATGATGATTTAGGGCCTTCCTTAAACTGCCAGGCTCAAACAGTCCTCCTTTCCTCTTGTGTTCTGTTCTCCCCATTCTCTCTTGGTCAAGTCCAGCCTTGAAACTCACTTGGAGCTTCAGTATTTTCCTCAAAGGGCTGAAGATTTAATCTGGGAAATCTACTCCAGTTTGCACCTTTGTCAATATTGTTTCTTAAGACCCAGTCTTCCTTCTCAGGACTTAGTTGTTCTCAATTGCTCCATGTTTTATTTAACTAATTCTTTCCTTGTGCCTTTTTAAAGTAAATTTCCATGTTATCTTTAAATATTCTTAAGTTAATGGCTGTACAATTCTTACCTTCCAGCAGCATGCAAAGTTTTTTGTTATGGGTTTGGGGCTTTTTGTGTGTGTGTCTGGGGGTTTTTTGTTTGTTTTGTTTATTTTAAAATTTATTTTCCTGGGCTCCAAGAATCTAAGTTCCTTAAGGCAGAAATATAGCTCTAAGTCTAAGTTTTCTTATTGAATGATGGCATGCAGAATTGCGCATCTATATTGCTGAATAAATACTCCTAAAACCACTTGAAATATTATTCTAGGATAGGGTAAAGCCTTATCTAAGAGTACTAAGTACTAATAGAATCTACTGGAAGAACAGGATTGAATGAACAGCTCTGGTATTTTTCCACATATAAAAAAAAAAAAAGAAAGAAGAGAAATATTTCCATTCTGTGACTTCTAAGTTTATGCCTAGACACCAGATCTGGAAAGCTGATGCCTTCAAATGAAGGTAACACTCAGTAGCCATTTTCATTTTTGATATAGAAGAGTACAGAACATTTTACACTCCTCCCTTAGACACTTATGACAGATAGCTTGTAACATTTTTTTTCAGGTCTTATTCTTGCATTAGTTCTAGGCCTAGAACATCATCAAACAGTGGGTATACAATCTATATTCATACCAGCTCTCACATACATTTTAGAACCTACAGCTTCTGCTTGTCACTGTAAAACCTCGACTTTCCAAATCACTCATAAAAAAAAGAATTTAAGACAAGTTTAGTAAAATCAAGCTATGTTGACATTTTGATGACATGCTCAGACTTCGGTCAGCAGTTTAAAACCTGTAATGGTGTATTTCCAATCAGTGTTTAGGCAGCTATTAGATATCAAAGTCACAGTATGTAGAGAATCTGAATTCTCAGAGGATATGCACTTTGATCTGATAATTTTTTATTCATTATGCTTTCATTGAAGATCTTTGCTTTTTCTTATTAAGATAAATTAGTGAATAAATCTTTAATGCACTAAATAAAATATGTTAGTATATTGTTAAGGTTGGTGTCTTTAATGGAGAAAAAAGTCAGGGGAGATAAAGTTACAATGTTCATACAGCAACCATAATTCAGGCAAGCTGAACATTTGTAGTTTTATTACATTATAGATATACTGTTAAATTTAATGCCATAGTTTATAGGTGCAATACAAGTGAGGAGATACAGTCACTGTGGAAACTCTTACTTTGGAATTATTGAGTTCTGTTATCAATAATCCCACGTTTAAGTACAAGACCTTTCATCCCAAAGCTTCTCAAAATTATTTCAATACAATAGGTTAGGTTTTGAAGGCTGGTTGCAATGGATTTACCCCAAAACTTTCTATTTACACATGCAAACACTGTGTACCATGATGAGGCTTGAATGCACTGCTCTAGTCCCTCAATTTGTACAACATGATTGGAAGTTTCCAGTTTGAGCTCTGCTCATATCAGTGAAGTGAATAATCACTGAAAAACAACCACTACCTTTCTATTAGCTTTTCCAATTCTTAAAAAACACGAGCTGTGGAGAAAGCAAGCTGAGCTGTTCATACAGAGATCAGGGCAAAGTAGTCTCAGTGAGGGCCACAAACCCACTGTCTGGTTTGGTTATTGGAAGCCACCTGCATGCATAAAACCAAAGGAAATAATGCAAAAGTGACCTTACTTCCATTTCCATATTACGGGTTTAAGGGTAAACCCTGTATATGCCAAAGAGAAAAGGATGGCTGCGGTTAAAAAGCCATCCAGATTTAGAGAATAGCCTAAAATTGCAACCCAGATATGCTTCTAATTTCCAGAACACACTGAGGAAGTCAGGGTGTTTGTACAAACTATCTCACTTGCCTAGACAAAGCTGCCATACAAGAATGTAACAAATATTTGATTAAAAAGCTGATTTAGTGAAACAGTTTGACCATGAGCGTTTTTTTGCAGATATTTAAGTCTGGTTTGTTTTTCTTGAAATCTTGTTTTTACTCTTTTTATTGTTTGTTCGTTTCGAGTAACATTTCAGTATACAAGTGATTTTTTAGACAAAAATTTGGGTCCATCTCCCCTTCATCTTATTTCTTCTTATTTCTTTTATCATATTCACAAAAGCAAGAAACCCTAATTTCAGAATTTAGTGTAGGAGAAAACTGTAAGGCATCATGTAACTGATAAAGAGCATTTGCAGGGTAAAGAAACACTTTAGGAGTTTTGCCTCAGCTATTAACAGTTGTAATACTTTTTATGAAAGGGTCTCTGTCTGTGTATTACTTGAGTAGGACAAACAACCCTTAAAGCTCAGCATTTCCTTTCACTTCATGCAGATAAAATAATGTCAGCATTTTAATACTGTTACATTTCCCTGGGGAATGGTATGATCCTCCCAAGAGACCCCCACAAGCTGTAACTATGTTAGCCTGACTCTTCCTTCCTTTCTGTATCCCATTGGCCCGGGGCCAAGAACCCACACCTACCGAACCCCCGACAAAACCCGGCTCCGCCATTGTTCTTCCTCTTTTTCCTCCTCTATCCCTGAGAATAAACATAAGGAAACTGAGCCTCTGTGAATCTCTCGCCTAGTTTCTGAAACATCTCCCCTCTGCAGCCCCCCAAGACTAGGCTGGCCCGACGAGCTGGGGGGCCCCAGGGGGGAGAGAGTTTCATAATACTGCTGTGCCTATAGTCAAATTCCTCAAGCAATACCTACTAAAAGAAGTGACCTCATTTTCAGAGTGCTTTTTTGGTGCCTAAAAAGTATTGGCTGTAACAGACATGGCTGTAACATGGCTCATGCAGACAGAGCAGTTTACTGTTGCAACAAAGTGTTTCATATCATGAGAAGAAAGTAAAACACAAAGCCCTCTCCATAACACAAACTGCAAAAATAAAGTCAATCAGATTATTTCATACATTCTGTTTGTACACATGTGGTACTGCACATCCTGTAGTGTGATTTCTTCTGCTGGTCTGGAAAAAATGCTGAGAGAAGTATCTATGTGAACCTCCAGCTCTCTTATTTTATTTCAGTTTATTTCAGGGGGTCTGCACAAATTTTCCCACAGGCTCTTACATTGTTTGAATGGCCAATATTATGCCTTGCAAGGTCACATACTACACTGCACACAAGTGCAAATGCAAGGTATCTGCTGCCTTAGAGGATTAATGAGATTAAGATTGACATTCTTGAGATAAAGCTGTTTCATGCTTTTAAGAAAATCATATTATCCAATTACCTTGGCAATACCATTTTTCCAGTATTGGAATATCAAGAGGGAACATCACTTGCATCACTTTTTACTTTCATGAAAAAGGGGGAAGAGCTAAACTCAGATCTAACAAAGAACATAATGGTTTTTATTAAAATAGAACTATTATTATTCACACTACCAAAGTAATAATGATCCTGGAAACATTTCATTCTCTAAATGATCTTTAAGCTCATGTACAAATCTTTACAAGCCTAAAAATCAAGCGTGTACTTCACTTACACAAAAAGCATAGTGAAGCAGAACACCATTATTACTTGAATAGACATAGAAAATATACAGCAAAGGCCTCTGAGCCATGCAGCTTGCTGAAACTTAAACCTTCAGCAAACCCCTGGAAATATGTTGTTACATGTATGAATACTAAGCCTGACAACAGTTCCTTCTTTTGATTAAATGTCTGATACAACATTCTTTTGTAAACAGATCAGACTATAAAAATGAAGTACTGCTACTAGCCAATATCTTACCTGGATTCAGCATCATTTAGTGTATAGATTACCTGTCCCAATCTTTAACTAAATTTATGTTGCTCTGCAAGTGTCCACACTTTGTCATTAGCCACGTTGTACTGACTTTCCATTTCCTTTAATGCATTTTTTGATATGAAGGAACCGGATTTTTTAATAGATAGCCTAGGACCCCAAATAAAGAAACTACACAAAGAGGTATACTGGCCCCACAGCTTTCAAACATTCACTTCATAAGCTCACATGTTGTAGTATGTGAAATAAGCCCAGACTGTAATGACAAAAATAAAGAAAACATTTTTTATTCAATTTCTGAACAATTAAATTAGAATATCTATCTTCTTTTTTTTCTTTTTTCCCCCCAAATAGTTATTAACTTACCTTGCTGGATGAAATAGCAAACAGACTGTCTCTATAGCAAATTAAGTTCATTATTGATCTCTAGTTTGCTTTGGTTTATTGTAGCTGAAATCATTAAAGCTTCTCCCTGTGCTTTGCCAAAGCAATCTGGATGACTATAGAAGTAAACAAAAGGACTGGAAGGAGTGGCTAACCATCGCTCACAGCGGCAGACTTGTAACTTTAGCTTTCTATTAGTATGCAAATACTTAATGAAATGAAATCACACAACTGAAGAACAATGCCTAATGACTGCTCAGTGCAGGTTTTTCAAACCCATGCAATTTGGTCTTCTTAGCCATTATTATGCCTCTTCTGCTTGCTGTAAAGGAAGTTCCAATTGCCATCTTCTACTTACTGAGCCTATTCCTAGCACTCATGAATACTGAATTAATCAGACCAATAAGGATGAGTAGCAGTTCTTTTTACCAGTGTGCATATGTTAAGAATCATTGAAGTATGCAAAAAAGAGGAAGCCTTAGAAGCAGAAAGAAAAATATATGTTTAATAAGCCTCAAGTGTTTTCAAAAAGGCAGTTAGGAGGGTTGCTTTTATTTAGGAAAAATTTAATATGCTCAGTATCTGCAGCAATATTTGCTTTAGCTTGTACTATTTGAGCAATCATGTTCTACTATAAATTAATTTAATTTAGCTGACTTATCTCTGTATCTTTTTACAAGAGGGGAATTAACACCAGAACAAAGACCTGCCCAAGATGTAGCATTACTTCCTCCATCCTGTGCCCACCCCTTGCATCAAACCTGAACAAACAGGGTGAAGAACTGCAATCTTCCTTCACATAAGAGTAGTTTGGAAAGTCTTCTAAACCAGTATGAATCCTGAGAGAGTCAGCCAACAGACAAAATTCTTCAAGCACCACTCCAGTTTATGATGTTCATTCACCAAAAGGTGTCTTGGCCACTGGCTTGTCAACCTGATTCACATTCCATTTTATGAAGAGGAATGTGTGTCTTCCAAATGAAACTACCATGTCCTGATTCCAGAAAAATTTTCTTCTTCTGCTTTAGGTGCAAAAATCCAACCAATCATGAAGAGGGACGCACCGATACAATGATTCCAGCCACTGCCTTGCAAGTTTGCCACCCTTAAACACCTTCTGCAGAAAGGAAGCCAAACAGCAACTACGACATCCATTAGCTGAGGTAAACATAAGAGCAGGGCTCTTGGCCAGGACCTCAAAGTAGAACTGCTTCAGTGATACTCATGGATGATATCCTCCAGTGTCAGAGAGCAGACATTTACTCTCATCTTTCGCAGTACCCTTGAAGCATTCAATGCCATTGGTTATAATGACATATGGTTTCTTGCCCAATTAAGGATGACAGGATGACTTCTAACATGAATACCAGTCCTTGAAAGGACACTTTCAATGACTAGCAATAGAAAAATATTCTCTCATTTCTTCTTCATATCTTCTTTTGTGGTGAGTCACTTCAACACCTGCATACAGTGACTGGTTGGCATCCAAAGCAATACTATTAGATGAGATGCCGTTTTACCTTTCTTTCACTACACACAAGCCCCCTATCAAGCAGACAGCAGGAAACTGGCTAGTGGGTGGAGAACATGTAGCTGAATCTGTATCCTTGGAAGAAAACAGATGTGGTGGGGAGAGCATTTTGAGATGCAGCCCTTATGCTGTTTCTTTTGGCTGACTAACTCAGTAATCTCTGGTGCTTTGCTAACACTGTGCTCTCACAGGCAGCAGCTCTAAGTGATGCCCTTAAGCTGCCATCTCCTGCTGGCTGTTGGCTTCTGTCACATTTTAGTGGCCAGCAGACAGACTTCACTGACACTTCCACAATGATTTCTTTTGGATTACAGCAATGAAAGAAGCAATTACACCTGTGAAAGACGCTTTCACTTAGCTGTAAGGAAACTTTCCTGGTTTCAGAACATCATAGTGTCTTCTCAGCGACTCCAAATGGTCACCAAATAGTCATCTGTGTTCTACAGTAGTGTACCACAGGGTATGAAATCAAGGTCATAGTCCTGACTCTCATCTGCTGGAAACTGAATTGCTACAGACCAGAGAATGTCAAAGATTTCCTAACAAACTGGTTAGCAGGCTGGGGTTATGTCAGTAAAGCAAACCTAGACACATACTTATTTGCATAAAAGACCTCTGGACACAATTCAGAGACTCTCTTTGGAAGCCCTGGACCATCAGAACTGTTACAATGCCTTATCCAACTGCATGACACATTGCGTAGTCTTTGGTGAGAGAAATGCGTATCTATCAGAAGCCCGAAGAAGACAGTCCACTGCATAGTTTCAGGGTAAGAGGACAAGAGGACATCCTCTTACCCTGATCCTGATGTTCTTATTGCTTAATTCACTAGTGACAGAAGCTCACCTGTGCAAGAAGCACAAGACCATTTGTAAGGCAGAACAAAAACTGTGGCCAGCTAATCCAGCTCAAACCACTCTTCTGGCACTGTAGTAATTCCTCACTCAAGATCTGTACTAGGAATTCCATTCTTGAACCAAACACAAACCCCCAACCCAGTAACTGGATGAAGAGAATTACTCCTTATTATTTTGCACTGACTGAGAAGTATGTATCACTGCTTAGTGTTTTCTTCCCCACCTACTTCATGTGTTTCCACAATAAAAGTTAAGGTTTCAAACTCAGATGCAGATTGAAATGATCCTCTTTGCTGGACTTGACTTGTCTTGAAGATTTTTTGTATTACTCCTTTTTTTATTTTTTATTTTTCACAGCGAAATCACTGAAAAGAGTAAGACTAGAACACTCCAAACATTTAAGGCTACAGAAGAAAGTCAGATCCAGGACTGAAACAAATCATATCCATGAAGGAACTGAAATAGATATCAAATGCCAGCTGTTATATGCAGCCACAATTTTAATAAGCATTTCTGACATAACACTATATGTAATGTGGTCTCACCCAAGTATGCTGCTAAATCCTATAAATAGTATGCCAGCAAGAGATTTTAGCTGCCAGAATTGTGTTCCTTAATGGATGCACTATTAGAATGTAGGGATGCTAACAGAATGGACTGACAGTAATTCAAGTTAATCTGGAAAAAAAAAGGTCAGTTGCCAGTATATTCAATACTTAGAAGTTACAAGATGACAATAAAACTAAAGGACAGAAAATTAAGGAACATGGGCAAATAAAATTGCAGCTGATGTTGCTGTAGAACAGCTCTCTTTGTACTTAGGAGGCCCCCATTACTCAAGACACCAAAGGCCAGCACAGGTTTAAATTCAGCAAATAAGAACACACCAGTTGTTAAGGTGAAATGAGTAGCAAGATCATTATCACCAACGCAGCTGACAGTTTCAGGGGTTTTTTGTTTGTTTTGCTTTTTAGCTAAATTAAAGGACTGCAAAGATGAGGAAGATGATTATGCTGAAATAGTCTCCTACACATTTGTCTCAGTATAGCAATCACATCTTGGGTGAGTTTGCAGGTAGGCTAAATAACCGAGAAGCCGATTTAATGGAATTATCTGTTACTAATATGCATTTTTAAAATAAGCGATTTTCTGCTCTATTTATATTTTCCACAAACTCCCTAGATTTAGCCATTATTCATACTACCCACCTCACGACTTAAAAAACCTCACAATTTAAAAAAATAAATTAGCTTTCTGGGAATATTTTTTTCAGTATTAATATTCTTAGATACTAGTTAATTTTAAAAGTCAAAAACATTTAAGAATTTCCAAATGTTTTCATGATTATTGCATTACCTGGAAGTTGACCTAGAATACATTAAAACGTTTGACACTCTATTTCACATTTGTCTTCACAAATTCTTTCACTAGCTTTATTAAGAATTATGTTTCACATGAGCTCAATAAAAAAACTTGAAACTTATACCTCATATACTTTGTAGTTCTGACTGGAAAACTGAAAGAAAAATAACATGTGCTTCACTAATTTACAATTTATAATGGACTATGAGCTAAAAAACGGCAAGTCATCAGATATATGAAAAATGGAAGATCTATATTAATGGATGTTAGTACAACTTTCATATGTATAGAAACAAGGATATATTGGAAGATTAATTTGAATATGGTAGTTGCATCTGAAACGCAAACACCATAAATGAGGAAAACATAAACTGAAAATGCAGATAAACTTGGGTAGATAAACCCAGTAAAACGGATCTAACATAAATTGCTGTGTCATAAGGATAAACACTTTGTAATGTAACATACCATGTTAACAAATCACATTACACTTTGTGATCCTTATTAGCACCCTGACCCTTAAGACTATTTGGTCATCCATGGACACAGGCAACAAAAAGAGGCTATCTGGAACTCAGATTCAACAGTATTTCCTAAGAAATTGTGTTTGTCCCGAGACTGGAAAACAAGTCGTTTGGATGATGAGTTTCTTAGCACTACACATTGTACAAGAGTGCACATTACAGGCAACATTCACACAGAAACAGCGCAGTGCTAACCAGAACCCTTTGTCACCAGAAAATTCTTATTACACCCAGAAGCTTGGCTTGTATTTTTTTATTGTATTGCTCACCGTATCGCACTAAAGGGCAAGCAAAGCAGATGTGGAACTTGAATGACTGCACTGTTGCCCCCACCTTTGCACTTCAGTTTTCAGAAGAAAAATTTCCATCCTTAGCCTCAAGTGTCTGACACAACTGGTATGAGTCTCATCAGTTGCAATGAAAAGAAAAATTATGACTGACCCACATAAGAAGATAAATATGAAAAACGTCATTCTTTGTATTTTTCTCGATCTCCTAACAGATGAACTAAGGACAACAGGAACAATAATTACAGGGAACATTAAATGGCAAAACTATAATCAGAGACAAACTCTGCAGTATATTTAATACACTTTTGCTCCAAAAATCATGAATTCATAGAAAACAAGAGTGTCAAAAATATCTACCCGTGTATTTAGACCCTATTGTTCGCAGCAAAGGATTGCTGCTTACATTTTGTCTTTGATAGTTTTGCTTAATTTCAATTTTTTCCCAGAGAAGCTACCAGAGAAGCAGAGGCTGTCCACTGCTTTATAATTTTTTCTTTCAAGGGAGGGAAACCATTTTGAAGAACCATTTTGATAAAACATGAACAATTCCTTCTCACCTTCCTTCACTGTAGTCCAACTGTAAAGCTGGATCAAATAGCATCACTTTCCTGAAGTAAAAATCAGCTCATAAAAGGAACCTTATCTCTCTACTATCCAGCTGCCCACTCTTGAAAGGAGAAATAGAAGATAAAAATGCAATTCCATTCCCAAAACATAGGTAAGAGGAAAAGATTTGCTTGACAGTCTTTAGACTATTCTAGGATAGTATCTGCTTCTGAAGATGCACAGTCTTGACCCAAGCTTCCCTCAGAACTCCAAGGATGGACACTGTGTCTCAGCCCCAGGGCTGGAAGCGGACACTGGTGGGGTAAAGAAAGGCAGTGCAATGCAGGAGGACTCTGCACCAGATCCAAATTCCAAATTATGAGAAGAAAGCCCATCTGTAATACAAACTAGTGCCAACTCCTTCCGCAGAACAGTTAAGTGGCAAATATCACAGCAAGTGAAATAATTGTTATTTCCATGTCTTTACACTGAGAATTCATGCAGATACTTTTGTGATAAGAGCCCTTACAAAGAAATGTGAAGTCAATGTCACCTGTGATCTTTGATATACTCAGATCTATCAGGATAAAGAAAATTATCCTGAGTACACTGAGTTGAAAATAAGTCACTCCTTCATTGAATTCAGATACTGTC
The DNA here is from genome assembly GCA_013389985.1 of Dryoscopus gambensis. Lineage (NCBI taxonomy): Eukaryota > Metazoa > Chordata > Aves > Passeriformes > Malaconotidae > Dryoscopus > Dryoscopus gambensis. The sequence continues at coordinate 215,580 of WEIT01034463.1, forward strand.
ACAAGAAGAGATTGCATGAACAAGTAGCTGCTCTTTGAAGGATCAGAGTTTATTGTCCTCAGAGTTTATGTCCTGGACCATAGACAACAACTTAAATAACAAGCGAGTTGATAAAAGCATCTATTTTACATTTAGTGAGTTAAAGAAAGCAACAAAGAAGTGTCATAATAATGAAATTAAATTGTCAGGGTTGTCCAGTGTTTTCGTGAATTTGCAGCTTTCTTGTCATTTTGTGCCCTTCCTATTGTTCTAACACAGGACACCAGCCTTTTGGTACAATAACTAGAAGGGCACCTGGAAAATAACATACACAGAGTAACTCTACAACCCACTAACAGAGCAGAGCTTTGCTGCTGTTAATATATATTTATGTTGCAGGATGGACAAAAGACCTCAATTAGGTTCTGTGCCCCATTGTGCTGGGCATTGTGGAAACACAAAAGGAAACAAAGTCCAAGCCCCAAAGGGCTTGCAGTGTAAAAAGATAAGTGATATAGTGAAGAGAAAAGCAATGGGATGCATTCAAAATAGACGGACTTTTTTTAATATCTATATGCATTTGTCATCTTTTCAAGCTGCCAAGAGAGAAGAATAATCCTGACCTGCTTCCTCAAATCTACTGTACTCTGAATGTTGCTTCCAATGTTAACTGATGCCTGGTTACGATTCTCCTTTAAAAAAAAAAAACAGTTTTAAACCAATTATATTTCCCTTGATTTTACAATGGCATGCAATTAGAAAGAATGAAACAAAATTAAGTGAAAACTGAAATAAAACTACCAGTGAGAATGGGAAACACAGTGAGAATGTAGTTATTCTAAGTGAGAATTTAGTTATTCTTGCCCTTGACAATTGTTGGACAATTTTCATACAGACACAGATAATGCCCTCTAATTCCACTTCAGGAGTCTATTCCTGTCAGTTAAACATTATCTAAAGGTCCCTATGGAGGTGTTCATTTAAAGCTGATGCTGGCACAGTTTTTCACTCTTTTCTAGCCATCTGGTCACATACTGAATTGTCAGCTATTTTATCTAAACCCAAGAGAAGGCTGAAGGAGTAAACAAAAATACCAACAAAAGAAATCTCAGGGTTCAAAGTAACCACAACAATCAAGCCTAAAGTTATGACTTCTTCTCACTCACAAAATTCACACAAAAGAGACTTAATAAAAAACCCACAAAACCTCAAAAGGTTGCAACCTGAGGCTATTTTGAAACCCCTCTCCCTCCCCACCCCATACACAGATCTGTAAACACACAGAGCATTTGTATTGCCCCTCTTCCCCCACCCCACTCTCCTAAACAGTTAATAGAAAATATACATATCCATTCCTTTACATTTAAGATTTAGAATCCCAGAGGCTGGCATTCAAAATTATTTTGCAAGACACTCCATAAAACCTTTTAAGATCAATTTTTAAATGCTGATGTCTCAGTCCTACGCTTTCTCTGCATACTGACTTGAACAACAGAATGTGGAAGCTGACTGTCTCATTAAAGCACCCATATGAGAGAACTTGCTACAGTTCTATACAAATAGACAAGAGTCCCACTACATCAAAATGAAACCGAATCATCTTAGCAAACCTCTTTTTTCCTCATGGTCTTCTCTCTTCTCTGTGCAACGTTGTTCCATCTTACACACACACTTAGATGTGCCATAAGTGCTTCGTTTAAAGTGCATAAAAGCTATCCACAGCTCTCCTAAGAATGAAACAGTTTTAATATTTTCTGATCCATGTTCCTGCCACAAACATTCACCGGCAGTATGATAGCTCCAAGAGGAGACATCTGATTCTTGACATTTAAAGATACAATACTGGTGAAAAATAGTGACGCTGTATTAACTGCAAACAGCTTGTGAGGGAGTAGGTGATGTACTCCTAAGATGTATAATCAGAACAAGCAATAATTTCAACCTTTTGATTTTTTATTTTTGACTCAGAGCCATGAAAAAGAGGAATAGCCTTATAAACAAATCTGGACACGTTACAGTAACTGTTTTAAGGGAATTTATATTCTGTGGCAAAACGAAAAGTAGGTTGTTTTCCTGCTGCAGCAAGTATTAAGGTACCCCTAAGTTTCTCAAAAGGGTCTCAAAAGCTTTCATAAAAAATGAGCAGTAAATAAAAGCAAAATTGAAATGACAGAAATCAAAGAATTTGTATCCTAGTAACATTCAGTTAATTGACACTGTAATGCTAAATGAAAGCACTACAACATCGAATTCCCTATACCCCTACGGTGACCGCCTTATAAATTCAAAAGGTACACAGAAAAGTCTTATTTTTCCCACATGAAAAAAAAAGAAATCCTGTTTAACATGAACTGTTTCTTTGAAAGACTGAATTCTGGACCCAAAAAAAAAAAAAAAAAAGAGCTGATATGTTTTTAATTTTAGCAGCAGCATTCCATGTTTGGAGACCAGTGATTTCTGGGGAAAGTTGAGACATCAGAGCAAACCTCCATCCCCGACAAACACCTGAGACAAGGCAGAGCACAGTTAACAGCAACCAGTTCTCCACACTGTACCTGGAGGTACTGACATGACCGTTCCTGCTGACACGTCTCTGCCTTCACCACTGTCTGGTCCATGTTAACTGATGCTTTCTGGTAAACTTCACGGGCTCTGCTCACGGTTAATGTAGAGGACCAAGAGCTTTTCTTCATTAACTGGGAGTCCAAATTCACAGGCAGGTTTGCACAGGTAGAGCATTTGACATCATTATTGCTTCTGGAGGACTTCACAGTATGTTCGCTAATAGTGTTATAGGCTTCCATAAAGTATTGGGAAGAAGAGCGATCAGGGCATCTTCCCATGGTCATGACCCCACTGGGACCATGATAAATGCAAACATCATTGTCCAAGTTGTCATCTGAACTCCACCATCCCGATGCATTGGATCTGGGCTTACCTTCTGATCGCCTTTCTTTACTCTTGCTGCGCTTCCCATACCTCATCGTCTGTGACTCCTCCGGGCTTGCTTTCCCCCCATTGACGCTCCCCTTGGATGGTCCTTCCAGCGAATGGGACTTGGTAAAGAGCTTTTGGACAGAATGAACCAGATGCCGGATCCTGCCCGGGCTGTCGCTGCGGTGCTCCATGGCAGTTCTCTTGTACTGCAGAGTGTGGTAGCCATCCCGATTCAGAGGCAGCTGCCGCTCAAACTGGTCCAAAAGGTTGGCAGGAATGCGGTTGGTCTTGTTGGCAGTTCCATGGGGAACCAGAGCACACTCGTCCTTGAGTTCGTGGTGAGAGCTGTAATGCCTCCGGGGAAACGTGCTGCTGGCAATCTGATCATTGTAGGGCACCATGCACTCGGCCTGAAAAGAGTTCCTTTGAGTGTAGTAAGGGTGGTCTGCAGGGTGGGGGTCCACCGGGTTTAACAAATATGGCTTCCTGTCCTGGTGGTGTGGCAGGCTGTCACATGCAGGGTCACAGGCTACCCCGTGATGGTGACTACGGCTGCCAGATAATCCCTTCATCGCTGATGTAAAACGAGTCCCAAAGTCATCTAATACTTATGGCTGTGCGACAGGCAGATCTCAGAGAAAGGCCTAGAAGAATGAAACACAACAGAAGCCATAAGATATTTAAGCTGAGAGAATAAACAGCATGTGCATGCTTAGCATTCTTTGTTTCTTATCGTGAAAATAATTGGAATAAACATTCTCAGGCTTTCTATCATTTAATCTTTCCCATGTCCAACATGGTGATAAAGATACCCAAGTAGTACACAAGAAAAATTATCTTGTTCCATTAGCTGCAAAACATGCAAAAAATATTTCCAATATGAAAAGCAAGATAAGTATTGCCATCTCTACTCTAAAACCGCAGTCCTGAAAACATTCATGGACAGGAGCCTCCTAGGATGTCTTAACTGCTCATCTGCATGTTTTCAAGGCCAAATGGGCGAGTTAAAAAAGATCTTTTCTTCAATGAAGCACTTTCTAGGCTTCTTTGGGCCAAACACAAAGCATGGTGCAATTAATGGGAAACTTTTCCCTAACTTCAATGAATATTTTTATTCAATCTCCATTTGTTTGCCTAGACTGTAAGCATCTCAAGACAATAGCAAAACATTATTTCCATAAGTTCTTTTCAAATTAAGAATAAAATAACAATTAATTACACTAACTGTCTAAACAAAGCCAAACCAAATATTTAACAACCTATATGTCTGTGGAGTTTGTATTTAATATTTGCTGGCTCCTACTCACTAAAAAAAAACAACCCATCTTATTCTGCTAATGCATGGATTGATTTATTTCTCAATAGTTTTTCAGTGTTCAAAGCAGTACTAAGCAGTGTTCAAATATCCCTACATACTCCTACCATTAAAAGAACTGGGATAACCAAGCTTTCCATACAACAATAACAGTGTAACACTTAATTCTTGACTGCAGTTATTTGTCCCTGAAGCGACTCACAACGCTGTAGAATTTGGATTACAACAAGTTGAAAATGGAAATCTACATCCCAAGTGACATAACAACCACTCAGTTTGAGGCCAGATGCCCTCATTTAAGCCCTCAACTCTAGCAAAAGTCTGGATGTAACCTATGAGCTACTAATGTGTAAATTATGGGGTTTTGGGTGTGGCAAAGCAGTCCCATGGTGTCGTCTCAGCAGCTGAAGGGCAGAGGACTCCTTAGAGGATGCTTTCTTATACTGCACTGAAATGGGAGTCGCTGAGCTACTTTTTTCCCTTCTGACACAGCTAATCACATAATACTTTGGGAAATGTAGCTCTTGAGATCTTTCTTGGAGTAAGGATAAACATACATAGCAAACAGGTTTCCTCTATGCTCCTCCAATGTTCTCTCAGCTACAGTTCATGTTTTAACAGGTTGGAGACATTGTACCCACTGGCAAATTGGTAACAATGACGTTTTCTAAAATAGCATGAAGTTAATGTCAGTCTGGAAATGCATGCTCTGCACTTCATCAGAACTTATTTTATAGTTTCTTCTGAACCTGCAGAGAGCCAAAGAGGAGTTTTTTTCAGTATGCTTCTAAGCTAATCTGGATGTCCTGCACTTTATTCCCCCTCACTAGATCTCTGCAATGCAGAAAATGTTCTTTCTCAAAAGACCTTGAATTCCAAAAAAAGAGTTTTCAAAATACCACAAAAGGCTCTTGAAATATTCCAAATGGATAGCTGACTGATTTACCTAAAGATACTGGCTAAAGGCACCTTTAAAAGCATGAAAATAATATATTCAGAGAGCTGGACTTGTCAATTATACTGTAGTGAATGATCCTTCTAAAGAGAATTTTACATCTCTACCAACAGTTTTAAAAATATGATCTATTAGTCTGTGTAATCGAGACACATCCAGAGGGATGGAGTAGTGGGTTAATTACTTAGGTAATTGAAAATGTGACTTGAACAAAAATATCCCATCAGGAGAGTACTTCTAAAGGATATAAAGACAAAATAAAAAATACTCCAATCTTCGCTATCTATGAATATCTTTCACACATCAAGGTGAAAGGTTATGAAAACAAAACTTCAGCCAGTTAATTTTTTCTTAAATCGATCTGCAATCATGCAACAGTCCTTAGGATGATTGATAAATTCTCTTAAGGCTAAAAATAGACTAGTGTGCTACATAAGATAAAAAAATGTAAACCTTACCTCAAAGATAGGCGAAAGATACCAAAGAGTACAATTAACAGGGACATGCCCTAAACCAGTTATTTATTTTCATTTTTACCTTATCTGAATGGCTATGAAATTTTCATATATTGTGGAAGAAAGAGTATATGTAGGCAAAGCACCAAAAGGACCAGTAATTTACAGCATAGTAAAGTCATGACAGGCACAGGGGGTGTCATGGAATTACTAAGAAAAGGTAGCCTTAATATACTGAGATACAGCAAGATGGCTGGGATCAGGAAACACTGGATTTGATTTATAGACTGGGACAGAATATTGTGGAAAATCTTGAAACTAAAAATGAACTTAAAAGATGCAGCTATGGTTTGACCAATGAGAACAGCCATGTTACCAGCCGTGTTTTGGATGGACTGGCAATATGGATGCTAAGGAGGATGTGCAAGAAGTGGTAACAAGTGAAAAAGCTTATGGAAAGTGACATTTGTCTATATAGAGAGAAAGCGACAGGCTTTCAAAAAAATTGTGGAGGAAGATTGGCTAAGCACTGCTATATGAGCTTGGATGGCAAGTAGGATGGAAATGTTTAGGAGAAAAAATGCATGTATTTCTACACCTATTTTGAGTCTGAGCTGTCAATGGATCTTTTATGACGAAGTAGTGGAGAAAAAAGCAGAAGATAGATACGATGATCTGCCCAAAAGGAATCAGATGAACAGATAAGGAGAATAACAGAGAAAATAGGTTTATGAAAGCAAAAGATCATAGGATTATGAAAAATCAGATTTAAAAGAGAAGCCAAAAAAGAAGAAACAAACAAAGAAGCAAAAACCAGTGAGTGATAGAAAAATCAAGCCAAAACCAAAAGGGAGAAACCAATCTGTGTAAAAAAAAGGAGCAGTGGTAATTTATTCCCAACTCCTAGACTGCTGGATGCATTAAGAGAGGGATTTTTCTTCTTGTGCAACAGCACCGAAAACATTTATTTTATAATGACAATTGGGATTAAAAAACCCCACATAAGCATTTACTAGAACATAGCTTCATTTTACCTTAACTGTATTACTGCTGCCACAGTATTGAAAAGTGCAATGAAGTAGGAAAAAACCCAATCAGGTATCATAGTACACCTTCCAGGAAGGAAAGGATAAGTATAATATGCTCACCATTGAAGAAAGGAGTGTTGCTTCTGTTAAATATTTAGTGGACAAAATCGCCTGCACAAATTCTGCACAAAATCGCCCCAAACACAAAATCTAGATCACTCTCACACCTCAATCCTGTTTTAATACATTAATATAGGTCTAGAAAAATTTCAATCTTACTGTCTGATTTCATCAGTATTTTTTCAAAGAATATGCATCATTTTCCATAATTGTGTTGACTGAACCTATAAATCAATGTTTAGTGCAATTAACAGCTGGAGACAGGGCTATATGATCATGCCATGAGTAGCTGAGAGGAAGCAAATTAAGGCTTTTATTGTATTGGTATTTTTTGGCCAAAATAGGAACATTTAATTACTCATGAAATAGGGCAAGACAATTGATTAAGACATTATTAAACAGTGCAAATAGCAATTCTATAGAGAGCAGACCAAAACTACTTGATGGCATAGGAATAAATGAGATGTTAAACAGATACAGCATTGTAAGGCTGAAGAATGCTTACTACTTTCAACATTCATGACACATTTGCTTTTGTTTTCTTGAGGATGCCCTCGGTAAGAAGGATACAAATATATTCATCCTTGTCCGCAATGTGGTGTCCCTAATGCATAAAAATTTCCTGGAATAACCCAGTGGCTAGAAAAATGCCTATTTAAATCCTATGTAATTAAAATGGAAATGAATGCAAAATAACAAAACCTGAATGCAGAAATCACCTTCTTTTTTACAAATTTCATTTAACTATATTGTCGACTTGTCTGTTCCAAATTTACTTGTAAAACATATCACTGAGAAACATATTCTTTCCCTTAGATATATGTGCATCTTTCTGTCCTATAAAAGATTTACTGATATGCCCCAGAGCCCCTCCAACTTTATCCAACAAGACTGCAGAATGCAGAATATGCTGGAGCAGAGGAAGGACTCCTCTTCTTGAGCAGCAGCACTCTCCATCTCCCTGTGCCACTGGGGGGCAGGAGGTAGAGCTCAGGAAGAAGGGAGGGGTGGGAAGATGGTGTTTTACTTCTCATTATCCTGTTCTGATTTTGACTGGTAATAAATTCAATTAATTTCCCAAGTTGAATCTGTTTTGACTGTTACCCATGATGGTAATTGGTTTGTGATCTCTCCCTGTCCTTAACTCATGAGACTTTTGTTTTTCTGTCCCCGGTCCAGTCATGGAGGCGAGTGATAGAATGACTTTGGTGGGCACCTGACATCCTGCCGGGGTCAACACCCCACAGGCTGATGGACCTGTGGGTGCCTGGGTCCTCCTTCTTGCCCCTTTTTGAAGGCTGGGGTAACATTTACTTTCTTCCAGTCCTCAGGTACCTCTCCTGACTGCCATGACCTTTCAAAGATGATTGAGAATGGTCAGTAATGTCCACCAGTTCCCTCAACACTCATGAGTGCATCCCATCAGGGGCCATGGACTTATGGATATCAGGTTTGACTCCATGTTCTCTAACCCAATCCTCCTCAACCATGGGAAAGTCTTCTTTTCTTCAACAGAGAAGTTACCAACAAAGACACCCTAATTATGCATAATCAGGGCCACTGCACCTTGGGTCTAATATCCTTGTCTGTTCAGAAACCAAGGAGTGAGAGATGTTGATTTTTTTTATTGTTTGGTGAATGTGGTTCTTCTAAGATACCATTCAGTGAGTCAGAAGACACTTCTGAATTTTCAGGTGTCTGCCAAATCCAGAAATCGAAGTGCTGGGACAGAGGTGCAGGGCAATGTAAACACATCATAGGTTTACATGTATGTACAGCTCTGAGTGAGAAGGGCATTTAATCATGTGCATAAATTGAACCACACCAGATTGGTACTTACACCTCATATTGCAGCAAAGAAATGCTGAGTTACTGTTTGAAGTGAGAGAACATAAATGGTGCTTTTCAGCAGTACTATTTATAATTGTGGTCTCATTTTATGCTCTGTGGTAAACAAAGATAGGTTCTGATTTCCATACTGAACTCCAAAGAGTCTCAGAAGTTGCTTATTTATTTAATCCCACACTATGGAATGTTCTCAGTGAAATTCTTTTCCCCAATTCTCACACTTTTACAAACAAATGGAAAATATGATTATGCTGAGAATCAAACTTCCACGTGCTCCTCATGCAGGACATTGCTTTATCCCAAAGGTCTTGATATTTTGAAGCCATTATGTGTGGCCTTTTTGTTACATTGCATCGCATTAATTAAAATCTAGACATCAATAAAGGATACATATTCTAAAATTCATCTATCCACATATTTTATTAAAGGCGTACAGAAGAAAATGGGGTCTCAAATTATCTTCCTAATACATTTTGGCATGTAATATGAACGATTCAGTGCCTTGGGTAAAACTCTCAAGCGAACACCTAATTTTTGCTTCTGTGTCACCAATCACACCAGGCAAGTGATATTTACAATATAATTTAATATTGAACAGTGGACAGGGAGTCATAAAGAGAAATGTATTGGCCAGTCAACTCATTCCAAGTTCATGGGGAGATCAGTAAGTGGGAGTAACTGGGGAAAAAACATAACTAAGCTTTAGCGGATCTGTGAGGAGGCCCTTGTGAATGGTAGGCAAATAGAAAAAAACAAGAAGGGAGGCATCCCACAAACGGCGTAATAAAAATTGGTGGGGTTTTTTCTGTCTGCATCCAGAAATCTTTAGTTGCATATATTTGTAGCGACACATTTCACATTTACATTTGACTACTCTTTCCATTCATGGGCTTTTGGCGAGCAACTGTGGTGGCCAGTACAAGGACACTATGTGCCTGAAAGTTTTGGGGTTTGCTTTCCTGTCTTCATCTCTGTGGCTAAAAGCAAATTGATTCGCCACTAGGAGTGTCACAAAATCTGTAGTCACTAAAGTAACCTAACACATAATTAATCTCTGAGTCATATTGAAATACATTACAAAGTCTGCAAGAATTCTAGCAGTAATATGTCAGCAAAATTTTGACACAAAGAGACTGGTTTTTTCAATCCTCTTAGGAGTGTGACTGGCAATATGCAGGATTGCATGCAAAGATCTTGGCTCTACAAAAAGACATACTAAACTGTGATTGTCTGCTCTTCCACTGTCCTGATTTGCACACAAATTAAAAGCCAACTTTTAAAAAATTCTGATCTGCTTCAGTGAGTAATAATATACAGTGCAATTAGACTGCTCATTACTTTCCTGTGGTGTAGGACAGTCTGACTCGATAAGGCACAGCATATCAGTTGGAGAGCCTGTTGTGAATTCAGAACTGCCAATGGACATTTTCTTCTCCCAGAAAGAAAACAAACAGGATATTATGTCTGTATAATGTGCAAGTAAAATACGATATTAAATTGAATCATTTAATAAATGTCATATAGGCAGCGTTGATGCATATACCTCATACCCAAATTTAGATGTTGCATTTTAACCTTCTCAGTCTGTGGGATGATGAACTTTATAACCTTAAATTTTTTTTTAAACAGAACTTGCAATGAATTTCCAGAATGCTTTGTCCAGGGGAACAGCAAAAGGGAATGAAAAGGAAGATACACCAAAATTGGGAATGAGGTTAACATGTACTTACTTGGGTTGCTCTCTTTTAGGTACCCTACTGTTGCACCTAAGTTTGCAACTCTATTTTGCTTGCTTTCTTCACAGAAGGTATCTTAAAATGAAAGGATTACAGAACTACTTTCTGTCAATAGCAGACAATCAATATGATATGGGTGTCCTATACTATCTCTGGATGACAAAAGGAAGCAGGTATGAGGGACAGGTCAAACATTCCTACAGCACTGGTATCTGATAATAATAGAGAGACTGTCACAGTGGCATAAAATGTACACCATTAAATGACTAATACAGATGCAGAGATATCAGGTATGTATCTAGATTCCTGCAAGCCAGTCAGTTATGAATGTCAAAGGCTTATTTTTCTAGTAGGAATGAGGTGATCAGCAGATCACCTATCCTACATTCAATGGGTACTTTTCCTGTCAAAAAAATTAATGGTGTTCAATACGGTCAAGTAGAGAAAATGGACATTATTGTACTAAAAGAAGCACTTGATCCTCATTGCAAGGACACCAGAGTGACTAAGTCAAGGAGCCACTACAGCAACTAGACTGAAAGGGATCTAAATGGAAGCTGCTAATCAGACCTTGCACCAACATGACACAACCCCATCTGCATGGGTCATTAACTCATTCTCTAGTGGTTTTTTTAAGTGTTTTGCAATTCTGCAGCATGGCAATGTGACAGGTATCACAGTTAAACGATTGCCTCAGCTACAGGTTTTCATGCTCTCTAGAGCTGTTCTACACATATGTTGAAAGAACAATGTTCACTGTAAAGCCAGGGAACTGGCATTAGTCCTACGCACAACACTCCACTCAAGACACCTGGGAATCCATACTTTGATTTCTGTGATGGCAGTGGCAGTGTAATTTTGTAACTACACGATTTTGCTGCTCTTGACCAGCAAATCTCATGATTCAAACTGTCTCTAAGCTTTTTATCCCTTGCTATTTAGAAATCAAATGAAACATTATGTTAAGTATTTCTTGCGCCTTGAAAAATCATTCAACTCAATTTAATGAAACATAGTTTTACAAGACTCTTTCTACAGCTTCAGTCTTACTAACCCTGACCTCATTTAGTAGAAATAGAGATGATTTCTTTGAAAAAATATTTTTCCAAGTACACTGTTGTTGGAACCCTGGATTCTGAGAATTTTAATCTTTCAGTGCTGACAGGTGCTGATCCTCAGAAACACACTGCATTTGACCTGAGGCCTTGGAAAAGGCTTCCAAAATTATGTGATAGCACTGAGATTGTTAGTGTGTAATTAATAGAAATGTGTTACATCACTGGGTGAAGATATAGAATTTTAAGTTTTGGGATATAGTTATATATATACAGGTAACAAGATGGAGGAATTAGGGTGGTGGTTAGCACTTCTTTCTTCTTCTTGTTCTCAAGTTTGAGCAAGTTTGTGACTGGACAGAAAAGCCCTGCAATGCAGAGGCCAGGTTATTAGGTTATTGGGTTATAAATAAAAATAAATTTGTTGGCATAATATAATTGGATAGTTTGGGCTTCAAAAGGCCTTGGAAGAAGGATTCTACAGCCATTTTCCACCTTGTTACCTTAGAAGCATAACCTGAGTCACTGTAACATAGATAAGAAATAATAAACATCCAAGTCCAAAGAAGAAACTGCATCTCCTGCGTTTTAATCCAGGCTCTGAGTAAAAGAACATGATAAAAGCAAAAGAGAAAAAAATCAATACACTATGATATTTTAAGTCCAAGCAAAAGTGGATGCTACAAAAACATAAAAGCACCAGAATCTCTGTGCTTGCAGATGGTCTCCCATCTTGGCTTTCAATTGGCAGCTCTATTTGAATGGTGCCTTCCCCTGAACATCTGCTGTCAGCCCAGAAACTAATGAAAAAGTGTCTTAGTGGAGAAACTCCATGGAAATGCTACAGAAGCTCTGTGAAGACCAAGGGTAAGAGTTGTGAAAACATTGCTTTTAATAGAATGACAATACAGGCCATATTAATCACCACACTAGCCCACTGGTTACCCCCACTAGCGCACCAGAAAGAACATGCAAAGTGTCAGAGAAACTGTCCAACATCATAACTATGAGTAAGAAGTTCCTGGAAAACTCCCTTCATAGTCCTTTTGGTATTATGGAGCTTTGACTGTATCAACAAATGTCACCACTATGATCACCCTGCTTGGTCATGGATAAGTTCCAGGTTCTGTGTGCCCAAGCCAGGTTTCTCCAGAGAGGCAGTAGGAAAAGAGGAGAGGCACACAGTGCCAAGAACGTTCTGCTCGTATGCAAGACCAGTGAACTCCTACATGGGAGAAAACTGATTCCTGGGAGAAACAGGAAAAAGCCCTCTCTGAAGGTGTGAGATAAAAGAGCTCAGCCAGCAGGGCAGAACACTCATTGGGTTGGTAGAAAACAGTCATGCTTAGATCAAAACTTAATCTTTCTCATTTCAACCCATTCTCTCAGCTCAATCTGAAAGTAAAAACCAGCAATTGTGAGCTCAGTTTGGCACTGAATATGGAACATCTGATTAAAAGGCAGAGAGTACAGGATTATTTATAACCTAAAACAAGGCTATAGCACTGAACTTCATCAATTTAAGGTTTAAAAAAGCCCACAAACAACTAAAAACTGAACCAAATCCTCATATTTGCTGTGGTATATAAATTCAGTTAAATAACTTTAACCACCTTATCTTTGATGGCTACAGCAACTGATCAGTATTTGTTGTTACACTGTAGATGAAATGGAAATAATGTCTAGTTTTATAGCAATGCTGTGAAATAGAGTTAGATTTGGCAGAAATCTTAAGCTTCTTGCTCAAATCAACTTGTCTCATTTCACCTCCAGTGGCATAAAAAAATAATAAGAAACATATAAAACATCAGAGGAAAATACTTACTACAAATATTTTCTCACATGACTTTACTTATGAAGAGATTGAAATAGCAACGATTTTTAAGGAGGACTATTTTTCACAGAATTCCATGAAATGTTTTTGAGCTATGGCAAACTGGGAAATAAATATTTGTTTATGAAGGGTGTCTGAAAAAAATTACTGGTACTTTCAAAAAGCTACTTATCAAGTACCTCATAGAGTAAAATGTGGCAGCCAAAGGAAGAGAAAGTCTGTGTGCAAAATGTTCTTCCCTAGGCATGGCACAAGATAGTGGCTGCATCCCCTCTGGGAGACAATTCTGCCCTTGAACAGCGGATACAACTTCTCATCTTCTGCTTGGAGCCTTTATTCAGTTCCACCTAAACCACTGAACCACCAGCTACATTTAATGTATTAATTTACAACATCAGTAATTTAGAAGTTTTACAAAAACCCCATAACAGTAACTTTCATTTTTGGATATGATTCTGAGTGTGAACAAAAAAAGTAAAAAATAATACCTCAGACTTTTCTGCTACTATTTATGCACATGGAATTGGTTTCTACTGTGCTCATGGCTCTTTTTTTTTTTTTT
>WEIT01034463.1:231489-250790 GCA_013389985.1 Dryoscopus gambensis
ACCATCCATAACTGCTACTGTGGAGCCACAACTTATTCCTGACATGGAGTATACCTCGTGGAAAGATAGCAAGTCTGATTTTAAATCTATGAAGCAACAGAATCTGCCTCATTTCCAAGAAAATTGTTCTGATAATTAGCCACTGATACATAGCTGCAGCTAAATGTGTCCAGTGTCCACTTCCAGCTAATAGCTCTGGAGATTGTTCAATAAACCTTTTCAGAAGCCCTTACCATGAGCCACATTCCCTCCTGCTGCTGTGAGACAGAACTATTTCATTCCCTTCTATATCTTAAACCAAAATGACTGTGTTTCTCGATCACATCTGAAGGCAGATTTTCAGGCCTTTAGTAACTCCAGAAGCTTCCTCCCACCCAGTCTTTGGCTACTTTATGCATTTCTTACCAGATACAGCTCTTATCAGATATGCAGCGAAGTTGCTAGGCTGTATCTGTAACTGCAGATTGGTTCTTGCAAATTCCTCAGTCTACAAAGAATTTAACTGAGACTAGACACGTTAACCTGTGTTTTCACAAAAGTAACTCAGAATGACTCCCAATGTTCAAGTAAACAAATTTTATTTTTCTTTCATATTTTCAGCCACTACTTTTTATCAGTGTTAAATCTGTACTGCAGAAACAAAATTACACTAGCCCCATAAAACAGCAGCTGATCTAAAATTTCCTGTCTACCCTCTCTCTTGGGAAGTTCACAGTAAAGCCAGACCCGGTGATGGTTATCTGCTCTGACAGCCAGGCTGACCCCTGTCGAAACAGCAGTGCTTGGGAGCACTGGCAAAGAAACAGGACGCATCAGTTAGAAAAACTGCACTATTGCAACTGTAATATTCAGTGTACTTCCAGAGTGTACATTTTAAGGCACTGTAGAGAAGATCCAAAGAAGGAATATTGTAAGATAATATGCATGGTTGGTTTCAGAAATGTATGATTTCGGTAGTACTACTTTCCAGCAGATGAATGAACAACACTGGTTTCAGTAATATCCATTTTGAAACTATTCGAGCATGAATCTTATTTAAAATTAAAATATTTTAGCTTCTTTTAAAAAGCTTCTTTTAGCTTGCAGATGACAGCCACTTAAAGGATATTAGTAAACTAATTGTATTATTTTTATTCCAATGATAATGTTTATGCATTGATATTGTGAAACTCTTTAAAAGACTAGTAGCCAATGAGTATTTAGGGTAGAGTTTAGTTCTGCTTGAGGCTATAAAATCCCTCATTGTTATCTGAATTACTGAGGGTAAAACAGCAGCAGAACAGAAGTCAATGATGACATAGGTTGAATCTTGTGTTGTGGTGGCAGAGTCCATGCATCTTCAATACTGTACAGTCACAGAGAGTCCAGCCATTTGCCATTTGAATTCCTTTGGTTCTATCCTAGAGTGCCTGTATGGAATCAGGTGTGCTTCAGCAATATTGGGATATATATATTTCTTTTATCCTGTCTCTTCCTTACATTTTATTTCAGGTGTAAGAAGAAATGTGGTTAAGATGAGAGGAGACGAAGGCCCTCAATTTTATTTCACTATCTTCTATAAAAAGTTTTTGTAGGAAAGTGTGAAACAGAAGACAGAACAAAACCTGTATACTCCACAAACTCACTGAAATCACACCAAATAAGAACACACATTTAGATCCAACAAACACAAACCCAAAATCTTTACATGAGTGAATGTAGTGGCTTGACCGTGGCTGGATGCCAGACACCCACCAAAGCCTCTGTAACACTCCCCTCTGCAACTGGACAGGGAAGAGAAAATAGAATGAAGGGTTCATGAGTTGAGATAAGGACCAGGAGAGATCACTCATCAAATACTGTCATGGGCAAAACAGACTTGAATTGGGAATATTAATTGCATTTATCACTAGCAAAATCAGAGCAGGAAAATGAGAAGTAAAATAAGATCTTAAAAGCACCTTCCCCCCTCCTCCCTCCTTCCCCTCTCTACCTCCTCCCCTCAGTGGTGCAGGGAGATGGGGAATGGGGGTTGTGGTCAGTTCATCACAGTGTTCCTGATGCTGCTCAGGGAGAAGAGTCCTTGCCCTGCTCCAGCGTGGGATCCCTCCCACGGAAGAAAGTTCTCTGTGATCCTCTCCAACATGAGCCCATCCCACGGGAAACAGTTTTTAACAAACTGCTGCCACATAGGTCACTCTTCCAAGGGGTGCAGTTCTGTCGTTCCTCAGGCACAGACTGTTCCAGCATGGGTACTGGGTCACAAATCCTGCCAAGAAACCTGTTTTAGCATGAGCTCCTCTCTCCACGGCTCTGCAGGCCCCTGCCAGGACCCTGCTCCAGCATGGGCCTCCCATGGCTTCACAGCCTCCTCTCAGGCATCCACCTGTTCCAGCACTGATCTCCTCCGTGGGCTGCAGGTGGATCTCTACATCTCCATGGGCTGCAGGAGCACAGCTGCCTCACCATCATCTGTACCATGGGCTGCAGGGGAACCTCTGCTCTGTCTCCTCCTTCCCCTCCTTCTCCATTGACCTTGGTGTCTGCAGAGTTGTTCCTCTCACATATTCTCACCCTAATCTTCTGTGGCTTCAGTTACATCCACACAATAGCTTTTTTTTCTTCTTAAATATGCTATCACAGAGGTGTTGCCGCCATTTCTGATTGGCCCAGCCTTGGCCAGCAGCACATCCCTCTTTGCAGTGGCCAAGGATTGGCTCTGCTGGACATGGAGGAATCCTCCAGCAGCTTCTCACAGAAGCCACTCCTGTAGCCCCCTGCTACCAAAACCTGGCCATGCAAACCCAATACATTTCACTCCTCACCTCTGCAAACCATATATTTAAGAATATCAGTAAAATCCACATTCACCACACAATATGCCCTTGCATCAACAAAACCAACCAAACTAAACAAAAAAAACCTCTCCCCACAAACCCCAAAATAACATCATCACTACACAGAAAAAAATGGACAATTTACACAAAATTCACCTATTCTCCCTTCACCACAATTACAACAAAAATTCCCCATGATCAATCCACTCTTTGACATTGTTCAGTACTTGTTTTGCCCATTACTTCTCCCAGTTATTATCTTTATCTCAAAATCCTCATGATCCCATGTTTTGGCAGCAAAAACACTGTGGGTTGACCCTGGCTGGATGCCAGACACCCACCAAAGCCTCTCTATTACTCCCCTTTGCAACTGGACAGAGGAGAGAAAATATAACGGTGTTACAACACCTTTTTAGCTATCAATGCAAAGCACAGCACTCTGACGTCTGCTGTGGGAAAATGGACTTGATTTCAGCCAAACCCAAAACAGTGAGTATGTCAAAAGTTAAAAAGGGATGATCCTAACATTTTTAAAATTTTTTCATCATTAGGATAAGTACTTTATAGGCTGATGATAAAGCTGTGTTTAGAAGAGCCTTGCATACTTTTAAGAAGTCATTCCTCTTCTTCCTAAATGAAAAGAGACTTGCAGTTCAAGTGCATACGTAGAGAAAGTTCAGAATAAAACTGTGGAAGCAGCATGAAGAGGTCTGTGATCTCTTCTACCCTAAGTGAATAGGAAAACCCCTGCCAGGCCTGCTAAGTCTGTTAACTTTGCTTTAGTTCCATAAGATTGTGATTTAAAAGGAAGTTTATATGGTTTTTATAGAGCAGTTAAAAGTATAACTCAGACAATTACAAAGTGCATCTTTGAAGTCTACAGAAGAGATGGTTTACAGCAACAGTAACGATCTGTTAAGCACTATTTGCCAGTCTTCCTCAGTAATAAGGTTTATACAATCCCCCATCTGTGTACTCATGCCCATTCTTCCACCCACTACCCTACCTCCTGCCCTGCCTCCCTGCTTCAAATTTAAACTGGGAGGGGTTGAAATACAAGATTTGTACGACCCCTGGAAATTTTGGAAAGAGAGGCAAATCCCAAGTGTTTCCTGACAGTGGGAAAAACCATAAAGGAAGCTGAATCTTCTCTAGACATGAAAGAACCTTATTTTTGGCTCTTTTTTGGCTCTAGTGGCACAAGGTACCATGGGCACAATCCAGAGACAGGACCTTGTCAAGATGCACAGTGTCGGAAATGGTGGCACCTGAAGATAAAGAATAAGAGCAAAAGACACAGAGGGCATCATGCATCCTCCAAGCTCTCCATTCTTTTTCTTTCAGTATCCTCTGGCCTCCCAAGCATGCTACTTAGGAACTTGGAAACACCAAGGAGCTCAATGGATTGATCCCATCTGAGGTTTCTTGCAATCAGCCCTCAAGGTCTGCCTGATGCAGGAACTGCTGTCAGGCTCGGATGGGGACACCTGAACTATTTCCTTTGGTCTTGAAGTTTGAATCTTCTGAGCTTACTGAGCACCTCCTACTTTACTCTTACAGCAGACCTGGGAAATTTCCTCCATATGCTCAGTTTGATTTGACCTCTGTTAATTCTCACCTTACTGGGAAGTGTGAAAAAGAACATTTTTTCCCTTTAGTTTTGAAGAGCGTGTGATTGATCATCTGGACTGAGCATGCAGCTGTATTTTCTGCCATTTTCTCATAAAATTTTAAACTCAATTCTGATTGAGGCAACCACAGCACCTGTATAGATGATTACATTCTTACAGGTCTCATAAAAAAACAGAACTCACACCAGGGCTGAACATTTAGAAGTTCACTTCTTGTTACTTTTTATTCCTGTGTCAGATTACTCCAGTTGAAGGAAAGAGCCTGTCTGCTGTTGCCAAAAAAAGGATACGGGAAAAGACTAAAGATACATATGGAGTACCAAAAACACTATCACGAGTCAATGAACTATACAGTTGTCATACACAAAGCTATAGAAAGTCATGTTTCCCAGTCAAGCTGTTCAAAGCGACCTTGACAGGCTTGAGACGTGGGTCCATGAGGACCTAAGGAAGTTCAAAGAGGCTCAGTGCAAGATCCTGCACATGTGTCGGGGCAGTTCCAAGAACAAATACAGGCTGGGTGAAGAACTGATTGTGAGCAGCCCTGAAGAGAACTTGGAAGTGCTGGTTGATGAGAAGCTCAGCATGACTCAGCAATGTGCATTTGCAGACCAGGAGGCCAACCCACATCCTGGGCTGCATCCAAAGCAGCGCGGGCAGCAGAGTGAGGGAAATTATTCTCCCCCTCTGCTCTGCTCTGGTGAGACCCTACCTGCAGTGCTGCAGCCATCTCTGGGGACTCCACCGTAAGAAGGACATAGACCTGTTGGAGTGAGTCCAAAAGTGGGCAACGTAGCTGGTCAGAGGGCTGAAACTCCTCTCCTGTGAAGACAGGCTGAGTTGGGGTTGTTCAGCCTGCAGAAGAGAAGACTCACAGTACCTAAAAGAGGTTTACAAGGAAGCTGAATGGGGACTTTTTACAAGGGCATGGAGTGATAGAAGAAGGGTGAAAATTCGAAGAGGGTAGGTTTAGATTAGATATTAGGAAGACATTCTTTACTGTGAGGGTGGGCAAGTACTGGAACAGGTTGCCCAGAGAAGTTATAGATGTCCCATCCCTGGAGGTGTTCAAGGCCAGGCTGGATGGGCTTCTGAACAACCTGGTCTAGTGGAAGGTGTCCCTGACTGTGGCAGGGGGTTGGAACTAAATGATTTTTAAGGCCCCTCCCAACTGAAACCATTCTATGATTCTATAAATTATGACAATTGTAAAAAGCTTTATGTCTGTCTCCTTTTCATTAATGTTCCTGGGTTTTTTTCATAGACAGAAGCTCAAGAAACTAGAACGTGTTGTAGTAGAAAGCCTTTTGGACTAGAATTCTACAGTAAAGTTTTTTTAATGGATGTTCTAAATCCAAAATTGTACTAATAGAAACATTTCTATTAAGATATCTATTACTCTACTAAAAGAGCATGTTATTATAGCAAGTCTGAATATCCCACAGTCACGCAGGTAACAAAACAAAAAAATGTTTTATACTTTCAATTTCAGTTCACCAATATTCTTATAAGTAGCTAAACCAATCCCTGACACCTGGAAAAGCAAGCTGTCAAAATTTATCCGTTCTTGTTTCACACATTCTAAACCTTACCCAAAGGGAGAAATTGTGAAGGTTGTAGTATTGTCTTGCTCTGCTCAGACTGGAGTGATTCTGCTCTGGGTGATGCCTGTGTTCCTCAGCACAACCTTCGACCTGCTCCTGGAGGTTATGACACGCCCTTCTCAAAGTGACAGGTTTGCTGTAGCCTCCTGCTCTGGTTAGTTTGGGGTTGTACTCACACTTAATAGGCAAACTGTGGAAATCTTAGACAAGATAGTCACAGGCTTCTGCCTACTCCTTCTCGCACGGCAAAAAAACCTGTTGTTACCGAACTTTGTGGTTGCCACTCTCCCACGGCCTGAAGTCCCCAGCAATTGTTCATGTTGGTTTTCCTCAGCACTACTTGTGACTAGAGAACAGGTTGAGAGCAAGAATGCAAAGAAAGAAGTTTTCTAAAAAATGCTCTGAATAACAAAGTTACATTTATTTTCCTAAGCTGGCAATTTTCATGCCACTGGTCATCAATAGTACAGCTAAAAGCAAGATGTCATGGATGAAATTTACCTGATACGCAATCACTCTGCAGGAATATACAGCAATGAACTTAACACAAGGCTCCTGTTTCAAATTTCTTCTAATGACCAACTAGATGACCTTTGTGAAACTAGAATAATTGGCAAATGGTTTTCTAATTGTCAGTAACGGTATTTTTTGTTGAACACTTAATAATAGGACTTCTTTTCAAGCTCTTTGCATTCCTTAATGAACTGCACAGGTTTTTTTTTAATGACACAAGGGATATTATTCTTCCCTTTTCTTCAAGGAAACTTCAGCACACAGATAATTTTCCCTGGCTTTAAGATGATTTGCCCTCAGAAGTACACTCTCAGGGACACATAAGCAGCATCATGTTTCTAAAGAGTAATGTTCTGGTTGAAAGAGAAGATGTAACCAAGTATGATAAGAAATATGAAGAGGAGTTAGAGGAACATGAAATGTTCCATGGCTTGGCTGCTTTAGAGACAGATATGACAATCATAAGCAAAGAAACTGGCTGGTGGTATTAAACTACTGGCTGAAGAAAACCTTTCCTGTTTCACCTCCTGGTCTGTTACGGCTTGTGGTACATATTTCTTAACTTCTTGGACTTTGGGGTCTGTAATGTAATTCTCCTTGAAGCATGAGGAAACAGAATGTACACAGCTTCCCAGAACATCATATGATACTGAAGAGAAGAAGCAAAACGGGAATGTCTCAGTGACGCCCACAGGAACAGTCGCCATTGCCAAATTGTCAGCATGCCTCTGCAATGCCAGACCACAGCAAGCATATGGATAGTTTAGGCTTCCTGCCATTAGACTGGATTAGCAAAGCACATGGTTCATGCACATCTAGTCTAGCTTTGTGTCAGTGGAAAAAAAATTTCCGCTACACATAGCCTACCAGACCTAAGGAACAAGGGCTAGTTCTCGGGCAACTTCCACGGAAAAAGCCTGCTGCATTCGTCAGGTTCTGTGGTACCTCCCTGGAGAAACCCTTCATGTGATCTGTGATTACACCCCTGAGACCATGAACTGAGGTGTGAAACAAGAATACCCTTCCCTTCTGTCGAGCAAACATGACTGACAGCTCTGCAAAATCCCTCCAGCAGATGACACTACCAGGGATTTTCATTCTGTTACAACTCACGCAGGCCGCACGGCAGCAATTTGTGTAAAGCCTGCTCTCCACAGCCTCTCCAGGCAAGAGGGCTTTAGTGAGAGACATACCCAGTGAAAAATACCCCCAGGACCTTTAGTGAAATAATGTTCTGTATCATTTGAAAGAGAGAACTTCAAGTCTGGTGGAATTGGATATTTCAGGTTTCATTTTCTTTAGAAAAACATCAAACCCAAAAAAGCCACAAAAAATCCACTGTGTGAGTAACACAGTGGATTACCAAACTTTGATATCATTAGCAGCAGATTCTGGTACAGTTGGCAGGATTGTTGTCTCTGTTGCAAAATGACCAAGTCATCTACTACATTTTCACGTATTTTCCTTATGGAAGATTATTCCAGCAAAAATTTAGTGTTGAAATTTGCAGTATACTGACAAAATAAAGAAAATTACAATATACTATCCTGTATTGCAGTTGACTAAGTAGCTAATTTTCATCAGCCCTGAATGAACTAAAAATATGGCTATATGAAATATCCTTCCTTTTGAAGCTGACGTGGTTATTTATATCCCTGTTCATAACTCGTATTTCAAATCTGAGATCTAGGTAGGGTTCCAACTAATATGTTATGGAGATAACATACCTGTACATTTGTTCCACTTCAGACAAGAAGCAAAATATAACATTGGACAACAATTAAATAGCAAGTTAAATACTGGTTAATATATACATCTATCATTCTCCAAACACACATGATTAATTATACTAACTTGAATAATCCTATGCAAATTCATCTATTTGCAAATAAAAATTCATTATACTAAATATTTGTGAAATAGAGGACAAACTGTTCATGCCAAACGCACAGTTGAATACAGTGCTTAAAACATTCTTTTCGTGTTTGCCTTTCATTTTTTGGCATATTAATTGAATTTTCTTTTGTACTGGCAGCATACAGGAATGATTTGATCAAGAACTCTTTAAATACTAGCAGTGAGCCAGAGCAGCCTCCAGAGGAAGGAATCTTGTTAGTTGTAATGTAAATGCAAACACATGCAATGTTTATTTCTGGCGTAATTCATCGTGGTCTCTCCTCTAGGCCAAAACCATTATTCCCCAACATAGTATAACTAGATGTACTTTCAATTAATACAGAGAAATGTCTTTTTAAAGCTAGTTAATCTTCATGTCAGGTATCAATGTATGTTTTTCTTAATACTTGTAATTGAACTTGATATATATAACTTGAATATCTGACTGAAAATAACATTACCTATGTAAAATGTCAGTATAAGAGTATTTCTAATAATCTTACCTCCCTTATAAACTCTCAGGCTAGAGTTAGAAAAAGAAACTACACATCACTATGTAGGCTCTCTCTTCAGCAAAAAAATGCCATGTACAACATCCTACAAAACTGATCACATTCTTTGCTAAAGTTATTATTCAGTGCTGTCAACTACTAGTAATTTTATACAATAAAAATTATTCCAAGTAAAATACCTTTAAAATAACCTCTTGAAACAGACTCTTTATAATCTACAAATATGGAAATGCACATTTGTGATTTAACATATTAATTATAGGAATCTAACTGTTCTGGCAACCCTTCACATCCCTCTTGTTTGTTCCTACACATAAAACTTAGTCACTGCTTGCACAAGGAAATGTTGGAATGAAGATCATTCCAGATTGGGTGCGCAAAAATAGGTATGTTTAAATAGGTCATAGCAAGATGCTGTTGGTAGAGACTGAGTAACCACTTTTATAAACTCTGACTTTGTACACACACACGTATTTTCCTAACAGCTCTTTGCTATGCTGGGTATTGTGTTCTCAAGCATAATTTTATCATTTATAACAAAGGTACTTCCATGCATACTCCACTGCTGAAACCAGACCGTGGAATGAAATGAATTATACTGCCAGCTTCTTTATGGTTCATTTACACTAATCCTTCGATGTACTGGATGAAGTTGTAAGCCTATAAAAGAACATGTCATTGATGCCACTGTGAATTTCATGAGGGTTTAAGGTGTTATGACATGTATGATAAACTGTAAGACACTGGAAGAATTACAGATATTGCAATTTCTAAGAACTACAAAATTCATACAATGGTTTGGGTTGGAAGGGACCTTAAAAATCATCTTGTTCTAATGCTCTGGACATGCATTTAACAATTATCATTATACAATTATCATTAACAATTATCAGTCTAAGAATGTACACATATACTGTATTCACATGAGACAGAGATAATTGTGGTTTATGCATTACATTATTTTGAAAATATCTGCTTGCCATACTCATGACAATGCAAACACATTCACGTGTTCTTACTCATCCTCTTCATAAATATTAATAAACAGGTGGAATATGCAATATGAATGAATCTGCAAGATTATAATTCAGACGTAAAAAAAAAAGGAAGAAAGAGAAATGGTTTCTGTCTTTTACCACTTCCGGAGACTACATTTAAGGTGGTTTGGGGAAGAAATTAATTGAAAAAATTCTTTGTGTAAAAGAAAAAGAAAAAAGAACATCCTTCTTATCAAGTGAGACAACAAAATAGTTTTATCATAGTACATTTATACCACTAAAATATTTGTATCAATTTTATAAGATTAGGCTAAAAATCAATCTATTCATCATATTTTAATGCTGTGAAAAACTATGTTTGCACGTAAATTACTGTAACACCCACAATGACTTGCATTTTCACCCTACAGAAAAAATGACAGACTTTCATAAGCATATTTATAGTGCCTAAAACCAGGCTGGTGTTTTGTAAGAAAAAGATCTTGATATGTTATCAGCTGCAACTGAGGAATAAATGGAAAGGAAGGAGAAGTGAACTGCAACAGATGATAACAGCAGGTTGCTGAATTTTTCAGTTACTTGCAGACTGCTTCTGGGAAGAGGTCGTGGCAGTGTGCTCTCAGCTGTGCCACATTTCCACCGTGACATTCATGAAGCACTCCTGTTGAACTTGAGGGAATTAGACATGGGCACAACTTGCCCTGGCTTTCACGCAGCTCAAGAGCTTACTTGGAAATAGTGGCAAGAATGCAGAACTACAGCTGACTTCATTAAGTTTGCCATGATGTCAAACAGGTGGTACTATAGCTCTATGCATCACAATGGTATGTTTTATACATGAGCATATAGCACCGCTTACTTATGAAGACTGCCAAACACCTTATAAACCCTCTTTATAACCATAACACACCTGTGTGGGTATGGGCTGACATTTTCTGTTCCTGGGAGTTTTCCTTTGAAATATTCTTTAAAAATTTCAGCCGAAAGAATCCCACTATAAACAAAACTAATGAAAAGATTTTGCTTTTCTTATTATCGAAAAACCCCCCAAAAACCAAAACCAAAACCAAAACCAAAATAGTCGTCTTAATTTCAGTCTTCTTTCAGTCCCCACTCTTCTACTTGTCCCCACTTGCTCAGGGGGAAGGCTAATGGGGCCTGTGGTCAGTTTGTATAGGTTTTCTCTGCCTCCTCACACTCTTTCCCGGCTCCATTGTGGGTCCTTCCCACAGCCTGCAGTTGTACAAGAACTGCTCCACCTATCTCCTTTCCATAGGGTACAGTCTTTCAGGTATAGACTGCTCCAGGAAACCTGCTCCTGCATGATTCCTTCTCTCCATGGGCTGCAGCTTCCCCCACGGCATGTCTGCCTCATGCAGTGCGCGATCCTCCATGGGCTGCAGGTGGATCTCTGTTCCACCATGGACCGCCATGGGCTGCAGGGGCACAGCTGCCTCACCATGGTCTGCACCACGGGCTGCAGGGGAATCTCTGCTCCAGTGCCTGGAGCACCTCATCCCCTCCTCCCTTGCTGACGTTGGTGTCTGCAGGGCTGTTTCTCTCACATTTTTCTCACTTGCTACTATCAAAATGTTAACTTAAATTTTGGGGGAAACAGAGACAGAAAATAAATTGTGCTTATGTTTGATCTTCATCTTAGTCAATATGGTCTCAGCTATGGTGTACTCAAGAGGTCTTTCCAGAGGGCAATACAGTACTTTCTCTCAATCACTGATAGAAAGCCCACAAGCAAGACCTGGCCCTGGCTTCTCTCTAGCTTTACCTCTCTTTATGCAGTTCATTAATTTAGTCCTACATGTTTCCCAGAACATAGCTTTCAACACCATGAGTATACAGATATTCCCATATTTGCCATTTTTTGAGAAACGAGGACTAAATGAAATAATTGGGCAAAGCCCTGCTGTGACCTAAAAAAATTTCATGCTGTGTATTGAGAACTCCCCTCCCCATTTTATCAGGGTCTAACACATCAACATTTGCAGCCAGGTTCTCTGATCCATTGTGCAGATTCAACTGAGTCTGAATTCAAATTCAGTTATTCTAGCAACTGTACCTGAGCTGTGGAGTAAACCAGGCTATGCTGGAAACAGAACTTTATTGTATCCCACCTCTGTAATGCCCTGTGAAGAGGGGGGGTTTATATGATGGCAGAATGATTTTTGCTTTTATATATTCTGCATATATATTCGTAGCTCTTTAGACTATTGTATAGTTATAGAGTTCCTAGCTAGTTCCAGTACTTTTCCCTACCTTTTCTCTACCCTGATAGGTAGAAAGACAAAACACATTCCAGAGGCTCCAAGCCCCAGGGGGTCCAAGGCCCCTATCCTATCTTGGTTGCTCCTGGGGTTAAGGTTGAAACCAGCTCTTCGAGACACATTTTCACAAACAAAGTTTAGTTCTTATCTAAAGGAGGGCTACAAGAGAGGTGGGTAATTTAGATAATTCCTCAAGGGGGGAATTACTTTATCACCTGCACTTCTAATTGGGGATTCTTGTCAATTATGCTAATTTGCCAAACTTACAAAACTGTATTCACCCCATGCGGGGTTGGGCATTTTTCCATATTCGTCCCTTGGATGCCTCCAACAAAGACTAGCCTTCATATTACCCCCTATACTAATATTGTCTTGAAAGGATGTTGTTTTATTTCTAGGTCTTTAAGGCATCAATAATTACCTGTAGGTTTTCTAGTTATATATCCACCCCCCCTGAAATTATCTCATAGCAGAAGGATTTCAGTCTGCCCCTCCTCTTCTTTGCAATAGGATCATGTTTTTTAACAAAGGCACTGATAGCTGCCTGTCCTCTAATAGAGCAAAGACACTGTCCTGTGACCAAAAGGGCTGTGCAGTGCTCTCTTCCTTCACTGGTATACCTAAATAGATGGCAAAGCTGATCAATTCACTAAAGGGGGAATTGAACTCCCGTTGCAATTGTTCTGGTTTTAATCCCAGCTTGTTTCTCAGCATTTCCATTATGCTATTTTTCAGCATAACACCACCCCATGCTCTGTTAGAAACGTCGTTCTCGTTTCATAGCCACTCCACTGAGACAGTGATTTGAGAGATTGTTCTAATTACTAATGGTAAAAATGTCCAAGTGGACTTGGATATAGGCGATACATTTACACATTTATTTATTCTGGTTCATTCTAACAACGCTTAGGTGCTCTAAGTTCTGAGTTTTCACACACATTTAACTGACAGAATTCTTTTTCTTTTGTTAACAGTCACAAAACCAATATAAGCACGAACACTTAAAGAATGCAGATTTTTAGAATGTGAGTATATGGGAATATGTGTTGAGTTTGTATTTTATTTAGTGTATGAGAGACAGAAGCACCTGAAGCCTCAGCTTATTTTTACCTAAATGCATGAAAGCTATCACATGTCAGAACTTGGCCCAAACTTTCTTTTATTTTTTCTTTAAAAGCCAAATGAAACACTTGACAATAATTCATCTCAGTGGTTGCTCTTGGCATTCTCACCATTTCATACAAGGGAGTGGGCTGTAATGGGCTGTAAAATTTTCTTTGAGGATGCATGGTGTGAGGAGCCAATTCAGCCATTTTAGTTTGCCTCAACTCTGGTTGTCAGGGCTGCCAGAGGCATGTGGAGGAGGGGTGCACATGTGCCACTTGCAGGAGGCAGCCAGGAGTGGGGGAAGCCTCATCTCTGGGGTGACTTGACCTGGCAACACCCCACACGAGGCAGGAAGTAAGGAACAGTATGGAGGAGCTTCTCCAGCCAGGTTGCAAGGAACTCTCCACCAATGGACGGCACAGGATGGTTGGACAGGACCAGTGGTTCTCTGAATGCAGGCAGACTTTGGGAGGGGCCGGGGAGGTATAAAAACCAACAGCATCATGGCTTGCCACTGTTCGCTGGGGCTTGCTGCTGTTCGCTGTTCCTGCTCGCTCCCTCTTTTGCTCTGGCCCCGGCCTGCCTGCCTTCTGCCTGCCTGCTGGCTCGCCCTTGCACCTCTCCTGCCTTCCTGTGCTCCTGACCACCTTCCTGCCACTTTGCCCCGTGTCCTTGCCTGCATCCAACCCTGTCACTTCGATCTAGCCATCGCTGCCCACCCTGTTGCTGGGATCCAGCCATTCGCTGTGACCCTGTCCAGGGTCCTGCTCCTCCTGCCCGAGCACCCCACTCACCGCGTGTCCGGAGCCGTCGCCACACGAGCCGCGCCCGTGGAGCCGCGCAGGCTCACTAAGGCCCAGCCTGGCCACAGAGAGACAGGCAGCGCATGCGCACCACTCCGCCGCCTGGACGCCGACAGCGCTGCCCTGCTGCTGGTCACGGCCTCTTTCTGTGTCTGTCCCGTCTCTCTCCTCTTCCCCAGTCCTCTTCCATTTTCCTTCCTTCTTGTCTGTTTCTTCTAGCCCTCTTTTGGTCAGACAACTTCTTTTCCCTCTCCTTTTGTTATCAGTAAAGGGTTCTCAGATACAAGATTTGCCTCGTTTGGCTTCATTTGGTTCCCAACCATCCATTTCCAAAAGAACTCCTCGCAGTTCCCCGCAGTGGAACGTGACACATGGTAATGGATATATTTAATAGAATTACGCTTCTGGAGCTGATTATTTCTAATTTGGCCAGGCACTGATAGTGCTAAATGCATTACTGTTGTAGTCTAGGCATAGGGTGGGGTGGGGAGGAAAGAAGTGAAAATTGAAGTATCAAAAGCTAAGTTATGATATTACAACAGTTATCTCCCTCCTTTCACAGAAGTTAGAAATATAATTTTTGTTTCTTGTTTCCTAATGCACAGCACTGTACCACAGCCCCACACAGAGCTGTGTTCCCCACAACTGAATGAGCTTTTATCTTGTATTCAGACTTCTAACACAAATAGTCATAAAAAGCTAATGTGAACTGGCCGAGAAACTCAAGGACAGACACAGAACCTAATAATAATTTAATTATTTTTCCCCCAGATTTACTGGATTTTAGATGCCCTTTTATGCCCTTTATTTTGTTGCCAAAGCACTTCTGCAAGGCTACCAATGGGCAGAGTTGCTTTTTTGCATGATTTCCAAGTAAAGTCTTTGTTCCCAAAAAGTAATGCCATTATTTCTTTCCTCTGGGGAAAAAAAATCACAATATGAGGGGTGAGATGATAGGGATAATTAGACTAAATCGTGGCATACAACACAATGGGGAAAATATCTTTTATGTAGACCACCTGTCTACTTATTTTTGTAGCTTGAATGATGTTTTGTTTTGTTCAGGGAAACAAATTCACTTAATAAAATCCAAAACACAGATGGCAGCTGCTAGGAAAAAAGCCATACAAGATTTTGTTGCAAAGGGTATAGAAGTGATCTGAGCTCTGAATTGAAGAATGAAATATTCTGTCTCTGCCTGTCAATGGTCCTGTTTTCCAAGAGCTCTCTCTCATGCAGTCTGGGATTTGGTTAGAGCAGAAATTCTGATCCAGAATGTTAGAAATAAGGCTTTCTTTCATGTCACTCTAAGCTCTTTCTTACATATTTCTTTTCATGGATCTTCCTTATTTTATTGAAATATATTTGAAAAATAATGCTTGACTCTACATAGTATTTGTTCAGGTTTGTTTAAAATGGATCAGGGGAAAATTCTTAGATCTCCATTCCTTTTATAGGTTCATATGCATATTTCAATGCTAAATTACCTGACTTTAAGGAATAATACTATTTTCTTTTTAGACAGTAATGTCCTTTATTAGACTGAGTCTGTATCTCAGATTAAATTCACAGATTCACATCTACATCAAATGTTGATATCCTCTTTGGCTGAAGAGTTACCATGAGCTATCTACAAATAACAATAAGAGCAAAAGTTAGTCAGAGAATGACTAAACAAATATAATTTTACATATTCAAAATCTCTCCTTGCAAAGTTCACAGAGCCAGAAAAACAGACTTGTTATTAATTCAGTCTGGTACTGCTTGGGAGTTTAGGAAGACAGGGACTAGACTGAGGACGTTTCTAGATGGCAGGTCAGAAACACATGAGGCATCTCAGAATGATTTCAGTCTGGCCTAAGTCCTTCAAACACAGTTATCTAAATATGCAGCTTAACTGGGGGGGATAAAACAAGCACTGTGAACAGTGAACGAACTTTATATGGTTTAGATATGAAACTAAAGATAGTCTCCTAGATAATCTCCTAAAGGGGATTATATTTCAAGGAATGAAAAGTTATGTTGGTGGCCTACTTGATCATTTTCCCTTAGAATGGGAACCTCTTCCATGGGAATTTTATCTGTCCTTAGCGAGGAGGGCAGATGCTTCCAGCACTGCTATTCCCCCAGAAAACAGAACCCCATCCAGAGGGGGCAAACTGCATAAAGACTAGTGCAGACATCTGCTATCACACAGTGACGTTCTCCAGTAATAGAAAAACAGTAAAACAGTCTCTGAAAAGATTCACTTTTCTGGAGCCAGTCTTTGGAGAAGACCAGTGTCTGGCAGATAAATTCTGGCTGGGCATCAGAAAGGGCAGTGCCAATACAGGTTATGAAAGTGGGTGGACTGGAAGATCCAGTTGATCATCACAAAATCAGTTGATTAACATAGGATTGGATTATCATAGAAATAGGTTGATTATCATAGAATTCAGTTAATTCTCATAGAATCACAGAATGTTTTGGATTAGGAGACACTGTAAGGGTAATTTAGTTTGAACCCCCTGCCATGAGCAGGGACACCTTCCACTAGACCAGGCTGCTTAAAGCCCCATCTGATCTGCTCTTGGATATGACTAAATTTTCTGTTTGTTTACCTATTATATATATAAGTTAAAAAAAAAAAATCCTCTTATAAGATCTTTCCCAGGAAAAATTCCATAGTGTTTCTTACCAAATTAGCAAGATGAAAATATACAAGTTGCAGATATGCTAAGTTATTAGTTAACTGGTTTTGAGGCAATTGGCAATCATTATTCTAAAGGCTGGTCACAACAATAAACCATCACTTGGAATTGAAAAAAAAAAGGTGGAAACCACACAGAGAGCATGATGGAATCTTGCCACTGAAATCATACAAATCAACATATTTTTTTCTTACAACTCGGGATAATTGGATTGTAAGTCACTGCTTAACAGGAGTAAATCAGGGTGGTTAGTAAGCAACTTTTAATTCAAAATAAATTGACATGCATCATACGAAGCTCAATTCTCATCTGATTGAAAGCTTCTACTACTCTGGCAGCAGAACCACTCCAGAAACATGAGAATGTAGCCTCGAGGAGTACAGGCTTGCCAAATATCATTGTTATTGTATGCTCTGATCAGATCTATTACATGCATTGAGGGCCTCACCAGTTTGTTCTGAGAGAAGGAAAACAGGTTCTAGAAGTTAGTAATTCACTGGGATAACTTATCTAGAAGGAAATTATAGCAGACACATGACAAAACGCATTTTGTCTTTCATTAATGCTGAATTTCAACAAAGCAAGCCCAAATTTTGAAAGTAACTTCCAATGAAATCTGGATGAAAGCTCAGCAAGGTATTAAATGATGGATTTACACCTCCTTCAAAATCATGTACTGAAAAGCAGGAGTGAAATTTGACCAATTACTTGAGCTGTGAGTTTTTGTTATAGCTAGGAGACCATTAATTTCAAAGCTTCTTTTGAAGAATTCATTTAGAGCTTCTAGAGCATGTGAATTTCCAGTGTCTACAGCATCTGCATTACTATTAGGAAGTTTAAATCTTGGAGCCAATCAAAGAGTGGAGTTGAAAGTAACTTCCCCGTTTGAGGCAATTTCTCTGTAATATATCGTTTTAAAAATCCTTTTGAGTTTCTACATTCCCCTGTGTTGCTAAGACTGAGTACGACTAAGTCTACTAAATCAGGAGTGGCAGATGGTATGTTAATGCCAGACCTCCTCCTGTCTTACCTGCAAGGACCCAGCTTCAGGCTTCTGAAGTTACAGCTTTCCTTCCTGCTAGCACGCCAAAGATTGAAGAAAATCTGAACACACCACTGCCATCATTAGCAGCATCTGTATGAGAAAATATTACCTCCTTCGAGGTAATAGCAGCAGGTATCTTTTTGTTTGACAACATCTTTGCTGAGTGATTTTTATTGCTGAGCATCTCTGATATCACAGCATGCCGGTCCTTTGTGTTGTACTTTGTTTGTTGTCTTGGCAAACAAAAATACATTTGACTGGGCAAAGCCTGAGGTTCACAATCTGAAAAATGACTGATTTAATTTACTGTATGTCTTTAAGAAGCAGACTGCTTGTGTTGCAAACAAAGTAATGTAATGGGCTGAATGCCATTTCATAAAAGGAAAGTTCAGGTAGAATGATATTGCACAGAAAAAACCTTGTTTTGGCATTACTCTGTGCTTTAACAATTGATCCTTTTGTCCAATGAATCCACTAGACTTTGCTACAAAGACATTTCTCGATTTAGTATTTTAGTAGCATGGCTGTTAATTAAGGCACCAATAAAACAAATAGAGGCATTTCAGAAAGCTGATTTAGCTGCTTAAGCTTATTGTAATTTGACTGTTTTAAAAAGAAAATTCTAACACTAAACTCCTAAAATGAAGGAGTGAAAATGAAGCACAATTCTCAAAACACCAAGGGAGAAAAATTTCTATCGTAACAGTTTTATGAAGAGTCTTTAAGGGAGTTTTGAGGTAATAAACCCGTAGAATCGAAGCATCTTCAGAATTTTCTTACTAGACTGACAATTTTTGCTGACAAAGATTATTCATGAACCTATCACCCCTGCCAAAGAACCATAACGGTAACACAGTATTGATAAAACTGTATATAGGGATATATACTCTCCCTTTTTATACACATATGTATGTCTGCATGTACACATCTGTGTATATGGAGTGTCTCCATCATGATGCCTCATGCACAAGTTGCTATGGGCAAGCAGGTAAGAAATGAACTGGACAGATCACAAGATGGATGGAAAAGCAGCTAACTCGCTTGACTAAAAGCGTGGTGAGCAAGGGCTTGAAGTTCAGGTGTCAGCTGGTTACCACTGGTTGGTTTGTCAGGGTGGATACTGGGCCCAATACTATTCCATGTCTTNNNCGGAATGATCTGGGTGACAGGAGTGACTGCACCCTCACCAAGTTTGTGGGTGGTACCAAAATGGAAGGAGGTCAGCCAGAAAGAAGAGCCACCACACAGACACATCAACCAGCTGGCAGATGGGGGCAAGAAGATTTGTACGAGGTTTATCAAAGATAAATGTGAACTCCTGCATCCAGAATAACTCACACAGTGGTATGGGCTGGGGTCCAACTGTGTGGTGAACGGCTCTGTGGAAAAAGCCCTGCAGGTCCTGGT
>WEIT01034464.1:0-33593 GCA_013389985.1 Dryoscopus gambensis
ATTATTATTATTATTTCTGAATTTTCTAACAGAGAAAGTCCAGCATAGCTCATCAGATGTGAATTCGCTCCTATGCTTTCCTGTAGTTAACCTCCTGGGGATATAGGTGTAATAACACAATAATGTGAAACTCTCCTTTCTCCATAATTGCTATCTCAATCTCTAACCAACCTGATTCAGCAATCAAGTTGATGATAGGAAAATGGCACTAAAAATTGCCTAATTAAGGAAAAATCAAGTCTATTAACAGACAGTGGGGGGAGGAGGGAGGGGGAAAAAAGGCAGCAAATCAGAATTATACGTTCCTTCCTCCTACATTCAACATAACAGCATCACAGACAGTTGTCATTTTCCTGGCATTGTTTCAACAGATGCTCTAGATAAAAATTGAGCTCTGCACCACTAGGTCGTGTCATCCTAATAATTTTAGTAAAAGTGAAAAAAAGGTTCTGTGAAGTGAATAAGTGAAATGAAGGAAACTAACAATCACTTTAGGTCCAACCTCCCTCTCCCAGATAACTGTGAAAAGATTTGTCAGAATTTAATTACTTCTGCAGGTACCAAAGTAGAGCAGGTGAAAAATCAGTAAAAAGATATTTTATTTCATGCACATTTTCACAGGAATCCTTTTCTGTTGTTTTAATCATTCTTTCATCTTCTGTTTCCTTTTTGCCTTTTACTGTTCAATAAAATAGGTTAGAAAGAGAATGTGGCAAATATTTCAAGACTTTCATTCCTCATGCTATGAAGAATGAATTCTCTCTCTTCACATTTCAGATGTGTGTGTTTATAATGGTGTGTGTGTGTGTGTAGATATACATACAAGTGTGTTTGTGTATATATATATATGTATATATATATATATTCGCACTGCTCTGCTTTATAAGAACATGAGAGAAAACTGAACCCAAAAAGGCCCTATTTCAAAATATGTTATGGATGGTGGTAAATTAATTTGAATGCAAGTGCTGCAGCTCATCCACAATAAAGCCTGCTTATTGGTATTTCTGTGATAGTGAAATAGAAAGCTCTTAATTCTAATTGTATACCTGGTATGGAAAAAGTCAAATGAAATTTGCAGCTCTTTCCTTTATTCAAATCCTATTTATCCACTGCATTCCTCCCACATAAATACCATATAAAGAAATAAAGCTGTAAAATGAATTATAATAAAACCTTTTCAATAGATCAATGTTCTGGCAGCAAATGGAATAAATAAGTTAAATGAGTGAATCATTCCTTGTCCTAGTTTCTTTTAATATGTTCAGTAATGTAAACAAAAGACTGTATATCTGCTATAGGAAAACAAGCTGCTGAATATATTAAATAAGCAATGCCTTTTATTAAAGGAAAACCATCAAAGCCCACTTATGCAGATGCTACTTGAGTTTTACAGTAGAAAACACTTTATTCCATGCATATCTGTGCAATATGTTCCCATTCTTTTAAATGTTCAGCAAATTAGGAATAAATCAAGCAATATAATGAGGAGGAGAGAGCTTAGCATTTCTGCAGATGGTTTCAAAATTATATGCTGCTCTGGAAAAGACAGAGTGGCTTGCTGGCAAAAGCATAGGATTCTGAGAGCTGTTAATTCCCTCTTACGAACTTGAGCTCTGACTGATGTAATTTCTATTGATTCAGGAAGTCATTTAGTGCTAGAACATGCTATCTTCCTTTATATTAAGTGCTGTCATACTCCTGATAGATAACTCTGTTTGCTTTAGTAAACTACTGCTGTCTGAGTGGCAGGGTAGGGTCGTCAGATCTGACATGCAATATTTAGTGATGAAGAAGAGTTAGCTAGTTAGCAGATGGTATGACTATGGATCTACAGAAGCTGAAGCAGCACATTTGAATTACAGCACAAAGGTGCAGGGTTTTTTTTTTTCCTGGACAATGATTAAGCCAGTGAACATTAACTCAAAATGTAGTTTTGAAGGGAGTAATATTTACTCAGAAATCTTCATCCTGAACAACAAATGCTTTTCCTGTTTCAAAGAAAGTTATTTTTTCTTAAGGGTTCTGAAGTTTAAGATTTTTCCTTGCATATGAGTCTTTTCATTGTCTCAGTTGATAACTATCTTTGGGAACCGCTACTGTTTTATACTAAAATTAGAGAGAACCAGGTTTGCTCCTATTTCCAGTGACAGAATTCCCTAAGTGGTTTGAGTGACAATCCTAAACTAAGGATTTACTGACTAAAGTAAGTCAGTAAATACAGGTCAGTTTCTAATACTGATTGAAAATAACTACTTCTATTGATGTAGCAGATCAAATGTTGTGATAGAAAAGAAAAGGGATAAAGCCAAGACACTGAAGACTTGGCTAGTTGTCCACATATGGGTTTGCAGTGCTTCACAGGACCATTGGTCAGAGACATTAAACAAGCTGTCAGATATACAGAACCAATGGGAAAACTAACTAAAATAACACTGGACTTTTAGTCAACTGACTTCAGTTACGCAATTAAATATTACATAGAAGAAGAGAGTTGCAGAAATGTGATAAGACCCTTCCTTTTCTCCTCGCTGAGTACCTTCTCTCCTGCACTGCTGTTTCCCATTTCATCACATAATCAGAAAGTGAGTGTGAAAGACCTTAAAAGGCCTCAAGAACAATATGTGTATGCACATTTTCCAATCGACAATTGTTTATCTGCTCAACATTCTGCCAGGATATTGTCATTTCACAGAATTTATATAGCATCTAGAAACAACCATCCTTGCACTGGTATCACAAATTATGGTTATAAATTTTGTAACCAAAGCTAACCTGAAAACTTGGCTCCTCAAAATCATGCCTCGAAGTGTACAGAACTGTATCCACATTATTGTTTTCACTATCTCTATAGAGCACAAGATGAAAGCGTTTATAGAGGAAATCAAAGTCTTAGGACATAAACATGTGCAAGAAGAGCTCTCAAGTTCAGGGTTTGCATTTTTGAAAATTCAGCCAATTGCCATTTGTAGCTTTTGGTGGATTATGAAAGCAACATTTTTTTCTTCATCATTTCCAGCTTTAAAACAAACTAACAAAAAATCAAAACAAAACAACAACCCCCCACTCTGTGCTTTAAACAGTAACAATTCAGATTTTTATCATTATTGGTGTCTCATTGAAAGTGTACAATGCTTTTCATTTATGAATCCATGTAACAAAAAGTGTTTATGAGAAATTAGTAGCCCCTTTGTAATTTGTAATTATTATTGATCTGTGTGTATTCATTTTGCAGACATCGATGAATGTGAAAATGAAATTAATCCACCATGCCCTCCTTCTGCTATATGCGTTAACACTAAGGGCAGCTACCAATGTCTCCACACTGATCCTTACAAGCTGGCAGAAGATGAAAGAACATGCATTGGTAATGGTTGTGAACCTACTGTCCATTAAAACCTTCTCTGATCCATTTCACAATGCTGTAAAAGTTCATCAAATTGAGTTTCATTGAAGAGCTGTTAACATATGTGAAAAACCTCTACACAACCGTGGGCATAAAGATACTGACAGATTCTGTAAATGAAGGTGTTGAATAAATAATACTGATACAGAAATAAGCTTTTCATTTCCATTCCTGTTGTATATAAACCACTAAGCATTTCCTGGCAGTGCATAGAAGGGGGGAATCAAATCTGTCTCAGTTTCTCCTAGTTAGTATCTAAATTCAGCATCTGAATATTAACTAAGTTTCACCTGACACATTCCAAAACTGTCAACCCTTTCAGAACTAGCAGAAATTATGCATTTTCTTGGTTTTTTCAGCTTTTCAGCATGCATGGAAGATGTATGGTAGTTTAGGGGGAGTATGAGTGCAGTTGCCCACTGAAGCTGAGCAATACTTACTCTGGGGAAAGCTCCATGAAAACCTACAATCCAAACTCAAGTGAATGGGTATTTGCCTTATCTAAGTGCCCAAGGGAAGTACATAATGTTTAAATTACTCAGATCTTGCATGTAGAGTGCTGTATGCCACACAATCATAAGCACACTGAATCTCACTGATGGCATATTTCTTGTTTCCTATTTCAACAAATACCATGATTATGATGTAGGATTACACTGTCCCTTATTATTAATAATAATAATTCCCCGGCAAAAAAATACCTAATTGCAAACAAACAGATATCTTCAATGATATGAGGTACATCCAGTCAGTTTTCCAGCTCTGTTTCAGGGTCACATGAGCATATCTCACAAGTGAGACCTCATTCCTCAAATGACACCTTAAGCAAGGCCATGTG
The DNA here is from genome assembly GCA_013389985.1 of Dryoscopus gambensis. Classification (NCBI taxonomy): domain Eukaryota; kingdom Metazoa; phylum Chordata; class Aves; order Passeriformes; family Malaconotidae; genus Dryoscopus; species Dryoscopus gambensis. The sequence goes on from WEIT01034464.1 coordinate 4,245, forward strand.
ACTTCATCAAAGGCCCAGGGATGAAGTACAATGGGAGAGCGCTCTAACACAGCAGGTAAACCAGTAGAAAAACCTCCCCAACAGGCGGTTGCCAGAATGGACCTAATCTCTCTCTTGCTGTAGCAAAAGCAAATGCAAATCCTCAGGGCCTACTTTTTATGGGGTTAGACTCAAAAGTTATGGTGGTAGCCATTCAGAGTTTTGTCTGAATCAGAAAAAAAAAAAAAATCCACCTGTTTTTTTAGGTGTTTCTTAACTTTATTATTTATAGTTTATTCCTTTATTCATTCAACCATTGTTACGTTTATTTATCCTTCTGAATACTGAGACAAAAAGCTCCTTTCAGTTTAATTTAAAGAGGTTAATTCACTGGTGTTGAGTGCAACAAACATTACGTGAGGACACTGCACTGGCATATGGCTGCTGTTGTAGTGGGTATGTGCTATGGACTTCCTGATCAGGAAGAAGTAGATGGGGCTTTCTTCAAACAACAGTTAGAACCTTTGTGTTCACAGACCCTGGCCCTCATTGGGAACTTTATCCACACTTGTAAGGACAATACAGCAGGGCACATGCAATCTAGAAGATTTTTGGAGAGCATTCACAGCTTCCTGACAAAAGTTGATCAAGGAGACATCAATGAAAGGTGCTCTGTGGGACTTGGTGCTTAAAAGCGGAATCATGGAATGGCTGAGGTTGGAAGGAACTCTGGAGTTCATCTTGCCCAATTCTTCTGTTCAAGCAGGATCACCTAAAGCCAATTGTCCAGGACAATGTCCAGATAGCTTTTGAATGTCATCAAGTGTGGAGACTCCACAACCTCGCTGAGCAAACAGTACTAGTGCTCACTTACCCTCCCAGTAATGAAGTGTTTCCTGATGACACTTATTGTATACCAGTTTGTGCCCATTAACTCTTGTCCTGTCACTGGGCACCACCGGAAAGAGGCCAGCTCCATCTTCTCTGCACCTTTCTTTCAGATATTTATAGAAATTGATAAGTTCCCCTTGAATCTTCTCTTCTCAAAGCTAAGCTGCCCCAGTGCTCTCAGCCTCTCTTCACAGAAGAGATACTCTAGACTCCAGTTGTCTTTGTGCCCCTTCTCAGGACTCTTTCCATTATGTCCATATCTCTCTTGCACCAAGGAGCTCAGATTGCCCACACAACTCCAGATGATGCCTCACCCAGAGAAGAAGGGAAGGATCACCTCTCTTGACCTGCTGGCAATATTTTTCTTAATGCATTCTAGGACACCATCACCTGCCTTTTCAGGAAGAGTGCACTGCTGTCTCATGGTCAGCCTGGTGTCCACTGGGCCCCACAGGCCTTTTTCGGCCAAGCCACTTTCCAGGAAGTCATTCGCTGGTGTGGACTGGTGCCTGGGGTTGTTCCTCCCCAGATGCAGGAGCTTGCATTTCCCCTGTTGAACTGTGAGGTGCATGTCAGCCCATTTATCTGTAGAGGCCTCTGGGCAATCTGCCCTAGCTGATCCTGCTTGAACAGGGAGATTTGACTAGCTGACTTCAAAAAGGTGCCTTCCAACCTCAATGACTCCTTGATTCTGTGTTTAGGTAAAGAGAAAATGGTTTCTCTGTAAACTGTGGTTCTTAACATGCTAGTGTACTGTTCGCTTTCCTGGGTTTTTCCCGGTCGAGCTCACAAGGAAGAGGCAGCACAGCCACGTCTCCCAAACGTCCTCGCCGCTCAGCAGGTAGCAGAGGAAACGCAGGGGAGAATCTCAGAGCCGGGTGGGAAAAAGCGCTTTTTTCTCTCTTCGGTGTGGCTCGCCCCAGGTAGTCTGATTTCAAGGCAGAAAGCGTCCCAAGAACAAAGGAGGCGGAAAGGACTCAGTTCAAGAAGCTGTTTATCTGAAGAAATTAGAACTAGACTCCCTTGAGATGGGCGGGCAGCCCGTTTTTCAAGGGGGGTGGTAACATAAGGGGAACCAATGATGGACAGGGAGAGGGGAGGACACAACTGGGATACAATCCAATGAGGGGGTTTGGGAGGCGGAGTTGTAACACAGAACCAATGCAGCTGAGGCGGGGAAATCCACCCACTGTCTGGCCAGGCTTTGGCTGGCAATGCGGGGCTGCAGCCTAGGAATAGGCTGAGACACCCCTACAGTGTACATCTCTCGCTGTCATTTCTCATAATTTTTGAATTGAGAAAAGAGTCAATTAGCTACTTGATTGCTCACAAAAATATTTGTATTAGCAAGGGAAAGGAGAATGTTACAGCTAAGTGTATTCTAGTTTGTTTAATTTCCATACTAAAAAAAATGAAAATTTTACATAAAACAAGCCTTTTGTGTTTTTACTTCAGATAATAAGTTTTTATCAAGGTCAGTGAGTGGCTTCATTTGTTGGTCTATTGTTTTTGCATTTTTAAGGACATCATTCATAAGGCCTAGCTAATTTCATCATACAGTTGGATGGGGTTTTGAGACTTGGTGAAAAAAGGCAGTGCAACACTCTTCTGAACCAACATCTTGATTATAATAGATGAGCAGCTGAAATTTAGCTGTAATAAGAATTTGGGAATCTGCGGTATAGAGTGATTTAAAATTATGAGAGCACTTCACATTATTATGAGCCTTTCAGTCTTCAAAACTAAAAAGCTCTTAAGAATTTTGAAGAGCTCTAGTAACGCTAACTATTCAATAGTGCAAATTTGTATAACCTTCAATCCTGCTTTTATTGATGGAATTCATCAGTAGCCTCAAGGCTTTCTTTTCTAAGTTTGCACAATGTCTTTGACTCAGAGGGACTCTTGTATAGGATAACTTTATTCAGGAAGTGAATTTGTTGAATTGCCTCAAATCAAAGTTGCTCATCCTGTACCACTCTGGCCCATGGTTTGTGACAGTTTTTGAAGTAAAGGAAACAAACCAAACAAACCCCAAAGAAAATCAAACAAAAAACCCAACAAAACCCATAAAATTCCCTATTTTCCATCTATGCAGACTCTAATCACATTAAAAAGATTGTCACAATTAAAATATCTTCACTGTTGACCCATAGTCATTTTACCTCTGCACAAAAGAATTTGCTCTCAAGATTCCTCATAAACATTCAAGTAAAAATATTGTCATTGGCCTCTAATTTAAATTAGCTTTAGTTCTTGTTTTGAATTATATGACAGTGACAGACTGTAACCTTTGGATAAGTGTTCTTACCTTTTTGCATGTTTTTACTGCCATGTCAAAGGAACATAAATCCTAAAAATGACACCTCCTTAAACTTTGATGGAATTATAATATTGGACCAACTTTCATTGCTGTGCTGTAGAATCCAGAATGCTGTAAGGAGTGACTCATCACTGCAGCTGCTTTAGTCTGCAAAATCAGTTGGTACTCTCAGCACTGCACCCTGCAGGGTTGAGAAAACCAGCTGGTTTGAGATGGCAAAAAACAAGACTTTTGAGACTTTTATTAAAACTTTAGGAAAAATATGGCTCATTTTGAGAAAAAATTACAACAGGAGCTTTATATTCTGTGCTGGTCAGATGCTTACAAAATGGATCTCTTTATATGCTGCATTTTGTATGTTCCAGTGGATGGATCCATGTCCTTGTAAAGACTTAACTGAGAAACTGAGATAAATAGTGAGCTATATTCAGGGGTAGGTAAAGAGAGTAGACTGAAGCAAAAGAGTTCAGCACTTCAAATTAAATATGTACTAAACCTAAAACACAGTTTTATTCCATTAATGACTGGGATGTGTAAAAGCAAAACTAAGTACTTGAATTAAAAGATAATAGATGTTTTTTAGCAGCATTGTTTAGCATCTATGATATTCTTTTCTGACATATCCCCTTTAATTGGATTCTTTGAATGAAGAATATTAAAACTCTATTATGATTTCTGTGAGTGTTCATGGCAATTGCTTTGTGCATTTCAGCATGCATAAGAAAAAATTTTACATTCATAGTTAGTTAAAACCATTGACAATTACAAAGCTAAGTTACCAGTGTAATTAATTTTTAAATCTGTACAACTTCTGGTGAAAAGCTAAGAAGGAATTAATATTCTCATTTTGCTATTATTTTTCATCCTGTCTCACGGCCTGCAAATGAAGTTGGTGTACCTCTCTTCAGAAGTCTATCAGTCACATGATTACACCCTTTGGATACTGGAGTTCAAGAAAAAATGACAATCAGACCTCCCAGCCTGGAAGGTCATTTTTATTTTGGATGGTGCTTTATGGCACTGGAAGCACACAGATCTGCTGAGCTGATGGCCACCTGCTAACTCCCAAAACAGCAAACCAATTTTCCTAGGATACAGATGGCAGCTGAAGATGCATGGCATGCCCGTCACTGCAGAGGCAAATTCCAACTCCCAGGAAAATTTTGTTCCTCTGTCACTGTGTGCCAGTTTGTACTTTATTACGTTTGCCTCAGAAAGGCAGAACAGTGGAGTGAAAAAGGCAAAAGATACTGTGGCACTTGATGCAGTAGAATAGATTTGTTGTGATGGACCACATGCTGGAGCCCCAGTCCCTGCACACAGCAAAGACAGCCAGCCTCCAGGCAGGCCCTGTTAGCCCGGGATTAACTCAGAGGCAAACACTTAAAGAGAAACTAAATCCAAACTACACGACTGAACTTGTGCTGAAAAGCCAGTGAGAAGGCAAAGGTTTGTGCACTGACCATTTCCCCCAGTAGGTGTTCGCTCTCTGTTGCACGGTGCAGTCTAAGAGCTGTGATTTTAGACTCTGTGTCATTGTAGAGCGATGTCAAGGTGCCTGCACGGTGCTTGGAAAGGGCTAGGCAGCCCTTCCTCCATCAGGATTATCAGGCTCTTTCCATTCTCCTTCTGGGTGTTTCATGCACCTGCTTGCTTATCATGCACATGACGTACATGTTCTTTCTCTGACTTTTTATCATAAAACTGTAGAGTGCTTATCCTTTTTTTTCACTTGTGGCTTCTTGAGGTTTCTATATTAATTGTAGTTAATTATTATTTTGCTGATTTGATTGCAAAATGAGATTTGACCACAAGGGAAAGGAGGAACATCATCTTTTGAATAACACAGGAAATGTTAATATTGGATGAGTCCCATGAAGGTACCAAGAGAGATTTCAGCCAATGCTCAGAATGAACTGCAGTTTTCCCAGTTATTTTTTCCCGGTACTTATCTGTCATTCAATTTGTCTGAGTACTACACATTACAAGTGCTCACTTTCACATCTTTGATAATTTTTGATGTGACTGAAATAAGAGTTCTGTATTCCCTTTCCTTTTTGAGCTCCTAAAATAAGGAATAATAATTGGTACCACTCTCTGTATAGCCAAATAACAGTAAAGGTAAACAAGCACAGGCTGATGTTAGTGCCCTACTAGATGAGCTATAAACCAAAGGTACTGACCCATTTGGTCCATTAAAATCCCATGATCCTTTGTGTGAATGGAGAGACTTAGAGCTATGGATCAAAGTTTATTTCACAATGCTTCACGGATTTTTTGACATTTTTCACTATGATGGCAAGTAACCAAGATGTCAGCTGGAAAGCATTTAAGACACACTGACTTCTTTGACCAAGAAAAATACATCAGGATTTGTAACTTTTTTTTCCACCGTTTTCCATTCTGTGAGAAAATTTGCAAGATTTTTCTCTCTTCTATTATTAATTTTAGGAAAAATACAAGCTCTCAACTTTTTTAGGTCATTTTGCAGCCAGAATAGCTCTAGCAATACCCTTAGTTTTTTAACTCTGCCATGTCAAAACTTATACTAGGGACTCTAATCTGCCACAAACAGTCTCTGAATACCAAGTGGGTAGACTGTTGACCACCTCAAAAATTTGCGAGCTCTGAAGGTAGAGTTGGTGGCAAGATAGTCAAGTTGTTTCTGGCTACAAAGAGCATGCTGACTATATCTCTGAAAAATTGCTGATGTTTACTTGTACCCTATGAAGTCAAATGCGACTCTTCATTTTAACTAAAATATAAGGAATATGTGACAATGACAGATTTTACCAGAAGGAATTTAAATAATTGTTGTGTTTTGGAATTATGCTATTCATAATCATCTCTGACCCATTTTGACTGTTTCTGAATTAATTTTCCCATTATAGTCCTCTGACATATTATTCAAATAAACTCATTGAATGATGCTATTTCACATGGAATAAGTCCTCACACTGTAGAATTCTGCCATTTTCTTCCATGGGACAGAAATTCTGCCTTTGGGTTGTTTCCAAGTAAAGGAGTAACATTTTCTTTAACCTCTTTCTGAGCTGGTGATATCTGGCTTCTATCCATTGTGTATTACACTTTCAAAATAAAGGGAACCTGTCTGTTTAGTTGAGGTAAGTACCTTGGGAGTATTTAAGTGAGCTTATTATAGAACGCTCTTCTTGTGTTTTGTGGTATTTTTACACTTTTTCTTGGATTATTGCAAACTCTGGTGTCAATTCTCCTCATGCTAAACATAAACCCAAATAAATAGATACACCATCAGTGGAAGAAATCTGGCATCAATAGGAAGAAGAAATTTAAGTAATTCATATAAGGTATGTCTCTTTCTCCACAGAAACTTTAGAAATCTTCCTGCAGCAGACATGGCCATTGATTTCTCACAGTTTAGGGCACACTGCATAAAACCAAAATCATAAGTAATTTGGTTTAAAATAAATGAGGAAAATGATGACACGTGAAGACACTCATGCTTGTAAAAAATGCTCTGATGTTTTTCATAAATGTTATAACGTGCTGTTCTTCCATTTTTGTATTAAATTACCAAAACCAAAACTGCCACATATATGCATATATACCCATATGGATGTAACCTTTGAGATTTCAGTGGGTAAAGTCAAACAGTGCTCTTTCTGTGATTCTGCTCTATTGGTTTACTTAATAAACACGTATTGAACTCTGGTAACATAATGTTGCATGTTATGATACACTGCTACATGCTGTTATTCCACATGCCAGATAAACTTGGAGAATGGGATTTACACCACTTGATTTTAGATTTCTGACTGTAGCTAAAGTCCGTCCCTTTATGGGGTTCTGGGGGAAATGGACTCTTCTGGGGTACAGCTTCTCTGATACACTTCTGACTTACTTCAGTTGTCTACATGAGGATGAAGTTAATGCTCCATAATCTCTCAGCATCACAATTGTAAACACATAAAGCACAGATATCTACATTAAGCTTAATGAACTATGCCAGGGCCTGTGGGGGGCTGGAGGCTGCTTGAGGGTGGTTGCTGGAGATGCTGGAGGCTCTCTGGGTTGGCAGGGCAGGGGTGCTCAGGCAGGGCATGTCCCACCTCCCTACCAGGAGCAGGGCAGCCCCAGCCCAGGCACTGGGCACCTTTCTGGGGACTGAGGATGGGACAAGGCTGGACTGGGAGATGAGCCTACAAGTGGGGTTCATGTTTCACATCAGCAGAGGGCGTGGTCTGCCATGGGCATGGCTGTGCAGCATCCGTAGCAGAGAGCAGGAGGGGAACAAGCAGGAGGAGGCCCAGCTTGAAAGCAGATTCCAAGCTGAAGCAATTTCAAAATGCATGCAAATGCTGGAGCCCTATTTTTTTTTTCCTGGGAAAAATGTGGGCGTTTCGGTTACTTTATGCAATCCTCTTTATCTTTTCAATCTGAGGTTTTTCCCTGTTTAAAAAAAAAAGACTGCTTGATATTTAACAGCTGAGACACCTCCTGTGAAAGCTGTTTCCAGCTGATGATTATTTGTGATGCACCTGAAATAGGTAGAAGTTTTTGTTTAAGAGAGTGTTTTATTTAATTAACCTGTCACTACAAAAATCTCATGGACAAGACTGCCATTTATTTAACAAAGTTAATAGTGATTAATTATATGTCTACAAGGTATTTCTTCTGCAGGCTCTGGAAACACTTTGGAGACTGCTAGCCCAATCTGAACTAGGAGTAGGACTCTTACGCAACATATTTCAAAGTAATTACACCAATCTTTCTTTACTTGAAAAGCTATGAATGAGATTTTTTTATTTTTAGAAAAGGAAGCAACACATTCCGTTTTAAGGGCAGAGAGGAATTAGACTTTCAGTACACTGGAAATTAAGGATTAGTAATAAATTTAATACTTTGAAAAGTATTACTGAGACATAATTACATTTTTAGTAAGAATTTGTGATGAGGAAGCTGGATGTTTATTAAATATGTGAAATATAGTCCTTTTACTCCATCCAGTTTGACTATGTATTTAAGATACGGGGAAACACGGGGAAATCTGACTCTTTTCCCTGCTTTTGACACCCAAACTGCTTTCCTGCCTCCAAGAATATCAGATCTACACTCATGTAACCACGACTGATATTCTTACATTCTTGCACTCATCCCCATTCTAGCCTATTGTTCATGATGATGCTATTCTGATATACGTGAGAAAAAGAACAAAAAAACCTAGACATATCTATATGTATTTCAAAGAGTTTTCTGGTTTCTGCGGAAACTCCATTTTTTTACTAATACCTAAAACTTTAGTGGTATTATTAAAAACAGGAAGAATACTGTGACAGTAAGGTAATGCTAACTACAAGCCTGGATTTACTTCTCCTTTCCTGTCCTGAATCAACTGTCTTTTTTTCACTGCTCTGCCCTCTTTCTCCTGAGTATGCTGTCTGCAGCATCCCTTCAAGTACAGTTCAACAGAGAAAAACACCTTGTTTTAAAACTGATGTATTGCAAAACTCTAGGCATTTACAGGTAACTATTTTTTTAAATAAAGATTGCTCTCCTAATTTGCCTTTCATACAAGACAGGAATTTACACAAACTACTGGAATTTCCTGTGTTTATTCCAAAGTGAAGCTACATTTACTATTGATCATTTATACAGAAAAATTTGGTTTATTTTCTTCAGAAAATATTTATAAAAGTACATAGGAACCCAAGGGTTAGATCAAGTACAGCAAGCAAGCATCTAAGCCTAGGCAACCCTGAAACCTCAGTTCCTGGCTGAAGGGAAATGCATTTTTGCACCCAAGATCTAAACCTTAGATTCTGCCTCTGACGTGAGTTTTCCTGAACAAATAGCTGGGTTCTGCCTTTTCCTTTGCAAATAGACCCTTATCCCGTAACAGCTTACAGGCTGGAGAAAACAAGATTTCACAGGGACTCTACAGCTACATGCAACTCATCCCACGAGATGGCACTAATCAGGAGACCAGGCCTGATGCTGTTCGAGTTGTGCCATGGTGTACCGATATCCAGGGTTAGTAGTATAAGGAGGTCTTGATTTTGTACATGTTTTTATTTCTGTTTTTATTAATATATGAGATTAATAGCTTATGTAACATTTTAAAAGTATCTTTTTATTGTTTTCCCATAAGCCTGCTATGCCTGATAGGCTTTATTGTAATACCCTCCTTTTGCATAAAAAAAGAAAGTTGTGGTAAGCGGACTCTTTATTGAATTAAATCTTTTGGTGGCCCTGCATGCAGTCCAGATTGTATCTCCATTAGTGAGAAAAAAAATCTATGTAATAACACCTGCACTGATCTAAATTTCATATTTGACCCACTTCTATGATCCCCATGTATAGTAGCCAACCTGCTTCAGGAGAATTGTATGGATGATAAATTAACATTTTCTGCATTCTCAGGTAGTATTTTCTTGAATCCCTGCCCTAAATTCACACAGCATGGAGAGAAACACCACTGCTAAGATCTTTTTTTTACTTAACAATTATTCTGTGACTGTAGGTACAGACATGTGAACAGGATTTAAACTCACCTTTTTTCTTTTTTTTTTTCTTTCTGTCCCCAAATTGCTACTGAGGAATCATTTTGATTTGAGGATCCTATCTGAACTGCTTATATGTCCATACGAAGGAAAGCTATGTTTACCAGTTCTATGGAGTTCTTATTGCTTGTTTTACAGTAAATTACTCTGAAAAGAATGACTGCAAAGTGTCAAAACCGATTTGTTTCCTTGTCTGTGCACATGTGGGTGTTTGCCTGTGTGTACACGTGCTCTTTGGCAAAATACTTAACAATTAGTTGGATCCGCAGGATTTTAGAAGAGTATTTTGAAAGCATCTCCTCTGCCCCACTTAACTGATATAAAAGAGTCAGAAACTCTTTTCAAGAGCTAAGGCTGAAACCTGAACTATCCAGACAGCCACCAGCACTGACATTCAGCTCTCAGAAGTTTCACAGAAGTTACTCTGCATAATTTTTCTTTTTCTTCTAAGGTTTGAAAGCTGATTTAAATAATTTATTTCTTTTTTTTCCCACATTTTGCTCAGTAATTTCTTTAGGCTTTTCTTAAAATGACCCAGAAGATATGTTTTGATTTATGCTGAATTGCTCACCTTATTGGCCATGTGAGAAGTTCAGCATGATTCCATCTTTTGTTTTAAACAGGAGATGTTCTGTTAGTGTATCAGGTCTGTTGAATATATTCAATAGATGGAGTTAATCTATTTAGCAAATAGAAGCTGCAAAAATATGCTGTGAATATGAAGGCATCTCAATCCACAATATTGGCTGATCTAGCCATTAAGGTCTAATGTCTCCAAAATGAAAACATCATAGAAAATATTTCTGAAGTGAAATCCTACATCTAATCGAAGTTTTTCTTACACGGAAGATACTTACTTGAACTCCAGCAATACTTTAAAAGAAGTGTGGGCATATATACGTAAAATGATCCAGTTTCCAAATCCAGGGTAAGGGTGTAGAAAACAGATGCAGTTGAAAGTTTGGAAGTGTTTATATAAAGTCCTGCAGATGCACTGGGATTTTTTTACATGTTTTATCAATGATTTATTCATTTGTTTTGAGTAAATTACTGGGTTTTGTTTTAAGATACCTTTGAAAATAAGTGATATATTTAAATCGCTGTCCGAGGCAACCTGTCACAGGCTAATAAAACAAAATTCAATCTTGCCCAGGAACTTGACATCAAGTGAATTCTTCTTTCCTTCCATGTGAGGTACCACAGAAAGGAGGATTACAAATAAGCCTTGGAGACTAGGGATATCAACAGAACACTGCATGCAAACTGGGGTTCAAACCTGCTTGCAGACTGTTCTCTCAGCTGAATACTAAAATAAGCAGGGAGCTAGTGAAACTGTATGAGATTGGATGTAGCTGGTGACATTGTGGGTTTTAGCACACACATTAAAGGGCAGATGACAACTGTGCTCTGAATAAAGTAAGGAACATGGAATTTGGGATGCAGAAAATGGTTTTTTAAAACCCAAGGTGAGAAAAGATGAGTGGGTGCAGGAATCTATCAGCAAGTTCTAGAAAGAGCCATTGTTATAGAGTGGATGCTGAGAAAGGTGAACAAAAATTGCAAGTGGAGCTCATAGTTCATGGCATATACTGATGTTAACAGTGAAAGTTACCTTGGGAAAAAATAAAATCAAAAAGTAAAAGACAGAGAAAAAGGAAGGGAAAATTCTCCTCAGTGGCCCGTGGGAAGAGAAGTGATAGAGGTCCCCAGGTAAGCGGCCACCCCAAGGCTCCTCTCCAGTGTAGTAGGGTTTCCCCATAACACTCTTGCAGTTGAGACACAAGCTTCGTGTTCAAACTCTTGTTGATGGTTCCTATGTGCTCTTATCTCTGACGTGCTGACTGGGGCTGGTCCTGCATCCTCATTGCTACACTCAGTGAAAGCATATCATTGGGTCTCCAATGTACCCTGAAAACCCAAACAAGGGGAAAATAGGTCAAGATTGAGTGTTTCCCCTGCCTGACACAACGGCTTCCTTTGAGAACCCACCACAGCCACACTACTAACTTAGTTGGTGCAAGGCCATAAGAACAGATCATGGAGAGGAAAATCCAGGCTCAGGGCCCCGGGAGATCCTGTCCAAGCAGCTGGGGGGACAGGCACCCCACCACTGCTGGGGGAAGGCAGATGGTACATCTGCAAACAGGAGGCTGTCAGTACAAGGGAGAATACGTCATCCAAAGCATTGTGCAACTCTCTGCACGCACACAGCAAATTAGCACCAAACATCGCCATTGTGTGATGAGGCTGTGGAGTATGAAAATTCTCTTCTAAGCTCTGAGTCATAAAACAATTTTGTTAGTGCAGCCATTTATCAGCCTCAGCTCTCTAAAATTAGATACTTGGGATCCAAATCAGCAAAACATTTTCTACATGTGCAGAGAATTCAGGCAAAGCTTCATATGCAAAATTTAAGTTCTTTTCCTTGTCTTTAGGGCCATCATAATTTACCTATCATGTAAAAATCTTAAAATGTCTTAGAAGACAATGGAAGAATTCAGAAAAAATTCACAAGTTTTGGAGCATTCAGTGTCCAGACAATTTTGAACTTCTATTAACAAAGAGCTTGCACAGTTTCTTTCTCCTTACTTTAAACATTTTAGACTTTTAGTGTCCTTTATGGTGATTAATACCATAAGACAGAGTATGTAAAAATTTAATATGTGGCCTCTTCCAGTGCTTCCAGTGAAGTAAATAAAGAGCAGTATAGTATTTGCTCTCAAAAATCCAAGATGTGCTCTTAGTTTTTTGTAAACAAAGATAAACAGCTCTATTCTTATCTACGTCCAGACTAATCTTTAATAAAAATAAAATAAAAATAAAACCCATCCAACCGAACACCCCCACAAACTGACATACTCTCTCAAAATCAAATATTTTAATTTCATTTACATAAATGCTTTATTCTCAGCCACTAACATATGCAGTTGAAATATATCTTCCTTGCTCTCTATTCATCCCCATTGCCACTTTTACATGCTAGCCATTTAGAGTCTTTAGCGATTCTGGGGTTTGGTAATCTCTGTCAAAAAAAACAAATTAGAAACTTATAAGCAATACAGATACAAACGTTAAGAAATGTAAATTAATTGCATTTATACCAATGTATGGCAATATTTCGTATTATCATTTTTGCTGGTATTTATATCCTCAGTGATCTCTTCACGTGACTCATGGTTAACACACTGTGTCTTGATTACAGCTATCTTTTTATGCAGGTTTGAAGATGACTTTTTAGCTCTCTCATGTGCACAGCTACATACAAAAATGTCTGTGAACATTTTTTTACATTTTTTATAAATTTGACTGTGTTTTCAGAAAAGTAAGCTCATTTTTATTGCGGTTGGTTGAATTAAACACAATCCCATTGCAATCTAATAAAACTTGCACAGAAACACAAATGGGTCAGGTTGCAAGGGACCACAGCAGATAACCTGGACCAACCTCTCCTGTCAAGAAGGGCCATCCCAGAGCACATGGCACAAGATTGTGTCCAGATGGTTCTTGAATATCCCCAGGGAGGGAGACTCCACACCCTCTCTGGGCAATCTGTTCCAGTGCTCAGTCACCCACACAGTAAAGCAGTTCTTCCTCATGTTCAGGTGGAACTTCCTGTGCATCAGTTTCTGCCCATTGCCTCCTGTCCTATTGCTTTGCACCTGCAAGCAGAGCCTGGAAACATTCTCTGACACCCTCCCTTCAGATACTGACAGACATTGATGAGGTCCCCTCTCAGTCATCTCTTCTGGAGGCTGAAAGGCCCAGCTCCCTCAGCTTTTCCTCATAAGACAGATGCCCTTAATCATCCTTTTAACCCTCCACTGGGCTCTCTCCAGATGCTCCAGGTCTCTCTTGTCCCGAGGAGTCCAAAACTGGACGCAGCACTCCAGATGTGCCTCACCAGGGCTGAGTAGAAGGACAGGATCACCTCCTGCAACCTGCTGGCAAAGCTCTTCCCAATGCACCCCAGGATACCTTTGGCCACAGGGACACACTGCTGGCTCATGGACAGCTTGTTGTCCATTAGGACCCCTGTACAAGCCTGTACAAGTCCATGGGGTTATTCCTCCCCAGGGGCAGGACCCTGCACCTGCCTTTGTTGAATTTCACAGTTCTCTGCTCATCTCTCCAACCCACTGAGGTCCTTCTGAAGGGCTGCACAGCCCTCTGGGGTACCAGCCACTCCTCACAGATTTGTGTTCTCCGTGAACTTGCTGAGGAGGCATCTCCATCTTCATCCAAGTCAGTGACAAATAAGTTTTGGCAAATTGAATAATACTCAGTCCAGTATTGAACCTTAAGGGATATCATTAGTGACAGACCTTCAACTAGACCCTGTTCCATTAATTACACCCTCCAGGATCTGCTGTTCAGTTCTCAATTTACCTCACTGTCCACTCATCTGGTTCACACTTCCTGAGTTTACCTATGAGGATGTCGTGAGAGATAGTGTTGAAAGTCTTGTTTTGTCTATTTTGGTTACTTCTCCTTTCTGAACTTCTCTCAGGATCTTCAGGCACCAGTAGACTATGTATTTTTTCACATCAAATACTCATTGAAAGAAGGCATGAGAAAAAAAAAGATATTGTAAATGTTTTCTTATTTAATAACTGTAGAAGGCAGTCAGATAATCTGTAAATTCATTTAAAAAATATTTATAGCTTTGTTTGTTGAATGCAACAATTAGAAAGTAACCAAAACCAGAGCGAATGCAAAATACTTTTCCTAAGGCTTATGTACTGTTACAAACCTGAAAGCACACATAAATCAGGAAAAAAGCCCCATACTCTAATGCTACCTAGACTAGAGACACAGCAAGGATTTAGCCACAAAGACTGACAAAATATTTGAGTTGCGCCACTGCCAATGGATATCAAAAATGTGTTTAAAGTAGTCACATTGAGGTTTTCCCAACTTCACTGGGCCTCACTGTGCCTCACTGTGCCTTCACAATTTTTCTTTCCTTTCTGTCTTCAAATTCACACTGTGTTTTCAAACATTGCCCAGTTTCTGCATTGTACACCGTAACAGCAATGTACTGTGGTACAGTGGATTTACTTTAAGGCATTTTAAGATAACAGGGAACTTCTAATGAGCTCCATTTATCACTCGGAAGTGAAAAATTCACCCACGCTATACAGGGAAAGAAAATATTAAACTCTTGCTACAATACTGAAAAAAAAAGAAAACTCAATTGGTCTTGAACTCTTGTTTCTTGCAGTAAAAGGAATCAATTACAGGTTCTATAGGGTCTATAGTTTAAATGCAGAACCACAAAGAAATACTCAGTTGTAACTCCCAAAGTGTTGTTAATTCTACACAGCACAACATAGAGACAGTGTCTCACACTTCTGGATGTATCACTGAGGAGCCAACCCAAGAACAGGGGTTCTTGCCTGCCAAAAGCTGCATAGGATGTTGCAGATATACCCATAGGCTTCTACAGATTCATAAGCTTGCCACGAGACTGACAAATTGACATCTACCTCACACTACCCCCAGAAGGCACCAGTCAGTAACAGGGCTGACATTGTTCATTATCAGCAACATGTATCAGACAAACTACATATTCAGCTAATGTGCAGATGATGTCAAATTAGGAATGACACCAGATCAGGTGGCATTATCTGTAGCAGAATAAACACTGTCAACCCTGTAGTAAGCTAACAAGCAGATGCAGCCCTAGGACTGCTGCAGACAAGACTGGTCAGTATAAAGAGCTATTTTAACTTTGTACACAGGTTCCTGCATTAGCAAAGAAAGCCTGGACCTGTGGTTGATATTTCTCTCACAGTCACCCATGTGGGGTTTTGACCCATATCACTAAAAATTCTATATTTTGGGGGCTCTGAGCACCATTTCCAGCACCCAGTGTGATTTGCTCCAAGACTGACTTCTGAGATTAAGATATTATCATGAAAACCACAAACAATTGAATCATTCTGAATTAGACCTGAATTTAAAAGGTGTGCAGTGAGTATGGCATGGGGCCACATACTAAACACAACAAGAAAACACTGAAGACCATAAGCAATGTTGTGCTGGTTTGTGTGGAGGAAAAAGATACAAGCGTTTAGCTAAGCAAGCAAAACATAAACACAGGGGACAAAAGTCACAGCAAATCTTCAAAATGTTACCCCTACTTGAATTTGCAGTCTTAATAAATTGTTCTGTTGTTGTTGCTGCTGGTTTTATGTAGAAAATCTATTCTTTTTCTTATTCTGGCCTGATTTCCTCTACCTTCCTGTTGCAGATCTTTGGGGTAAGAGGATATAAAATTCTGCCAGAAGCAGGAAATTAGCTTCCAAGTGTAAGACTATCCAGCACTATGAAGCTTTCTTAGAGATAGAAATAAGGGGAAATGTTAGAAATCACTTCCACATTACATTCCTGTCCTGGACTGAGTTGGTTCCACTCAATTTTTCTATTTCCCTCTCACTCATTCGTATGAACCAGGATGTCCCACAGTGTTGATGCTGAAGTCCATCTCAAGTTCACAACTACATCCTGTCTCTACTTCCCCACCAGCCCTTCCAGCTTTGACAATATCAACATTCCAGAGCATATATCCCTGGCATATTTATTTGCAAAGCGTTACCTTGGTAGAAATTAAGTCTAGATTGCCATGAGTCACATAAAACAGGTTTCTGTCATGAACCATCCTTGGCCTTCTCTGCACAAATTTAATCAGCAGAGAACCAGAGTTTTAGGCTGGCCTGGCTTATAGCCACATGTCGTTGGATTAGGGCCCAGTGTTGGGAATGAAACTTTCTGACCAAAGTCAGCTTGAGTGAGAAATCACTAGTTTGTGACTCCTGACAGACTAATTGCTATGTGTGAGGCGCCATAATAATTTGTCTACATTGATCCTGACTATGCTGTGTGAATTGCTAACCTAATACCCTGGAAGCCCCTGTATTGTGCTCTGTTTAGCTGTGTAAATGTGCTTGCCATTTATTGGAGAGCTTTTACATGGTTGCTCTGCACGGTTTCAGGCAATGGTATTGGGAAGCAAGAATAAAGAGGGGTTCTAGAGATGATACATCTGTGATCAGCCAGCTCTACCAAAATTTTCAGGCAGCATTACAGAGGAGTACTACAACTGCTTGTCTCAGTTACGTGAGGTGTTTTCATTGTGTAGCAAATCTTCAGTGTCAGTGTGAGGTTTTGTAACTTGTAAGAAATGTCTTTATATGATTACCTTATTAATAGTTTTTCTATGTGATTGCCACTGATTTGGGCAACGTCCTAGGGCAGCTTTTATGGAAGACATTTGTAAATATTTTCATAAATCCTTATATTTGCTTAAGTAGCCAGGAAAAGCAATCATCAGCATCATTTTCTACCATTCTCCATGGCATGGAGACAACTTTTCCTTCATCAGGAAGAAATACTAAGGGAAGAAGGAAATACAGATAATTAAGACAGCAGCAAAAATGATAGTTTGGAGTGTGGTTCTGAAAGGGTCTGTGAGAACTGTGAAAGCTTTAGAGATAAACTAAAAATAGAAAGAATGAGGAGATTTTCAACTACTTCCAGTGATTTCGGACACATGTCTTGTAAAGTCTGCCCTAAACAATGAGAGACAGACAGTGATTTAAATTCCAGATGTTTTTGTGAATGAGCTTAATCATGTCACAGCAATTGAAAATACTGAAGATAAAAAAGAGAGGGGAGAAGAAGGAGTTCAGAAAGAAGGGGGTAGGATGATATAAAAAAATTTGCATTGTCACAAGTTGTAGAAGTATTGGAGTAAAAAGCAGAAGTGGATTTTTTTAACTACGTGAAAGGCAGATGAAGTGGGAAAGAAAGGAAAGTAATCCACACATGAAAAATTGCTAGCATTGTTGGAAATAAGTTGAGTTAGGGATGTTAAGCTATATGTCATTTCTGTTTAATTTTCAAAGCAAAATCTACCTGTCCCTGTAATAATTTATGCAGCTCTGTAGCATCACCAGTGGTTTGACGCTGGACTAACGCCAGGCACCCACGAGAGTTGCTTGCTCACCCTCCCCTACCACAGCTGGGCAAAAGGAGGGAAAAGAGGAAAAAGGGTTAACAGAGGCTTCATGGGTGAGATAAGGAGAGCAGGAGAAATATTTCAAGGGCTCAACCTTAGTTGCTAAGTAAAATTTATTCCTAACAGAATCAGAGGAGGGTAATGAGAAGTAAAATAAGCCCTTAAAACACCTTCTCCCCCCCCGTCCCAGGCCCTCCCTCCTTCCCATCGACAACACAGGGAGGCAGGGCAGGGGGGTTTTGGTCAGTCCATCACCAGGATTTTCTTCCACTGCTCTGGGAGAAGAGTCCTTCCCTGTGAGGCCGTGGGGTCCCTCCCACAGAAGACAGTTCTCTGTGAACCTCCCGGTGTGGGTCCACTGTCACAAGCAGCAGCCACACCGCACCTGCTGCAGCGTGAGTCCCTCCCACGGGCACACAGCCCTCCCAAAACTGCTGCGGCGTGGGTCTCTCCCCACGGGGTGCAGTCCTCCAAGGACAGGCTGCCCCAGCCTGGAAGCAGGGCCCTCTCTCTGCACCGGGTCTCCCACTGGATCACGGCCTCCTCCAGGCATCCACCCGCTCCGGCACGGGCACCTCCCCCACGGGCTGCAGGTGGATCTCTGCATTCCCCATGGACCCATGGGCTGCAGGGGGACAGCCTGCGTCACCATGCAGGAATCCTCACCTGCAGAGGAATCTTAGCTCCAGCGCCTGGACCACCTCCTGCCCCTCTTTCTCCATTGACCTTGGTGTTGCAATGTTGTTTTCCCTCACATAGTCTCATGTCCTCCTCTCCTCTGACTAGCAGCAACCCCCCCCCCACCTTGTTTTGGTTTTCTTNCCCCGTGACTTTATTTTGATTTTCTTCTTAAATATGTCTTTACAGAGGTGTTACCAGCCTCTCTCATTGGCCCAGTTCTGGCCAGCAGCATGTCCATCTTCAGAGCCATCAGCCACTGGCTCTGCCAGCCATGGTGGGAAGCTTCCAGCAGCTTCCTCACAGGACTCATCTTTGCAGCCCCCCTGCTACTCAAAACAAGGCCATGCCAAACCAATACACCAAATCATAAAATCATTCAGGCTGGAAGGGAGCTCACACCAACTGTACTGCAACCTTCTGCTCAAAACAGAGTCTCTACCGAGGTCAGACTAGGTTTCTGAGGTGTTTGGCCAGGTGGGTCTGTAAAATCTGCAAGGAAGGGGGTTATGGAATCTCACTGGGCAACTTGTTCCGCATGGGCTTAACAACTGGGCCAGTTTCTCCCCCAGCTGGTAGTGTCCCAGTCTGGACAGTGACACATCTACTGCTAAACATGACAATCAATGTTTAACAGGCCTCTCAGAGAGATGACAAGCAAAGAGCTCCTCGTGCTGAGAACAGTCTGTGGTAAGTGCAATCACACAACTAGGTGTTGCCGGTGTTGAGGCAAATGTGAGAAAAGTCAGTCTCTTCAGTGGTCTAGATGATTTCACGGGAGTTTTGGTTGCCTGCAGAAGGCCATAAATTGGCCTAGACCAAACACCTTAATATTTCTGAGCACCTATTGGAAGCTGTCAGTCATCACAGTCCCTTCATGGGTCTTAGTTGTAAAATAGCAACTGGCCAAATATGTTTGTTATTTTATAATTAGTTCCAGTATTTTTCATGTCAACACTGAAATGCAAATTAATGCATATGTTATTGCAAGCTCTGTTGTATTTTAAAACTAAATGAGTATACCATGGATAGTATTGCACGTCTTGGGAGCCACTCTAACTGAACAGGCTGCTAGGGAAAATGTTACTGCATGCAATCAAGGTACTCTGCTGCTGAGCTCTGCCCAAAAATGCAACTACACCTGACAAGTGGAGCCGAAAGAAAGTCCCTGAAGCCAGCGCAGACACTTCTTTCCTTCAAACCTTTGCCATTACAGCTGAAATTTCACTACATCACTCTAAATGAAAGGGGGAAAAAAAGTCTCTGTTCTTATATGTTCCATCTTAGACATCCTACTTCGTAATTGCCTTCATTTGATATTATTAGAGCAACGTTTAAGGTTTCTGAATCAAAGCCTCTGTTACACTGGTCATCTGTAGAGTTTATTGCGAGGTTGACCATCCTGAAGAAATGGTTTAACTGTAGATCGGATTTTCCACTTCTGATAGGTACACCAGGCACTGTAGGCTGGCTGGGAACTTGGTATCGCTAATATTTTTCATTCCTTCTTTTCATCATTTAGATGTGTTTGTTTAAATGGAAAAGCATGAAATATAGTAAAATGATCCCACTGTTTTTTCTCTCAACTTCAATCTTTGAAAACGAAATGAAGAAAATTTGTTTGGTTGTCCCCTTTCTCTTGCATATGAAGTTAATATTCACCTAAATGAGACCCTTGTCAAGTTGTTGAGTTTATGACATCATTTTGAATTAGTATTTTTAGTGATTTCCAAAAAATATTTTAAGTATCACAGCTTAGTTATGTGGTACTTCATATCCAATGTAAATATGTATTTGATAGAAAATTATTTCAACATGGCCCTGTCTGAAGGACTTCAGCATGCAGGAAGTGAAATGGTACATTTTGGTGAAACTTTGGTGAAATGGTACATTTTGGTGAAACATTTCTCTGTTTGTGGAGAAAATATGTTATAAAATAAAAATTTCAATTGTGTTACTGATTCAAGGGACATAATTATGAATTCCCTCACATGATTTTTATTCTACAGGTATAAGCCTCTGAATACTCTGTACTTGCACTTAATTTGAAAACCTCTGCACTGCTCGCTGATTCATTCAGGCTTTCTCAGCTCTTTAAAGTTGCAGAAACAATTGTTGAGGACTTATACCTGCTCCTTCTAATCATTAAAAATAAGAAGAATGTATGAGCTGGTGAATCTTTTCCCTTGAGAAGATGGAATTTTCGTATTTACTGTTGAAGTTCACTTGTATTCAACCTCATTAGTTATATTTTCAAAAGACTTGTACTTTGTTTCATACTGTAACTTAGGAGTCTAGGAGCTCTAGTAAACCAAGCACTACTGATTTATGTATAATTCAGATAAAAATATACATCATAAAAATAAACATTAAGTAGGGAATGTCAACATTAAGATAATAATAATAATTAAATTAATGAACAGAAGTTCAAACTGAGAAACGCAAACAGAATTTCACTTTTGCATCAAAACTCTAATATAGCGCTATTCTGGACAGATATACTTAGCTTAACTGCATATCCTCCAGTTTAATTACAACACTCATACTTCTACTATGGCTGAAAATATAGAGGACAGATCTATGCTATGCTATAAAGTAGATAAGGTATTTTATCAGAGGTAGGAACTATTTAAATTAACTAGCCTTTATCTGTGATATTAATTTTTGTCTTAATTAATGATATGCTAAAAATACTGCATAGTTCTTTTATGGTAATGATGCTAATTTGTATTCAACTGTCCTTCTGTAATAGAAGATACTCTTTGCGTTTTCTAGCAGTAGTAGGAAAGCATACAAATGAAAATACAGTGAGTTTATCAGAACATATGGGAGAAATGACATAGCTGTATTTCTTTGGACTATATTTGGTCTGCTGACAATTACGTTAAACTTGATTTATTAGTTCCATTAAATTGAGAGCCATCAATAGGTCAGATCCCTGAATGCAGTACTTTGGCATTGAGGACAGTGCAGCTAGGCTGACCAACCTTAACTATGGATCTGGCCCACAGTTCAGAAGACAGAATATTCCAGGGACCTCCATTTACTCAAGGTTATAAGTGAAACTCAAATTCACTTTTAAAAGACAAAATCTATTAGAAGAGTAAAAATCTTTAGGCTGATTAGAAATACAAGAAATTTAAAAACCAAGCCAGATGTGTACAAGCATTTGAAACTTAATAATGCTGAAATGTACTCAGTGGGATTTTAAAAGCATCAGAAGCCAAGAATTCAATGTTCAAAACTGTCATCTAAAAGCCTATCCATAGCTTGAGCTGTTTCCTTCTTTAGGTTTGGTCATTGCAATAAATTGCTTATATCAATATATTGAACATTGGGAGGGGTACTGGAGTGGTCAAGTTACTGTGAACCTGTGTCAGCGAAGGCACCTAAAGTAGAGCTAAAGGAGACATACTCCCTGATATAACAGTGGTACCACATCAGTTACACAACTGGGAAGGAGAATTCCCTTAGAAAATGATGGGAATTTCCTTTCTTTCTGAGAAATCACTCAAAGTCATGGGGGTTTTGTTGTTATTGGGTTTGGGTTTTTTTTTTTTAATATGTTATTATTCTTGACATATGTTGATTAATTGCCATAGATCTAAGGCAATTAAAAGAAATATGACTGTAAATTCAGGCTCAGAAAGATAAATCAATTATTTTTAGAAATATGTTGTGACTAGCCTGTGGTTTTTCATTGACAAAAGCACTTCATCAATGCTAAAGAGTTTTCTATAATAACTTCAAGGAGATATCAGAACTGACAATTTCTGCTACCATATTTGCATCTTAATGAACTTTCTGATAATGCAGGCTGCTGCTATTCCAGTGTCTGACTGGAAGTGGCATATTTTAAATTTGTTGCTCTGCTTCGTCCTGTAAAATACTTCAGAGAAGGAGGGGGACGTAGGAAACAGCAGCTAGGCTCAGAAAACAAAAAGCTGAGGGCAGAAAACACAGCTGACCTCTCAGCTTTTACATTAGAAGCTTAGATAGAAGTGCCTCCAGGGTTAGTGCCTCCTCCTGGCCCCCAGCCTGCCTGTCCCCCATCAGAGAAGATGCTCCAGGGACACCTGGCTGTCCAGACACCAAAGACAAGACAAAATCCTGTCCTCTTCAGTGAAAGCACTGACAGGCTGACTACTACAGTCTTCTCTTTCAGTTCTGCACCTTTTGCAGACCTGACTCCCTTGCGTTGCCCAGCCATGCCATTCAGCTGGACAGTCTTGCCGTCATTTGATGATTTTACTGAGGGCATCATTATAGTAGAGTTAGCTACTGACTGCTTATCAGTCTTGCTACCAAACTACTATTTAGACAGTCTGCTTTTAGGCCATCCTGTCACTGCTTTTAACCTCTTCTCTCCACATGCTGAAAACTAGAGCCAGAGGAGTCACACGCTTGAGCACCTTTCTCAAAGCAGTGCGTAGAAACACAGTTAGACTTTACTTCATGTTCCCTGTGTCCATGAAGGCAAAATGGGTCATGCTCCTGCAACTGCCCCTGCTCTACTTCTCCCAGCATCACCCAGAAGATTAGGAACAGGACTTTTCCCTATGCTGTTTCCGTAATAATTTAAAAGCTGTGACAATTAATAGAAAAGTAGGATGAAAAAACACCCTAGAGGGTAGAAAACAAGTATAAGATGAGGATAAAACCTTAAATGGTGTTCTACCAGAATATTTATTATGATGTGATGCTGCTGATACAGTCAGTGTTCTCTCTGTGCATCTCTTCCCTCATGTCCCTTTTTGGCATACTGCTTTCTTGGCTTAGGAAGCAGCCTGTGTTGCACAGTGAACTAGTGGTTCCTCCATGGCTAAAAGAGTTGGAATCATGTACACAATAATGTGGAGCACTTGGTAAAATAAGCTCCAGGCTAGTCTCAGAGGCTCAGGAGGCACTTCTTGCTTCGAACAAAATGATTAGCAGATATTGCAGTATAAACACTACAGTGCAGCAAAAGGGGTTTTTTTTTCTGCAAGTCTGACACTACGAGGAAGAGAAAAGCAAGACTGGGCCTCCTTCAGTCTAAGGTACATGGGAAAATTACTTAGAGAAGTTCTTGTCCTGATGATTTCAGAAATCTGGCTACACCAGAGATAACTTTCATTTACTAAGCATGAAATTAGAGATTAAGAGACTGGAGCATATCTCTTGCAAGGAACAGCTGAGGGAGTTGGGCTTCAAGAAGAGCCTCCAGAAGAGATGACTGAGAGGGGACCTCATCAACATCTGTCGGTATCTGACGGGAGGGTGTCAAGATGATGGACCAGGCTCTTCTTGCTGGTGCCAAGCAATAGGACAAAAGGCAGTGGGCAGAAACTGATGCACAGAAGTTCTACCTGAACATGAGGAAGAACTGCTTTACTGTGTGGTTGACTGAGCACTGGAACAGATTGCCCAGAGAGGGTGTGGAGTCTCCCTCCCTGGGGATATTCAAGAACCATCTGGACACAATCCTGTGCCATGTGCTCTGGGATGGCCCTTCTTGAGAGGGGATGTGACCCTCTGTTGTCCTTTTCAACCTTACCTATTTTGTGATTCTGTGATTCTTTGAAATGAAAAGTCAGACTAGGTTTTGTGGTGTGTCTGAAGACCCACCTTCTGCACACATGCTTCTGGTCAGTCTAGCAATCTTCTTGTCCCATGCACTCTGCAGCTTTTGAAAGCTCTTGTCTTCCATCACACAGACATCTGCCAAGCACAGATCTGGAAAGAGGAGCTGCAGCATCTGCCACCTGCAAAGAAACAGGAAAAGCATTTTAATTCCAAAACAGGTAGCACAGACAATATGCAATAAAAACATGAACTCCTCAAGAATCTTTTAGATAAGGGAGCTGGTGCCTCCAGGGAATAGGCAGGGACAGGACAGCACCTGCCCTTCTCTGCACCAACCACTCTCCTGGGGTCCCTCCTGTTCCTGAGGTCAGCCCTAGTTTACATCATAACTGAGTGGGGTTTGTGACTTCTTTGGAATAAGAATTGCTTGTCACATACGCATTGAACTTGATTTTTGCCATCGCTCTGTGTTTGTCCTGCATAGTGAAAATTAATTCACATCGGTTCCCAATGAAGGAAGAAATCAGTATAAAACAAAGAAAAATAGAGAGATTTATCCTTCTCAACAAATATATCCCACAGGTATTTCTAAACTTTGAGGTGTCCTAGCATACCATAGATTCATTCAGGGTGGAAAAGTCTTCTAAGACCATCGAGTCCAACCATTAACCAAGTACTGCCAAACCCACCACTAAACCATGTCCCCAAGTGCCCCATCTGCATGCTTTTTAATTACCTGTGGGGACAGTGAATCAACCACTTCCCTGGGCAGCCTGTTCCAGTGCTTGACACCCTGTTCAGTAAAGAATTCTTTTACTAATATGCTATAATACACCAGCATATTAGTATTATAGAAAAGAGTTCACCATGTTTTTCTTATTCTTTTTAACAAACACTTGCTCACTTAAGACCATGCATAAATTGCAACATGTTTACATGACCCCTCACAAAAAATTTGAATTGAGAATCAATCCTGTGCACAGAGTGACTTGTATGTCGGTCATAGTTTAAAATCAGGAGACAGAGTGCAATGCATACTTTATGCTACAGCACCATCTACAGTTAGGACAAAATATCTTGTGTTAGTTTCTATTTTATCAGATGTTAAATTACACTGGGCTTGAATTTACATTTTTCTTCAGATTTGGAATGTTATTCCCAATCTGCAATACCAAAACTGCTTATTTTCTGATTAATGAATAATAATCTTTGCTTCCTTATCTGTTCTTTTTCTTAGGCTGCCTCACTTCTTTGTATTTCATAGACTAACTTGTGTACTTTTAAATTTTATAATAATTTTTTAGTCTGTGATAACTCTTTATAATTCTATAAAACCTAGGAAGTATTTAAATTACATCAGTTGTTAAAAATAAATCAATCTGCAACTTTAATCCTGAGTTATGTCACATGTTATGTTTCAAGCCCAGATCTCCATGTTTCCTCCTTTTGTCACAACAGGTAGGTATTTACTGCCAGACAAATTATCTGTCTCACTGAACCAGCATCTTGGTCCAGTGGGCATCTAAATATATGTCAGTTCACTCCCAAGTTCTCACTCAAAGTAACTGATCAGCTTCATGTGAGCACAGTCCCCAGCGACTTTTGCTTGTTCATTGTTCTAAGCAGGAGAACATAAAAAGTACGGTTCTTCATCCATACTAGTCAAGTTTCTGGAAATATCTTATCCATAGAGGGCGTTATTAAACAAAAAATATCTTTCAGTCTGGTTGACCATAGTTAGCCTCCATCTCCTCAAATCCTTGTAATTATACAGCATCAGTGCATACCTCACTGTATACACTTAAATTTAGAATTTCTGTTAATGTGCAGATTCTGCTGGACTTGTCTGTAGTTTAATAGGACTTTTTTATTTCTCTTTTGCTTATAATATTTCCCTTTATTTTTCTTTTCCTGTCTTACCTGAAGTATAGCAAATAATTTCTCTAAGTGTTGGAATTTTTTTTCTTAGTGACCTATACCAATCTGCTTTTCCCTCCAAAATGCTACAAATTGCAAAATTTTATTAGGTGACCAAAATAAGCTTACTTNTAACCCTTTACTTCTATTCTGCAAATTAAAAAAATCACAGGTGAAAAAAGGAATATAGGACAAGTAGAGGCAGGAGGTATGGAAAATGCCAGGGCAGGTCTTTATAAACTTCTCCGTAGTGTCCCACAGTAAAATACCTGCACCAAATTCTGAACAATTTCAGCAGATTATTTTTCTTCTGACAATTTAGCATAATTTTAGGTGAATCCCCTCGTACTTTCTCCTGTGACACACTGGAGTTTGACCTAAGAAACAGGTGGAAATAGAATAACAATCTTATTTAAGAGAAGAGCTCTATGTACGGAAAGGCTCTGTTCTAAGTTGGAATAACACCTCCTCGCAAGCAAGATTTCACAGTTAATAACTTTACCTCCTGAGTGTCAGAAGAGTATTGGCAGAGCTAATGAGAACCTGTAAGAGCTGTACCAGTGGCCTAATGCACATTCATAAGCGGAATAATTCCTGAAGGTATGTGTAATGTAACATGCATGTGAAATGATAAAGCAGCTGCTCCACAGTTTGCTCCTTTTTCACAATAACCTTAGCAGAGGGCTTATGAATTAAGAAGCCAACTATCACTTCCTGTAAACTGGGCAGGGCAACAGAGCAGCTAAAAATTCTCAAATTGTCCATAACTTACAATTTCAAGTGACTGGATGTGGCAATTATTTCACTTTTTCTATTTTTTTTAACAAGTGTTGAGTCAGTTTCAATACTTTTCTTGATCATAAGGTCTTCCCAAGAGTGCTATTTCATCTTTATATCTCTTAAAGATCTAAAATGGTGGCTTTCTAAGAGTGAGAGAGAGGATTTTATTATACACAGCCTAGTTACTTAAAGGTTTGAGACAGTTACAAAGCATTAGACTGTCTGGTCTGATTTCCCATGTCTGACACACTTTCCATTTTTGTACAGTTACCCTACCCATCTTATGAATTATGACAAACCACCAAAATTATGTTTAGACAAAGTTTGAGCAAGATTATCTGATCTTTTTGTAGCTGAACATCAAATAAGAAAAGAGCAAGGATCCTAGACATGACTGGATTTGGCCACTTGTCCATTCTAATCTCAGTATGGTACTGCCCTTTCCACACTCTAGGATTGCTGCCATGATCTTACATATGGTGCCTCTGGTTCTTCCCCTGTCTGTAAATGGGGATGAGCTTTAAATACATTTAATGCCTCATTTGAGACATAATTGTGTCCCCTGGCTTGGGAAATAATCATGATTCTATGATAGTGGGAGAGGAAGTATCCATGACTTTTTGTCAGCCCTAGCTATTAGTGGTGCTGTGTCTTGTTCTATATACAATTCTTATATGTAAATTCTTTATATAAAAATTGTTTTATATACAAATTCTTTATATACAAATTCTCTGGCTTCAGGTTTCATTTGCTACTTCTTGTTGCCTTTCTCTGCTGCAAGTTTTTGCCCCCTATGGATATCAAGGTTCTGTGAAAAAATCATAGTTTTGCCCTTTTATTCCATTAAATAAACTGGATTTTTTAATACTCACAAAGTATTTCCTTTAGTCTTCAGCTGAATTTTTGTGGCTCATTTTACATGTCTCCAACTTCTTCAAATTTTTTTAAGTACTTTATGTGCTTAGTATAGATGAAAGTAATTTCTCTTATACTACTCATTGTTCTATTATTAAATTTTTACCCATCACATCAGCTATTTTTGAAACAATAGTATCTTGAAAGCTTTGGTTGAATTACTTTTCTTCAAGACTTCTCTAAGTTACAGTTTTCCAGAACAGAATACTTCCCTCCTTCCTTCCACTTGCCCACAAAATCAGCCCAGTTCCTTTTGGTGAGTGAGGAGCTGGACTCTATGCATGGACTTCCAGGATTTGGAATAATGACCTGTAATTTGCAGCAAAATAAACTGAATGTTCCACAATATGAAAGTGCTTGCCAGTCATTTTCATCACTGTTCATTGTTGTAATGACTAAACATTACCAGCCATAAATATGTGCACCCCATTAACATGTTTTTGAAATTCTAAAAGGCAATTGTTTCCAGACTTTGAACACAACATCCAAGTGGCAAAGCTATATTTTTGCTTTGGTTTAGCAAATAAAGAGAGTCCATGCACACATTTGGTTGTTTCCATCTTCTTCCACATTATCTGTTATAGCACCATTCATAATGCTTCTCACAGCTTTGAAGTATTATATTTAGTTGAGGAAATTATTGATTTTCTCACCCTCTCCCAGCCTTTGCCAGCAGATTGTGTTCGCTAGCAACCGTATCACAGATTAGGCCAGCATGACAGTTTTGGGCACAGATAGCCAGTTCATGATTCAAGAGGCCTTTGGATATTATATAAACATTAAGACATACATAAAAACATTTTTTTCTAAGACTTAATTCAAAATTCAACAAGAAAAACAAATAGCCATTGCTGAGAAAGAGAGCATCAACTTTTCTAAATGTTTCCAGTGGCTTCCATGATGAAAAATATATAGGCAGCATAGTTCCCATCTCAAAAGGAGGTGATGATATGGGACAAGGAACCCTGGCAAGATCGATTCTCCTTTGCCTTATACACTTCTTTTCCTAATGGTATCGTACTTTAGTTCAAAGATGAGTAATTACTTTGTCATCAAAAATTCATTTCATTGATCAACATGCCAAAATAAATATATGAAGATGTTCTTCCAAAAAAGTATTTAGGCTTCCCTAACCAAGTAAGTTTTGGGGTTGGGGCATGGGGTTAAATGCATGTGTGTTTGTGTTCAGAGAATTGCTTAATTTATTTCATAACCGTGCACTTAGAGACAAAAATAATGCAAAACACAGCTTCTGAGTTTTTCAGCAGTCTTGTATCAGATGCTAAATAATAAATTGTGAGAACATGAAGTCACTGATGAATAAATCCTTTGATACTTGTCTCAAGGGACAAAGGCATATTCAGTTTGTTTTCTCTCAGATATTTACGTGATCATGTTGATTGTCTGTGCATGTGTCCTAAAGTTTTCTTTTTCCTTGGTGGCTTCTTCATTATTGATAAAACAGACAGATTGATATGATGGAGAGAAGAGGTCTCAAAGGAAAATAAGCAGAGATGCTGCTGATAAGCAACTTGAGCAGAAGAGATGGAAGGGGTCTCTGAGTGCCATGTATGAGCACTGACACCACAGCTGCAGAGACCAGACTCAGTTGTCCTACCATTTGGGATTCAGTCTTGCTATGGTAGAAAAACTAGTGAAGGGCAGCCTGCTAAATTTTGCTGAATGTTGTGATGAGCCATGAAAGCAGAGATGACTGAGAGCTGAGGCTGTTCAGCCTGGAG
>WEIT01034467.1:3097-20876 GCA_013389985.1 Dryoscopus gambensis
GAAGCTGGTGAAGGGCTTGGAACACAAGCCCTTTGAGGAATGGCTGAGGGACCTGGGGTTGTTCAGCCTGGAGAAGAGGAGACTCAGGGGTGACCTTATCGCTCTCTACAACTTCCTGAAAGGTGGTTGTAGTCAGGTGGGGGTCGACCTCTTTCACCAGGCAGCAACTGATAGAACAAGAGGACACAGTCTCAAGCTGCGTCAAGGGAAATTTAGGCTAGATATTAGGAAAAAGTTTTTTACAGAAAGGGTGATAAAGTATTGGAACAGACTGCCTGGGGAGGTGGTGGAATCACCGTCCCTGGATGTGTTTAAAAAAAGACTGGATGTGGCACTCGGTGCCATGATCTAGTTGAGGTGTTAGGGCACGGGTTGGACTCGATGATCTTGAAGGTCTCTTCCAACCCATACATTCTGTGAATCTGTGAATCTGTATGGATCCATCATTATCACATTCATTTCTTCACACAAAGCCCCTTTTTTTTTTACAAGGGGAGCATTTTCCCATTTCACAGGTGGGAGGAAAAGCCACAAGACAAGACACCAAGGGACATTTGCAAATTTCAAGTCCTCACACTGAGAAACCCAGAGTCAGATCTTTGAGCAGTTGGTATTAAACAGCAATTTACATGCATAGTCTGAAAAAAAATCTCCCCCTGACCAAAGTTTCAGCTCTTAGCATGCTGGCTCTGACCCACAGTTCAGCTATCTAGAAAATAAAGAGCATATGAACAGGGAAAAGCTCGACTGAAAAACATTCACATTTTGCATCTATGGCAGAGGCAGGGCCAGGATACAGCTCTCCAAGGAAGCACTGGGGCTGCTGCTGCATACTCCCTGTTTTGCCAGTTGCACACCAGCCAACATTTCCCATAAAATGCAGTTTATAATCCCGACCTTATGGGCTTTTTAGAAAGCATTGCAGAGACTTTGTCTTCAAGGTTGTATATGAGAAATCCTGTGAAATATGTATAAACCATTCCCAGCTGATTTTCAATGAATGCAAACATAGAGTTCCCTGGCAGAAGAAACACTTAATGCAGAGATGAAACAAAAATGGAGAAACACTTCTCCTAATATTTTGAAAATATGGGAATAACCTGGAATAATTCTATCTGGGTTTCTCACAGAGTATTAGTCTCTACCACTGTTACACACACAGGTGGTTTTAGAATACCATCTGTATTTCTTTTCTGTGGCAGACAAATATAAACATCTTCTGTCTTCCAGTGGTTGCTGGTCAGTTCTCACAGTGAGAAAATGTCCCCTGTTTAGTGATGAAAGGATCCTGAAGTCCATCCTGAGGACACTTAAAAGGCCTCTCAGCAAACAGACATTTGGCACCGCTGTCTCCAGCACCTACCAGTGCTTGAGTTAAAAGAAACACAGCAAGTGATAGGACTTCTGCAATAATCCAAAATTTTACTCTTGCCTTTGAAACTGCTAGAGAGTAGAGGCTTTGCCTGGGCCTCAGTGTAGTTTTAAGTTGTGCAGATATCCTGGGATTCGTGTGCTGTAGTAGATAGCTTCTTTGTTCCCATTGGTGTGAGTAATGCATGAGTGAAGGACACTTGAGGCTCCTTGTGCCATAATGAAAATATGTCCATTATAGCTTGCTGATTGATTCTTGAACTTCAGCCCAACAACCCAAACAAACAGGATAACAACACAAAAACAAAACTGAAGCTGATCAGTTGGCATTCCTCCTCTGCCAGCCTCCCCAAAAGGGTGCTGACATGTATTATTGCTGCAGGTCTCTCTCCAAGCCCAAATATCGAGTTATTATGTAGACTTTGGAATGCTTTCAGTGATGCCTTATTATTCACAGAATTAACTATTGAATAGCATCCTCAAATGCCATTGTATGAACTTTGCATTCAAAAGCATCTATTTATTCAGTCCAACTGCCCACTCGAGCATATAGCAATGCCTCTCTTCCAGTGTTTGCAATGAGAGACACAGGAGAGTTACTTTGAACTGTCAGCCTTGGATTTCTGTGGCTGCTTTAAAGTCCTAATGTGAAAGCAGGGAATTGTATGATGCATGGCCACGACCTGGCTCCATTTGGAATTTTCTCCCGAGGACACTACTCAGACAACAATGAAAAAAGCAAAGCATTTGCTGTTGCAAAAAGTCATCTCCAGACTGGAAAGAAGGTGCTGATCTCCCTCACCCTCCAACAAAGGAATGAACACAAAGAAGCTGGGGGTGCTCATGTCCTTAGATGAGCCACCTGCACTATGGGTCTTTGTGGGGAAAAAAAAAAAAGAAGACCCACTTCCCAGTCACATGATGTGACCTTTCTAACTACTCCACACTGATGGTGTTCCTTGGCATGGTTGGTATCCAAAGCTGCATGTTGTTAATCGAGTCACACTACATGGCCAGTAAACCAAAAATGTCAGTCTGATTAATGGGTCAGTGAGCCCACACAGCATGCTGTAATCTAAATTTAGGTATATAATCCTTTTCAATTGCAATTGTGTCTTATGTCTCTGTTTTGAAGGTATGGTCATGCAAACCTTGAAGGTCAAGCAGAGGATGCTGCGAAGCCATGGGCACTGCAGAAATGAGTCATTACTACACTCACCTTCCAAGGGTAAATTTTCTGCTGGTGAAAATCAGACCAGTGTATGGCTGCATGGTGTAGCATTACTTCCCTATATTGCCCACAGCCAGGTTGCTGCTTTTCAGTCAGATATTCCTGCCACAGGATGTGCCTTATGTTCCTTTCTTAGAGGGAGCTCAATACCTTAGCAGGTTGCCCTGTACATGGGAGCCTTGCAAGCCTGAGCAACCAGCAAAGGCCACGGGAGATGCAAATGTGGGAGAACCTCCCAGCTCCTCCTTCTTCCTGACCCCACCAGGCACCTGTGTCAGAATCAATGCTTCCAAGCAGCTGTCAGCATCATCTTCCTTCTGTGGAAGTGTC
This sequence comes from Dryoscopus gambensis, assembly GCA_013389985.1. Classification (NCBI taxonomy): domain Eukaryota; kingdom Metazoa; phylum Chordata; class Aves; order Passeriformes; family Malaconotidae; genus Dryoscopus; species Dryoscopus gambensis. Next base: position 6,030 of record WEIT01034467.1, read on the forward strand.
CAACTTGCAGTCAGTCAAGGCAACAGTTCCTGCTCAGGCCCACGGCAGCTCCTGAGCCAAACCCTCATTCTATCAGTGCACCCTGTATCATATTTTATGGCTTAGTCATCCTGTTCTACACCCTTAAAACTGAGAGCCATCATGTTTTGGGTTAAATACCCTAATGTATGTAGATGTTGGAGAAGGTCTCCTCTTGGTTGATAACATAGGATGCAGTAGATCTCCTGAAGGCAGCTTCTGTCTCTTGCTATCACAAGTTTCTATCCCTTGAAATCTCTTTACAGTTGCAACACTATCAAAGTGCAGCCTTCGGAGCCACCTTTTCTGTGGGGTAAAAGGATACCTGCAAGTGAATGCTTTTTTCAGTTATTGGTGTCTGAAAGTTTTAGCAAAAATGACAAAGGGGCAATATAGATTCAAGTCTTTTGAGGTTGAAGAGGATGTAGAAAATGTGTCTCTTATTTCCTGACCAAGAACTCAAATAAACTTTACTAATATAATCTTTTCTCACACCCTCTCTTCTAAAGAGAAGAAGAGAAGGCCCCAACTTATGCACATGAAAGAGCAGGTATAAATATCACAGTAGCAGGTAGACAGTTACTTCAGGAACAGCTTCAGTTCTTTCTCATTTCCCCACTCAGACTGATGGAGGATGCTAATCCCACTTTGAGGCACCCAGCTCTCCCTGCTTCACTGGTTAGGTGCCACTCAGCCTTGTGAATTCCCCTCCTGGAGACAGCAGTTCTGTTCTGGGCACTGCAGCACTTGAATATCACACCATGAAAGTCCTCTTTTCACACCTTTCTTCAGACCGCTATTGGAAGAGAGTTTTATTTTTGATGCTAAAGATGCTCTAAAGTCTTCTGGCTTGAAGCATGTTGGCAAGGTTTACCAACCTTCATGCTAGAGAGACACCAGTATAGAACATAAAAATTCATGAAATGGCTGAGAAATAGAAAAGGCTGCTTTAAAAGGAAATCAAGAAGCTGGTCTAGAAGAATACCCTGAGCTCTTCTGAGTGAGTGGGTTCTCGGTGAATTTTTTTTAAAAAATGCACATTTTAAACATTATTTCCAGCTATCAGGAAAATAATATTGTAAATGCTAAGACTTTGCTGAACAGAAATGGGGCAGGTGGGCAAGGATGTAGAAGAGGGAAGAATCAACAGTAATCTTTGTATCAAGAATAACCTCTAGTAAACATAGTAATTAAGCAAGAAAACTTCTAATATGTTTATTTGAGCTCCCTTTCTCCCTTGTGCTGTGTCATAGTAATAGCTGCACTTTTCCTGATGAATCCTTCCTTATGCCTTCTTTCTTAATAGTGCTGTCTCTGTGCCATGGTTTCAGTTTTCATTACTTTCCTTCCTTTCTCCAAGGGAAGTTACTTTCCCACTGCCTCTTTTCAAAGCATGCATTAGGTTATTGTGCCCATAATTTCATTTTGCACTAGTTCTTTTGGACTGTGATCCACAGTCCCCTTGGAATTGAAGAACTCTTTGAACCGTGTTATTTAGCTCTTGCTTGGCTGCACTTAAATGAAAAAAACCTGGAGGAGCACACAGCCTCTCAGTCCTAAGCTCATACCTCATGTAGTGCTTTGCTGCATTATTCACAAATAATGACCTCCTGCAGTGTGGTCAGGAGCAGAGCTGTACAGATAATGCTGGGATGTGCCACGATGGAACAACGAGGCTTCAGCACCAAAACCTTTAGAAAAACCTTTAAGAGGTAAATTGGAACTTTGCTGATGGACAAAACTGATGGAGGGGAGGATAGTAGGAGTGCAAGAAAATAAGAGGAAAGGCTGAATTAAAATGAATTCATTTAAATATACAGGAATTTAATCTTCCATGTTTGACTATTTCCTTCCAAGAAACCAGAGATGTGGGACTTTCCTTTTACTGATTGTGGATCTTTTATCACTTGAGTGAAAATTACGTTGACTTTATATACAGAACCCCAGAAACCCTGTGTGCCATGTAACTCTAGCAGAGCAGGGTAGAAATCCTCCAGTAATACTAAAAGCATTAAAAATGGAGTTTTTACTGAATAAAACATGACAATGAATAATGTAGTCTGCACAGTATTTCTCATGTTATTAATTTGATGGTAAGTTTAATTAACTTAATGCTGCCCTAAATGGTAATTTTCCTTCTGCTGCAGAATCTCAAGCTAAAAATGCCAAAGGGCTTTACAGAAGTTTTAGAGAAAACACTGAGTATTGGTGAGAGTGAAAAGAGGACAGCTGGAGTTGCTGCGGATGTAAGGCATGGGCAACTGTGCAGGAAAGTGGAGCACAAACTTTGGTACCTGGGTCTTCCGAAATCACCAGTAATTAAACAAAATGCAAGGCTAATACTGGGAAGGCAGGGGGATGCACAGCACAGAATTTATTTCTTACACCAGCTGGGGCGAGCTGAGGTAGACTGGGAGGATGTGGAGTGCCTCATGAGCCTATGCTTAAGGAGGGTTACCAGCTGAGATGTATGTTATTGGAGTCACATAATGATTAATGTTCCAAGGAAAATTTACATTTCTGAGCCCAGTTCGGTGGCCAACTCATCATGAGCTCCATAAAGATGACAGGTGTCAGCAGGCAGCATGGAGAAGAATCCTCCATGAGGATAAATCTCCAAAATTCATGAGGAGAATCTCCAAAAAGAAGTATGCTCTAGCAGGGACTATCATTAATAAAAGGGTCTCTTCCCAGTTGCTTGGATGTGAGTGTCCTGCTGATGTAGCACGGAGCTCTCAGCAATGCTGTCAGTGATCTGACAGGTTTTATTCCCCAGAGGATTTACTCACAGGGCTGAAATCTTCCTCCTGTAGGTGGCACTGGTGTCTTTGGGTACTTACATCCAGGCACTAAAGGTCTGTTGTCAGTGGGGAAGATTTTTTTCCCTTGTTCTCTAGGCACTGAGATGCATCCCAGGAAGAAACATTCAGAAAATTACTTTTTATCTCTATGTTTGTTTGGTAGGGCTGCAGCTCTGTCAGGCTAGAGCCAGTCTACCCTTACACAAAGGGCAAGAGCCCGACTGCCTTAAATCCAAGGAGGCCTAAGGTGGTCCAAGAGCCAGCAATCTGGAGAGAAGGGACCAAGGCAAATGCAGAGTTACTCTGTGTAGTCTATTCTAGCCACTAAATTTTATATGGTTCAGTAAATCTGAGTAGACAAAATATATTTATGTGATCCTTCAAATCTTTCGAAGATTATCTGTTGCAAGGAGAAACACAGCCTGCTGTATTGCAGACTCGCTTTCTAGCAAACTTTCTCCATTCCTTCAAAGTTTTCATTGGTAAATTAAGTAGCTGCTGGCTGGCTGCCAAGCAGCTCTTTTCATTCACTGTTACAGGATCCTCCTAAAAAGGAGCTGTCACTGACAGCCAAGAAATTACTTTTGTCTAGAAAACAGCACATTTGGCTTTTTGAAGAACCAACCCCTTTGCCCTGGTTTTCCAGGCCAGTGGAGTAGAATTTCAGCATTCTTATGCACATCTTGCTAGGTTTTGATTCCCAGCCTTCATCCTTCCAGCATCACATCAAAAATGCCCATCTTTGGCCAGATGGTGGGTATCTCTCTTCCAGGTCCTCCCAGGACTGGAGTTTTACTGTGAGGGAGAAAAGCCACCACAGTTCTCTCCCTGTTCCTCTCTGTCATGGTACATATCCCTCTGAGACAAACATGGCCTGGTTGCTACTTCCATGAGCAAGGGGGTAACCAACATGCCTGCTCTCAGCCAGAAAATAGGAAAAACACATTCATAGAAATTCCCTGTATCTAGTATGACCAATAGTTTGTACAGTAATAGAAAATATAAGGTTAAGAGCTTAAAAACATTTCATTTTGCCATGTCCACCTTGCCTTCCCAGGGACAGAAGAACCTTTCAGCTCTTGGTAGATTAATGATTTGTTCGTGATCTCATCAAGAACTTAAGAGATCTGCCACAGGAGTATGAGCGTTTCCCATATGGATGAGGCATGACTTTCTCCATGGCTTAGAGATCCATCTGGAGTAAGGGTGAAGAAGGGACCTGGGGGAGACTTAAATTCAAAGGGGATCCACAAACGTCTCAAAGAAGGGTTTAAATATTAGTCTATTTACTCTGTCTTGGAATGTGAAGTGTGAGCTAAACAAGCAAGCATGGCCAAGAACAGAGCAAGAAGGAGACATGATTTTGGAACGAATCAACAAAATTTAATTTTCTTTTGTTTTAAACATATTTCTATAAACCCATATGACACATTTTTCCGGGTTAAGTCCATTAACTAGCTACTTTTATTTGCTTCACGTATAACCTGGCTTCACTTCTAGGGAATTTCATTTTCCACCAGCAGAGGGATTGACATTTTGAGGGTGTTCATGCAAACCACCTGAGGTCTCTCCCAGACATCCAAGGGCACCACACTACATCTCCACCTGGCCAGATGATCTGCAGGGTTTACCCCTGCTCCAGGTATTTGGTGTTCCCTATTCCCAGTACATGGCAGAGATTTCTCCACCAGTAAATGGGTGGAGTTCACAGTAAAATCAAAAAAGAGCAGAGGGCATCCTTGTTAAAGATACTTTGCCACCCAAATAAGCTGCCAGGCATTGGTGGTTGCTGAAATCAAAGAGAAACACTAAGTCTAATGCTGACAGTCTCTCATATCATCAAGAGAGACAGGCTTCTCTTAAGCACAGGTCAGGACAGGGGCCTGACTTTGGAAAAACCAAAAATGAGGCTGCTGTTCCCCTTGATCAAGCTCAAATCTACCCCCTGATTAGCAACAGAAGCAGGCACTGGCCTCCTGCCACTGAAATTAGCTTTCTGTCTCTTGCTCCTCCCAGTATGGCATCTTGCAGGTACAGAACTATAGGCCTAGAGCTCTGTGCAAACAGCCCTCACATCTTGAAAGCAGGCTTTTCAAAATCTGTAATGAATATGTTTTAACTCGATAACTTAAATTGCCCCTTGCCATTTAGGGTCACTCCAGTTTAACTCCAGTGTAAGCAGGTTCCTTCCAGAGAAGGTTACCCATAGCAGAGCTTTACTTTATGTATTTCAAGCCATTCTATTTGCAGTGTTATAATATCTCTGGTTTTCCCCAAAACTAATGACTGCTACTTCTTTTAAAATTTATTCTTTTCATTTAGTTCCTTTTTCATTAAGCTGATGGGTATTCCTTCTCCTCACTACTTCCATGGGAAGGTGAATAGCTCCCTCAAGTGCCCCATTCAGTCCCTCATCTGATGGAAAACTAGAGCTGACACTTTCCTTGGGAAGCCTTCTCTCTGTTCTGCAATCCAAAGTGCTTCTTATACTGCATCAGACAGAACATGAATCAAAAACATAGCCCAGGACAGCAATTACCATCTGTCCTGGTTTGACAGGAAGGAAGTTTTTTAAGGAAGGTGTAGTCAAACCAATCATGGATTAGAAGTGAATATTGACATCTGGTATGGCCACTAAGGAGATGTGTCACCTCTGAGAACATGGGGAGATAAAGGAGAGATTCACGGAGGCACTTCCTTTTGTGTTCCGGTCAGTGGAAGGAGCAGATCTCCCCCGCCCAGCCTGAGGCCTGGGCCTGGGCCTGGGCCTGGGCCTGGGTGGGGGAGGGGCAGCCATGCGGCTCGAAGTCACTCGGCCTGAGGATGAGAGGTAGTCCGGAGCTCGGAGAGAGAGGGAAGGAGATGGAAGGGAATGGACTAAGCCAGCTTTTTGCAGGATGGAAGGGTGGAGAGACGAAGAGATGGTTCTCTACCCCCCCCCCTTTCCCCCCCTTCCTCCCAGAGAGAGAGACTGCGTCTGTGCCAGCCGAACGGAGCGGGGGAGGTTTCCCGGCCTTGGGAGTCCTGGAGCTGACTGCACGGCAGTAGCAGCAGAGACTTTTTAACCCTTCTCTTCCTTGGGGAAAAGAAAGCTTTATGAAACATGAATCCTCCTGTGCAGTGTTTTGGAGTGAGGAGAGAGACAGCCTGGAATTCTGTGACGTTAAAGAAATTGATGGGAAGAATTTGGTGGGAGGAGATGATGGAGTGGCTTTGGCTGGACTTATCTTGTATAGCCATAGACTGAACAATCTGTCTTTAATACGTGAGACTGCAGTTAGGTGGATGCAGTGGCTGGATGCCAGATAAGGCGACCTGCTGCAGTGATGCTGATGCCAAGTGGATGAAGAAGGAGAGAGGATGAAGAGGGTGGGGTGAGGCTCTCTGTCTTCAGCGAAGAAGACCAGGAAGAGGGTGTGGTGGTTCCCTCTGTCTTCGGAGCAGAAGACCAGGAAGAGGGTGTGGTTGTGCCCCCTCTCTTCACAGCAGAAGAAACCCTCGGCCCCAGGGGTTATAAAATGGGGGGGACTGTTTTGTCCCAAAAAGGAGCTTCTGGTACTTGGTAAAGCGTCATTGAATCCTGAGGGCAGTCTCAATCCATGGATGGTGGTGAGAGCACCAGACATGGAAGGACACTATGGTTTGCAAGAGAGACTCCTCTCTTCTTAAATGAACTGAGAATTGATTATTTGAGTATTGGTAACCGATCAGAAAATCCAAGGTTTTGTCTGATTGTGGGAAGGGTGGAAGTTGGGAGGAGGAGGAATGTTTCTGAGAGTTTTCATGTTCCCTGTGTGTTTCTTTCCTTTAATGTAGTTTATTAAAGTTTTTTTCCTATTCCTGGGTCTGAGCCTGCTCTGCTCTGTTCCTGATCACATCTCACAGCAGTAAAAATATATTTTCATGGGGCACTGGCTTGTGTCCAGTGTCTAACCATGACACCATCCAAGCTGCAGCCTCTCCTTCCCTCCTGTTTACATGCAATAAAAATGGGGAAAATGCTCATCCAAAAACCTGGAATTTTGAAGAAGGAGAGTTGGCCTCCAAGTAGACAAAAAAAAAAAAAACCAAAACAAAGCACTAAGGTAATATTTTAAATAATTTTTTCACTGCAAGTATTTTTTCTGTATCTCATTTTGCAAGCGTTCATCTTGTGAAAGTGACATTACAGATATCAGTGGTGTGCAAATCCCACACTTTGGGCTAAACGTTCTTGGTTCAGTAGGAAATACTGGTAAAATAGATACAACAAATAACAAATACTAAAAAAAAAAAAAATTAAAAAGCCAATTTTCTCATTGGAAAAGCATTCTTCACTTCAAGATGAACTTACCAGAATGCCAATAACTCTTTTACACAAAGATTCCTTTCACCCAACAACTTCAGAGGTTGCTCAGCATATGTCCTGTCAGGTTTTTAATATCTCCAAGACTGAACCTCTCTGGACAATCTGTGATAGTGTTTGACCACTCTCACAGTAAAAAAAGTCTTCTGTTTAAACAGAATTTGTGTCCATTGTCTCTTGTTCTTTACCAAAACACAAATTAGAACAGCCTGACTCCATCTTCTTTCTCCCTCCCATCAGGCATTCATCCACATGGATAAAACCCCTTGAGCCTTCTCTTCTCTAAGATTATGTCTCAGCTCCCTAAACGTCTTCTTAAATGAAAGATATTGAAGTCTCTTTATTTCTTTGTAGTCTTGCACTGGCCTTGCTTCAGTATGTCCATGTTTCTCCTGTACTGGAGAGCCCAGCACTAAACCCAGCACTCCAGATGTGTCTCACCAGTGCTGAAGAGAGGGGAAGGACCAGCTCCCTGAGCCTGCTGGTGAGCCCCTGTCTATTGCAGCCCAGGAGGCTGTTGGTCTTTGCTGCAAGGACACTGCGCTAGGTCAAGGACTGTTGGGTGTTTGTCACCCAACAGGAGCCCCAAAGCCTTTTCTGCAGAGCTGATTTCCAGTCATTCATGCCCCACTGTGTACTGGAGAATGAGGCTGTTCCTCCACAGGTGCAGGACTTTGCATTTCACATCACTGAACTTCCAGAGGCTCCTTTCAGCCCATTTCTCCAGCCCATAGAGATCCTCCTGGATGGCAGCATAGCCACCTCATTTATCAACTGCTTCTCCCAATTTTGTGTCAGCAGCAGACTTTGGAGTGTAAGAAACATCAAACTATGGGAACAGGCAATCCCATATCAGCTCAGCTCAGAGCCAGAGAGAGGTCCCATGCTTATTTCATTGACTCACTGATGTGTATGCAGCCACAGAGATTAAGGTGTGCTCTAGGGCAATTTTCCTGGAGCAGACACAGCTTTGCACTGTTCAAATACCCCAAATAAGGAGACAAGGTATGTCTCTGCTTTTTCAATTGCTGCCTAGCTGCTGTGTGAACTTGGGGCTTTTAGTTTATTTTCATTATCACTCCCAAATCTACTCCATTTGCTGCACGTGTGTGTGAATATCTCTACGGATCAGACTTGGTATAATACCAAGAAAAAGCAGTTGCTGACAAAAATCTGACTCTGGAATGCGATCAGAAGCTCAGTCTTTAATTTAGTCAGGATTTCAGATATTTGAACAAGGCAAAAAGATGCAAAGGAGGCAAGTGTCAAAATTTCCTTCTGGCCTTAGTCCCTTCTATTTGCAAACATATTAAAAATTCATCTGAGCAGGGCTGTGTTTTGAGTCACTCAGCATCATGTCATCTCAGCTCTTGTCATCTTGACTCTTGAGGTCAGAGTCCCTCTCTTCATGGCTGTCATGGTTTCACCCCAGCTGGCAATGAAGCACTACACAGCTGCTCACTCGCTCCCCCTATGTCAGGATGGGGGAAGGAACTGGAAGGGTAAAAGTGAGAAAACTCATGGGTTGAAATCAATAAAGCAGGAGCCGTGCATGTAAGCAAAACAGAACAAGGAATCCATTCACCACTTCCCAAGGGCAGGCAGTTGTTCAGCCATCTCTAGGAAAGCAGGGCTCCAGCATGCGTAATGGTGACTTGGGAAGACAAACACCATCATTCCAAATGTTCCCCCCTCCCATCTTCTTCTCCCAGCTTTATATGCTGAGTATGATGGGATACCCCTGTTGTCATTTGGGCTCAGCTGCCGAGGTTGCATCTCCTTCCAGCTCCTTGTGCACCCCCAGCCCTCGCACTGGTTGGGTGGGATCAGAGGCAGAAAAGGCCCTGCCTCGGTGTCAGCACTGCTCAGCTGTAACAAACACATCCCTGTGTTATCAACACTGTTTGGGTCACAAATCCAAAACACAGCCCCATACCAGCTACAGTGAAGAAAGTTAACCCAGACAAAGCCATCACAGCAGCCTACTCTATTCCTTCAGGATGAACTTTTAACTCCATATTGTTACTTATCCATTTCACCCTGGTGTGCAGGTGTGGGACTCCAGAGCCTGCAGGACAACCACCCTCGCATCAGGCTGGTGCTGCAAACAGAAGTGATTGAATAGCACAGAGCACCTACAAGATACGGGATGGGACTGTCACAACTGTTCTCCACAGCCTTGTTTCTACCTGCCAAGTACTCCATTAACTTTCCAGGCTTCATCCATCTGAAAAGCAAGACACTGTTACTTATTCCAAGGAACTGGCATTAGCTCATGCTTGGGTCAGGAGGTGTTGCCTGAAGCCACCAGAAAACTCCAGACTTACACAGCTCCTTACTAACTAGCTACCATGAAGTCCTGCATCCCCCTGCCCTCTTAAAATGGTTAAAATTCCTCAGAATGGTCACATATAGGCTTGTCCAAATTAAAAGAGGACATGAGAAGGTGGTGAAGGCAGAGGAAAATGAACTCTGAAAATAGATTAGAGCCCCAAATAAAAGTGTATTTCTATTAATCTAATGTGTGAGATAATTATAAGGTACTTCTGAATGTTAAACACAAAGTCACACCAGCAAGTTTGGGCTGATTTAACTCCCTTAGAATCCATGCCAACTGGCAAGAATCCTTAAATGCAGAAAACTACAAATCTGGTATGAGAAGCTGTGCTAACACTGATCATACTGATGATGCTGTGCCATTACAGGCACGGCCTAGTAAAACTAGAATAAATCCAAGGAACTCACACTTTTCCAAGCCAAGTAAATGGGTAGACATGTAGGAAGCCCTGTTAGCCTGTGTGAAGTATGCGAATCAATGAGACAGCAAATGGATAACAGAGGGCAGTGCAATACAGACAGCATAAAAGGGGAAGCAAACCTCTCAGCTTTGGGCCTGTTAGCTGATGGAAAATGATGTCTTGTTCTCCCTGCCTCTGCTCTTGCTTGCATGCTGCATGCCCAGCCCTGCTGCCAGGCGTGCTACTGGAACAAGGGAAACCTGAGCCCAGCAGCCGCTCTGTCCAGAGGGCTGTGTGGCCAGAGAGAACTGGGGGCAGAGGCTGAGTCCTAAGGCAGAGCCAGCTGCCCTCAGACACGGTCACAGGTTCCCACACTGAAGGACGAGGTGAGCTGGGAAAGCAGGAAAAAACTTCATTAAAACATTTGGATAATTCAACCCAAATATGATGCAGTTAAACCCCAGGGCTATCCAGCTGTAGTTCCAGCCCGCTCAACTCTATTTTTTCTGCATTATTTTCTTTTTACGTCACAGTGGTTCTCTCTCCCTTTAAATCCTCTGCAATTAGGGAGTGCAGACTGGGTTTTTAAGAGCAGCAGTCTCAGGGGACTTGAAGAAATTTAATTTCTGCTATCAAAGATGCTGAAAATTTGAGGGAGAAAATGAGCTTTCCTACCTGCTAGAAACAAGGAAGCAGAAGCATTTTTGAACAAAGAGGGATGTGTGTTGGGGGGAAGCAAAATCTAATGTACATCTGCTCTGCTAAACCAAATCGAGGACATCTCATTGCCCACCCTGATTATTTTTCAGATCGCTGCCTTTCTGTTCTGGACTGCTGTGACCAGCTTTCTCCAAGATGTATCTGCCCTGGAGGAAGGCAGCCCTAAAGAGGGTCAATGCAAAACTATCCCTGACTTTTAATAACAGGCACAGACATAAACATGGAGGCCAAGCTGTCTTCAGCGATGCCTATTCTGAAAAACAAAGATAGTCCAGGATGCAATAAATGCAGTTTCATGAGTTCAACCTCTCAGCCCTGTGCTACAGGCTTCATCTGGAGGATGGGGACAAATCCACCCCAGAGCTAAGAACACTCCATAAATTCCATAAAAAAAGGAGGTAAGGGATTTTTGTCTTATCAGCACCAGCAAGGAAACAGTTCCTCACTGCAGTTAAACACAGAAAAACAGAGTTAAAGGAAATTTGGCAAGGTCTAACCCCCCTGCTGTCTACTTGTTTCTAAAGGTTTCTGCAGGAAAGACCCAGCAGTGTCCCAGTCAAGCTGCCCTGGTGCTTTGCAGTCCTTACCAAGAAAAGCTCTTCCTAGTGTCTACTCACAAACTGAGAGGTTACACTTTAAGCCTGGTGCTCCTCACCCCATCTACCATAAACATGGAGAGTAGATTATTCCTTAACCCTCTTTCTAACAGCCTCCATAAACTTTGTCTGCTCTCAGACACTTCTTCTCTAGCCTAAGCAACTCCAGTGTTCTTCTCCCTTTCCCCCCAGGTCAGGTTTGCCAGACCTTCGATCACTCATGCTGGCCTCCTCTTCACTCTCTCCCACTAAGCTATATCTTTCCAGATAAGCTGGAAATTGCCTATGTTGCTTCAGTGAAGATACTGAGTAGAGCAATACTTTATTCATCCCTTTAAAATGTATTCCTTTTCCACAATAATACACCTCAGCTGTCTAGCTCTCCTCCTTTTCTGCAACAGCCATCTGGCCACTGGTTCCCTGGTGTTTGTTATCACTGTTCAGGTGAAACAGCTCATTTTATCTCTCAAATTTCACCCTTTAAATTAATTTTGAATTTTGCTCTCATCTTCAAGCACACATGGCCTCTCCCAGCTTTATGCCATGTATACACTTAATGTGCACATTCTCTCTTCACAAATGCAGCTAAAGTTAGATCCAGGACAGACCAGAGCATGACCTTGCTCCATCTTCAGCAGGATGTCTTCTGTAAAGAGGATACACATCGCAGCTACTTGGAGCAGTCACCCACCAGCAAGGGAGGCCAGGTGGGATTTTGAGTGATACAGCCCTTCAGAACCAAAGGTGAGTGAGCTGGCCTTAGCTTTACTTTTAAGAAAGGACAAGGAAATGGTAAACAAACGGAGGGTGGCTGGGAGATGCCTTGACTTGTGAAGATGAATGTTAAAAATTGAAGAAAAGTCATCTGCAATGAAATGTGAAGAGAGCAGGAACAGCTAAAAGGAAGGGGCGGGGAAGAAGGCAGCATGTTCCTATTATTGCTCCCCATCACTCCATGGAATATGTATCTTTTGCTCCCCCTTTATTCTAGTTGAATTGGAAATAAATGAGTAGGAGCTGTGTATTCTCATCTGTGTGCTATGGTTAAGTAATACAGAGCCCTGATTCCAACTAGGACACCCAAGTACCTTCATCACAAAGATATGAAAGAAATGAATACGTGATGGTGAGGTCAAGCATATGAAAAAGAAGAGAAAACACTCCTGACACCACACCATCTAGGTTTGCAAAACTCAAGCACACACTGAGATGGGCAGGTCGTGTTCAAGTGTAGGTCAATAGCTATAAAAATAAGCAATTCAGATCTCAATGGCCCTGTCTGCACCAAGTGTTAGGTCAGGGGAGTTAAGTGAACATTTTCCCTTGAAACACAGCCTGTGACTTTAAAACAAATAGGCAGCACTTGTGTCTAGCAGCTTAAGCACTTACAAAACACTAGGTGGGAAACAGGCATTGTTCTTTTGACCTGAGGATCACACCAGCAACTGCTGTAATAACCTAACAACTAGAAAAAAAGCAAAAAAGCCAAACTAGGAGCCTTTACCTAAGGAACCTTTACCTAAGCCATACATATTTAGGAGAAAGTTTTTTTAACTTAAACGGCTCTTCGCAACATACCTATTCCAAGCGAGCTTTGAAGAAACAGTCTTTCTGATGGGTAGAGCAACACATTTCAAGCAGGATCTTTCCACAGCTACATCAGCATCCACACAGCAGCTCGCTCAGTCCCCCCTCCCCAGCGGGAGGAGTGAAAGAGCAGGGTGAACAAAAGCAAGGTTTCATGAAAAGTCAACATGGAGACAGTTTGGTAAGTGCTGCAAAGGCAGTCTCTCATCACCTCCCACAAGCAGATTTATACCCAGTCATGGAACAAAAGTCAGCTTGGAAGACAAAATCTTGACAGACAGATGTGGGGGGAAAACAATGAATCAACAAAGCAACACAGAGGATGCATAGAGGCAAGCTGCCAGAAGGCAGCAGGGAAGTCAAAGGAAAAGAACAAGCAAAGGAGAGTAGTGTGCTTTAAACACACAGAACATGCAGTGGAGCTTCTATAAATGCAAGGAACTAACACCAGAAAACAATAATATGGGAGGGGATTGGGGATAGAGAGGCTTTTCCCATTTTCGTTTTTTAAAGTAGAATAGTATCAAGCTGTCACAGAGTGTCTGACAGAGCTGTGCTGTACTGGCATTAGTTTCCTTACAAGAACACCAAGAACAGGAGCTGCTTTAAATCCATTTTCTTTGAAATGGATTTTCTCCAAGTGATTTTGTTTCAACGACCCAGTCAGATTCGAGGTCATGGCTGCAATTCTCTTGGAGGAAAGGAAATGGCAGGTGTCAGAGGTAATCATGTGTGATCTGCAGACATTGGTCATGGGGCTGCTCCAAATTGCAATAGACCTGTCATGACAATGATAGGTTGAGGTCATGCCAGGGAGACCAGGAAGTCAAAGGGTACATCAGTCTTTGACAGTAATGAGGGCACCATTCAGTATCCCACAGTTGTATGTTTCTCTAGATTGAGCTTCTTTTTTTGTTGTTGTTGTTGTTGTTGCTTCTACTGCAAGGACAACACTGCAGCTTGCTTACCTTTGGGACCATGGTAAATTAAAGGAAATATAAGGAAAACATTAGAAGCACACTTGCTCTTTTCCTGAACAAGTTACATTATTAGTTCAGAGAAAAGGGGAGAGCAGCTAGTAAATACTGAAAATTGCTGCTGGAGTTTGCCAGCCAGGAAGCAGCTGTAGGCCTTCCATCATCAGCCAACTTTGCAAGGACAATGAATGCTGCCAGCCTGCCCGGCCATAGTGGGTACACCCAGCCAAGCCATGCAAGCAGCTCATACCCCAGATCTGATATGACTCCTTTTAGTGAAAAGATTTGATGTTGCCTAGCTCAGGAAAGGTCAAAAGTGTAGAAGAGGAAAGAGCTCTCTTACTGCTAACTCATGGGACTGAGGACCTCCAAATCGGGCTTTGTCTTTTACATATGACGTTATTTTCCGATGAACACAACTCCATTCTCTCTACAGCCTGAACTTCCCAAGTGCTGAGCGCACTCAAAGCTACCAACAGCTCTGCCAACCCACACCTGCTGCAAGCAGCACTGAATCGGGTAACAAAGTAAGTAGTAGCAGAGAGATACAGTGTGCAAACAGATAAACTGTTTGCAAATTCATATGTATTAATCTCAGCACTTTTATACATACACATGCAGAGACACATATGCACATATATGCACACAGACACACAAAACTATGAAACTGCTGGCATATTCTCACTCTCAGAACCTGGGTGAAGTATAAAAACAACAGTACAAACAGTAGTTTCACGTTATTTGCATGAAGTCTTTTATTCAGGCTGTACCCATTCAGATCCCTTCTCATTTCCCTAGACATGTTGCAGAAACTGGTCACTATGGCAAACAGAAGGACAGACTGGTGAAGATTTCAAGCAGCAGCAGCAAAAGCTACAGCAGGAGAGAAACTGCAGCAAACAGGAACACAGATAAGGCCCCTCAGTGTTTTTATACTTGGGTGCAGATGGAGGCCAAACAAGATCATTTAAGTCCAGAGCATGATACAAGTCCATAAGAAAGTGAGGGGGAGGGGGGGAAACCCTAAACAAACAAAAATCCCAAAACAAACCAAAGAAACAAAAC
>WEIT01034469.1:0-28362 GCA_013389985.1 Dryoscopus gambensis
CAGTGGTAAAAATGCAAGCGACCAAAGACGGTAATTGGGAGCTGGCAGGTAAAATCACACCTTACGCCGCGCCAGTCATTTACAAAAAAGGAAGAAAAAATCCTAACTGGAAACCCATCCCATACGTGCCATTTAAGGAACTATGCAAAGCCGCTAACGACTATGGGCAAGGGTCACCCTACTTTGAAAACCTACTCCAGGTCACTCTCTCCGCTCTCACCCCAGTACTCCATGATTTTAAAAAAATTATGTCATGTGTCCTCTCCCCTGTGCAATATATGCTGTGGAAATGGACATGGAAAAAACAATTAACAGGACTCCTACAAACCTACCAAGGGGATGATGCTAAAGGCTCATTTGACAGCCGAGCGTCTAAGCAGAGAAGGTAACTTTGGGCACCCCCAGGACAGGCCCAAATCATCCCCGAGGCTGCCGTCAGAGACATCAAACGGGTAGCAGAGGCAGTGCTACTCCAAGTCCCAGATGATGCCACTCCCACCCTGAACTTTTCAGATATTAAACAAGGCACAGAAAAATCTTTCATTAAATTTATTAATCATCTAAAAAGTTCTGTTGAGAGGCAGATAGAAAATGCAGAAGCTCACAAAGAGATTTTACATAGTGTGGCAATGACCAACTCAAATTCAGAGTGTAAGGAAATGTTAAGGGCCCTCCCTCTCAACCCTAAGCCTACAGTAGACCAAGCCTGTACCAAACTGACGTCCACTGAACACATAATAACAACAGCGGTCTCAAAAGGGGTAGCTGAAGTCTTAGTGGCATCATTAAGGAACAAGCAGAGATGTTTTAACTGTAGAGAACCTGGACATTTAATAAAAGACTGTCTAAAAGACCGTGTGGCCAAAGACTCTCTTCAACCTGTAAAGTATCGACCATCTGACTGCCCGACTTATCAACACCACCACCAGCGGCATTCAAGAAATGTCCAGCAAACACCCCTCCCATGGACACAACCGCGCCGGAAACCGACAAAAAACAACCTAAAGACCAAAAAAATGCATCCCGTAGAGTGCAAACCTCCATTACAAATACCAACACACCATCCCTCTTCTTCAACCAGAACATCAACGGGATAAGTTTAACCCGCTGTGGTGTCCACTTAAATCTTTCCCAAATTACCCTCGTTATTACAGTCCCTACCCGCTTCATCCTCCTGTTGCTTTCTCACCAGTTAATCTTCCCTACCCCCACCCCTCCACTTTGCCCTTCCCGCGATCACGCTTCCCAATACCCCAGTTGGGATGCTTTATGTTGCACTGGACTCCCCTTTTATTTACTCCTTATTACCCCTTCCTCAGCCATGTGACCCCATACCCCTGTCACCTTATTACCACCCCCTTTTTCCCAGGCTTTTAATTAATAAAGAAAGGGAAATACAGAGAGGGAGGGAAAGGGAGGTCCCCCCTCCTGAAATTTTGCAAAATTGTCTACAACATCTGTGTCTTCCCACATTATAGAGAAGAATAAATTAAATGCAGATTTGTTCTAAATGTCCTGCCATCAGTTCTTAGCCTTTTCAAACAAGTAAGGGATTTGAAAGTATTTCTTCTGGTGCTTGCAAGGTTTCAGGGCAGTCATGTCATCTGACCTTTTCGGCTTGTTCTCACAGGACTCTGTGAGAGAGAGAGCCAAGCTCTCTTCCTCACACAGATACTACATTCTGTCTCTAGCTCAGGGAACTAAGAAATGAGCTATCTACCCACACGTGATTCAAAACTTTTATTAAAATCTGTCAGATTAGCCTGAATAAACAAACCGTATAAATCCATTGCAGTGACACACAACAGATGCGTATGATCACACAACCAGCAACACCTGAAGCACTAAAAAACTGTTTTAGCTCCTGCACTAGGGCTTGCATGAAATAACAAGGTACAGGACAGCAATACAAAGATGGTTTCACACGCAGCTACAAGAGAAGGTCAAAACCACCATAAAGTTTCTTTTCTAGGTTCAAGACCATTCAGGTCACTGACCAAGTACTTTTGCATTGAGGGAAACATAAGAGACTTTTTTAAGAGATATCCAAACAACACCAGTGAAAAGCCATCACTGCCATTGAAGAGGAGACTGAATTAAAGACCTGCAAGTTTGGTTTGAGTGTTACCAAAGTATGCTGAAAATCTGGGTCAGAGCTGTAAGGTGGACAGACCTAAAAATGCTCCTACAGTAGATTCTCCACAGGGATGTCTTTTCTGCTCCCTCAAAAAAATATTATCTTTTACTAGAAAAATTAAGTAGTCATTTTTAGAAGTCCTAATAGCACGAAGTGTCAGGGCCACTGCAGAGTCATGGAACATTGCCATGCAGGGCTCTCTCCACCCTCCCTCCCAGGAGGGGCATCCCTGGGAAATGCAGCAACACAGTCACTCTGCATTAACACTGTACTGTGAAACAATGTTTGACAAAGTACATTACTCAGCTTCCTACAGTCATGTAGCAAGCTTGTTAAAAATAATCAGAGCCTTTACCCAACATTGGCTTCACTTCACTCCAAATACACCACTGAGCAAGACAGAAACTTTAAGGACTGAAAAATCTGAAAGAAAAAACCAAAAAAACTTCTGTAAATCTGTATTTGGGGACATGGAGCTATTATTATTGTGCTATCCGTATAAAAAACTGCTTACAAACTCTCTCAGAAAAAATAATCAAAGTTACGATGCAATTTACTATTTCTAAAAGTTGATGAGAAACTCAATTGAGAGTTAATAGCAAATAACACCCCAAATCAACTGTGTTTACCAAACACCTTCTTCAGACCACCGTTTGCGCACTCCTTCCCTCATTCTTTATCCTACGGAAAAAAACATATAGCTGCAAAACCTGCCTTGTCCCAGCTGCCATTTAGTCTTTCATGAATCCCAGATCTCCAGCACAATACAAAAACACTCAAGCATTTATTCTTGGAAGGAATTAGTGTTACATGCCTGATGTTTTCATTCTGAGCCTGCACAGGCCAGTTGTTTACTACATTATTATGTAAAAAAATGCACAAGGGCAAAGGCAAGGTAACAAATTCTTCCTCTTTCCTTGCCCAGGAGAACTCACAAGGGATGGAAAGCAAAGCCTTTTACCATAACAGGACATTTCTTTCCTTGACATTAGTAAAACGGGACAAGCTGTAACAGAAATACACCCTGCAACAATAGGTCCCTTCAGAAGAAACCAATTCTGGCTCTCCTCGGAGAACAAACGCAGTAAGGAAGGGGGGAACAAGAATAAGTGGATGACAAAGGAGGGGAAGGACTCCCACTTTTTTCACCTTTTAGCCCACACCACCTGCAAGCGTTACCCAGACAGTTCTGCTGACACTTGAAAGGTAGAAATATCAGATTAAAGCATCACAGAAAGCATTTGCTACTTGTCAATGCAAAGTACTGTGTTCAGCTTTGGAAACCATTCACAAAGACAGTGGCAATGTAAATGCCTACCAAGTTTCAAGGAACACAAATTAAAGAACGCAAAGCAGTGTTACTCCTTATAAGAATCAGTATGTAGGCTGTCTACAAAATCTATCTCTGAATTCTGAGCAGGAGAGAAGTAAACAAAAAGGAACCTTTTACTTTTCCTGCACAGACAAGACTGCAATACTGTATATTGTGTACACTGGTACAGCAATGACAACTCCATTTCATACACCAATTAAATCCACTGGGGAATGCAAACCTCTAGCCAGTTTGCCAAGGACACAGTTTAAATAGTAAAATGGAGATTTATTTTCTCACAAACAAAACAAACAGTAAATTCTGTATAGTGTCCCACAAAGACCCACAGGTGAAATGTAAAATGTTCCTCACCCAACGAGATCAGCGCACTGGTGAGTAGCATCTCTCATTTCCCCCACACAGAATGATGCTTCCCTGTGAAACCAGTCACCACTGAAGCTGTAGATACTACTTATAAACCAACATACTTATAAAACCAGCACCAAGAGGATGTTCTGTTGATTTCTTGTTTTGAAAAAAAATGTAGATTACTAGAGAATCCCAGGGACCGCCAACTTCTAAAAGTCAATACAGCGATGAACTGGGCCACCAATCCAGGCTGAGAGCCTGGCCTTCCTTCCACCAACACAAGGGCCACGACAACCAATTTTGAGCTACCACATAAACCTAAATGAAACATAACTGAAGTACACATGCATACGGATCACATAGGGTTTTATTTCTTAACAGAAAGGCTAACCCTTTTTCTAGTTCTCCATTCAGTTTATCACAAACAAATTACAAAAATCAAAAAATAAACTTGTGTGTGGTCAGGCAAGCATCAAAATACTCAGTGTAAGCTACAGGGTGTGAACGTAATAAGATCACAGAGCGCAACATTTGATCTGGGTCGCACTGAGGCGAAATTGATTAACAAGAATCCACAAGCACCCAAGCTGGCAGTACATGACACTAAGCAGCCCCAGCACAGGAACACACTGCAGGAGTCTGTGCAAAACCTTTGTTTGTCAGCAACAATGACATACAGCCATGGTCTAATTATACCAACTGGCAAAGAGGACAATACACAGAAGGAAAAAAGTATACATTGATTAATATGCAACATCTAAGCTCATTTTGCTATGGAAGAGGGGATGTGTGGAAAATCAATTAAATCCACCCAATTAACCTAAGGATAGGCTTCCAGATTGTAATAGAACTAATAGGCTGCGGCATCATCCCTTAACACACTGGCCTAAGATACAAGTGCTTATAGAATCTCAAAATCATTTAGGCTGGAAAAGTCCTTCAAAATCATCCAGTCCAACCATTCCCCCAGCACTGCCAAGTCTATCACTGAACAATGCCCCTAAGTGCCACACCTACAGGTGTTCTAGTTTCAATCAGGACAGGGTTTATTTTTTATAGTAGCCAGGAAGAGGGCATGGCCAGACTACTGTTATTTGATATCATCTCACACCGTGGAAGTAGTCTCGTATTGTTTCACTTTTCGTGTTAATAATTTATCTTATACCTTTTGTTATTAATATTGTTGCTGTTACTGTTTATTTTTCTTATCTCATTGTTCTTTCCAGTAAATTGTTCTTGTCTCAACCCATGATTTTCACTTTTTTGTGCCTCCAATTCTCAAGTCCACCCCAGAGCAAGAAGGAGGAGGGGAAGGTGGAGTCGGGGAGCCAGTGAGCTGTGTCTGGTTTGGGAGAGTCTTGACGGGAGCACTAAATTGGGGACTATCATTCCTAAAGCACAACAAAAGATCTTTTAAATCCCTCCAGGGATGGTGCCTCCACCACTGCCCTGGGCAGTCTGTTCCAGTGCTTGACAGCTCTTTCAGTAAAGAAATTTTTCCTGCATCCAGTCTAAACATCCCCTGGTGCAACTTGAGGCCATTTCCTCTTGTCCCATGCTTGTTACCTTCGAGATGAGCTCAACCCCTACCTGGCTACAACCTCCTGTCAGGCAGAGTGTTAAGGTCTCCCCTGAGCCTCCCCTGGATCCCATCTGGTGCCATAGTTGTGTTTGTCTAAGGCATGTAGCAGATTACTGACCATTTCCCCTTGGATTATAGGGCTTCCTTCTGCTCCCCATCCCCATCTACCAGCTCCAGGAGCAGGGTACGCAGGGAACAATGAGTCTTACTGTTAAAGACTGAGGTAAAGAAGGCATTAAGTACCTCAGCCTTTTTGCATCTTTTGTCACCATATTTCCTTGTGCATCCAATAAAGGATGGAGATTCTCTGTAGCCCTCCTTTTCTTGTGAGTGTATTTATAAAAACATTTTTCGTTGTCTTTACGGCAATAGCCAGATTAAGTTCTAGTTGGGCTGTGTCCCTTTGTGATGGTTTTGGGCAAATGTAGGGGAAACGTCCAAGGGGAACGTCTCCTACAAAGGAGATGCCACCCCTCCTTATCAGGTTCGGGAAGGAAAAAAATTCTCCTCAGAGGAAGGTGGAAGAGAAAGTGAAACTATTTATTTAACAAACAGACAGGTTAAGAGTAACAAAACCTCCCGATGAGTGGAGAGAACCTGAAAGATTTGAAAGTCCTTTTGTGGGTGCGGTTTCCCCTTCTCTCCTGTGAAGCTGGAATCGGAGCTGGCCGGCACGGGTGCGGGGGCCCCCCGAAGACGGTGGAGCTCAGTGGGTCTCTGATGCTCCTGATATTTTTGGTGACAGGATTCTGTAAGTCAGCAAGCTGGTCTTCTTCAAGGATTATAGCAGGATGGCATTCCTCAAACTGCTGGCCTGCCTTCCCTTCTCAGTAGTAGTTCTCTCAGTAGTCCCCCTGGGCTCTTCTCCTCTCTCTCATGTGTTACCTCCCCAAGGGTCAGCTGGTCTCTGACCCTTAGTGGAAACACCTGGTTCGACACAGCAGTAACTCATCAAGGTCAAGTCTGCCTTGTGTCCAGTATAGTTCTTCTTTCAAGCATAAGTTATGTACAATTTAAAAGCACAGAAAAACACAGGAATCATGGCTAAGTGGGGGCTGAATAATGTGGAATATAGCACAAATCACCCCACGACACCCTTCTAATTTTCTCCCTGCATAACATCATAACATCCTTGCAGTTGTCCTGAGTTGTCTTCCCCTTCTTCCAAAGGTCTTAAACTCTTTATTTTTACCCCGAGTTCCAGCCCTTCTGTTCAACCTGGCTGATCTTCTTCCCTGCCTGCTTATCTCCCAGCACATTAGGATGGCCTGTTCCTCCACTATGAGGAGAATCATCCCATCTCTTTTCCTTTATGAAACCAATTTTGACACAGAGCATAGGCTGACTCCACCTCAGCAACACCTCCATGCTAGATGAACTATCACCCTCGTTATTCAGTTGCCCTCACAGAGCCTCATCCCTGTCATGTGATGGCACGTGGGAAGTGGGGCATTTCCGTGGGAACTGTTAGCAAGCACACATGGAAATGCACATTATGCTAAACAGGAAACCTCTTTCCCTTCTTGTCCAGATGCAACGCTGACTGAAAATAACTGAAAACAAGTACATTGTGCGTTTTTAATAGATACAGCACTGAAAGTGAAGTCAGTGACAAAAAAAGCCTGATTCTGGCTGCTCTTTTTATTATTATTGCTGCCTATAAACATGACTCCAGCACTTTATTTTTATCCTAAGTCAACAGAAATTGTAAGGATACAGTAGCAATAATGGATGTTTTTTTCGAGAAGGATAATCCATAAAGGCCAAGCAGCTATATAAAACACTGTCCACCTCTAAAACAATTATTTTGAGTATCTGCTAGGCAGAAAAATTCAAATGGCTCCTAGTACTTCTCATTTACACTCATTTTAACTTCACTTATGGCGGAAAAATAAAATTATTAGTAGTGACCACTGTACAAGCATTGGCTAGTTAAAACCTCAAAACTTAAAACTACCTTGAATTCTTCTTCTTGCACAATTACTGCATGCTACAGGACCTCAAAACTCCCAAGCTTAAGAACAGCATATAATCTTACACACAACAATGCTGTATTTATTTTCAGGGCAGTTTTCTTCCATTTCAGGATGAACTTGGTGCAGTAGAAGTGCAGGAAAAAAGGACTGGTGCGGGTGCATGTGGCAGTGGCCACAGAGGCCAGTCGGTCAAAGGACTGGTGGTAAGCACCCAAGACACAGAAGTCTAACACTCACCCCGTGGTCACAGCGAATTCCCAGGTTCTCAACAGAACCCTGTTTGCATACTGTTAAGTTATTGGTTCAAGAGTTCTCCTCCTAGTCTTATGCATAAATTCATGTTCATGTACTTTCTTTACTGCTTATGCATGTGTTCTGGAAAGTTCAGGTCTACTCGACACCCCATTGGATGATTCATGTAAAACCCTCCCCTGAGTTATCCTCATTGGTTGTCCCTGCTCCAACCCCTCCCTGTTAGTTATACCTCATTGGTTGTTCCCTTTACTCCACCCCTCTCCGCCCCCCCCATAAAAATCCTGTGCATTTCCATTTTCCCTGTCTTCTGTCCCTGAGCCTCCACCTGCAATAAAGGATTGGAAACCACACAGGAGACCCCTCCCTTGTCTTTTGCCTCTGCCAGCACTTCCTTTACAACTCAGTTTGTGGCTTGCTCCTCACAGGGGACTCAGCATTGTCCCAGAGGCTGCAGCAGAGCTCTGACCCCAAGGACGCCTTTGCAGTTGGACGCTGCATGGCCCCGGGCAGCTCATGAACAGTGTCAAAGGATGACTCCCAGGGTGGCAGGATTCTCCCTTGACTGAAAAGCTGCCATGCTTATTTATCCCACACCCAAAACTAGCCACCTGTAGTCTCTATGATCCCAGATGGCCTGCGTATGATGGTCTTCATTCCTCAAGCAGAAGAGCTCTGAAGCTGCATCACACAGGCTGGGACCACCCTGGGCCCACACACCCTGCTCTGCCTCCAGACCTGTGTCCATCAGAGCACATGATTGATGCTATTTGCCTCACTTGACATTACTTTAAATATGGAGTGATATCCTCAATAAATCACAAGTGCTGAAGCTGCAAGCACATTGTCTTAAGTGACACAGTAAAGCCTAAAATGTAATATAAATAGGAAGTATTTTCATGTCAGAGTGCTGAGATTCCAGTATTTGTAGGTTTAGGAGTCCTGCTATCACAGTCAAACATTTCCCCTGTGATCAGATTTCATATCTTATTTTTCTGTATCCTGAATCACAAGCAACCTCAGCCTAGCTTTCACAAGGCTATTCAAACCTAATTGTGGCAGATAGCAGAGGGACACAAATATAAACCTATCACAACTACTGCACAAAACCCATGCCTCACTCTCTTCATCCCTCCAATAATGCATCACTGCCTATCAATATCAAACCTTAATACCTTCACACTATTCATACAACAGTGACTACATGAACTTGGGTTTAGACACTTTCTGCTTCTATGAACTTGTGGAGACCAAAGACCACCCACTAGAGAACCAACCTCAGACCAAGGCCAGTAGTCTAGCTTTCAGTGTCAGAGTTAAAACATCTCCCTCCAAGACAGGCAGAACATTTTACTTTTCTTCTCATCCTCATTTGAGAGCAGCAACTCAAAATTCGGGGTTTTTTTCAGCCACCTCCATACATTTCCCCTCTGCTGCCAACCTAACACTGGAACAGCAATTCCAGCAAACATCTGAAAGCCACACGTAATGCTTTGGTGAGAATATTAGTGCTATCCATGAAGGCTTATTACACTTCTGAAAACATTGCTTGCTCTCTGCAAAAGAAAAGCCTGCTGTTCACATGTGAGCTGCCATATCCAGCTGTTCCTCTTTATACCCTTACAGCTCCAACCTTTTCTTGCTTCTAAAGCCCTGACATAAAGCAGAGCCCCGTCTAGTGGCATCTCTGTCAGCCTGATTTATTTGCAATTACAGGTAAGACAGAATATCTCTTCCAGCAATAACAGGGACTGAGGAAGACATGCTGGCAGTCAGTGCTGCAGTGGCTAGAGAAGTGCATGTACTGTACACAGTCACTGCTTCTCTAGGTACATTCAGCTTCAGGATATGCAAAATGCATAGTCAATGTAGTATTTGTTTCAATTATACCTGGTCATTTATTCCATCTGCAGGACCAGATTTGTAACTGGCATTCATTTAATTTCACTGTTTTAAAATATATACCACTGGTTGACTCAATAGATAATTAGCAGAGAAATACTCTGCATTGAGAGAACAGTATCCCACACAATGCACATTTATTCCTTATTCCCAGCAGACTAAAAAGTGAAGCTCTCCAGGTAATCAAGAAAAAATGAGCATACCAATGAAACATCAAACTGGGACTATCACCGATATGACAATAACTGACCATGGTTTTCTCTTCTTGCATTGCATAACTTGATTATTTTTGCACTTCCAAGAATCACATTGGGAAATACCTATAGCAGTAGCTGAAAGAAGACACTGCAGTTCTGTCCAAACCTCTCTTTCCGAGATTGTAAAATTTTTACGTAATGCTAAAAAACACTTGAAATAAAGGGCCACAAGTGAGCTGCTCACTAAAACTTTTTGAAATTACAGAAACAATGAGTTATATTTCTTCTTAGTTCTTATTTTAATTAAGCAAATCTAAAAGAAGAAATAACAGACAGCTGGAAACTCTTAACAGGTTGTTAGTTTAAGGAAAACATAATAATAGATAAGTAGCATTTAAATTAGTCTGGTAAAAATTCTTAAAAATACATTATGCTAGAGCATTAGCCTTTCTGCAAATCATCTGAGTATTTGACCATAAATTAATTTAATTATAAATGGGTGTTTCTTATAAAAAATTATTAAGAAGTACCTCAACTCAAGCATAACATTTGAACTCTGCTGCTAAACCTAAGTGTATTGTTCTTAGGAAAAAGTAAAAGATGAAAGCTGAAAAATAATTCAGGTGCTCAGTGAAGAAGACTAAACAGCATAGTATTAGATAGTGAAGTAATTTATCAACATCACAAGTTTCAGCAAAAGAGCATGAAAATACAGATACATTCTTTCAAATCTTTACTGCCTATATAAAATTGTCAGGGTGGGTTCTATTTATTCTTCTAATTGTGTAACATTATCATTTTCTAGAGATGGTTTTACCACCAAGATCTGGAGTGTTCAACCCTACACATGCACTGTCACTATTGTGATTTTGCCTGACACCAGGGAGCTGGCATTACATTTGCTTGTGCAGACAATCAATCAAAGGAAATAAAGTCAGATCTTGGTACTGCCCAACCAGCTACATTCCACTTTTCATTCTGTTACTCTAGAGGTAAACTTCAGGATAATATTAGCAGGATGAATTTAATATACTGTTTATTAAAAGAGAAGGGAGTCTAAGACAACCCCAAGCTTACATTTTCTACTCACATAAATACAAATTTAGAGGTACTAATGAGCCCTGTCCATCTGACTCTTTACTCAGACAGGCACTATACAGCTAATCAAAATTGCATTAATTATCTTTAACGTGCATACACATCACACAAGCACACATAGTCTGCTACCTCAAGACCCTGCAGTGCCATTTCAGACTTGGATTTCACCTATTTCATATTTACACTCTATTGTCATTACCACTTTTAGCAGGGGTCATTTTATTTTTACATCTATGAAGCTGTTCAGAATCTTCACGAAAAACAAACCACACAAGAAAATTTGACCTATTCTCTGTGTTTTGAGTAATAATTTCTCTGAATTTCATTAGATTCTAAGTAGTCAGCACCTAGGAAAAAAAACAAAACAAAAGCAAAAACCCAACCAAAATCATACACACGGGTGCCAGTTAGGCATTGAGCTTTGCCAGCTATAGCCTACATGCAACCATAACACACAAACCACATCCTTAAAATACCCACTTTGCAGCCAGCAGAGAATGCAACAGCTACCCCAAAGCAGCGAACTGTTCCTTGCTCTTGCACTGCTCCTTTAAGCAACAAACAACCTTATAGCCTCTGCGGCTCAGAAAGGATACTTGGGGAGCTTGGGTCCCAGACACTCAGCTCAGCTCAGCTCAGCACATTTTCATTCACAACAGCAGATGTGACCATGCCCTCAAAGGAATGTGCTCATAAAGGAGTCACTTAGTGCTTTAGAGATATGGACTGCTTTAATCGTTCTTCCCCAAATGGCTGCATACCATTTTTCTCCCCCCTATAAAAAGAGGAGTGATGAAAAAAACCAAAAAATCAACATTCTCTTCAAGCTGAACTTCTCTCTTTGCAAACACTATTTATATCCCCATCCCCTTTATTTGGAGCCTTAGCACGAGGACGGTGGTGTGTAACCGCAGGTTCTGACCATGGAGACAGCAAACCCAGTACCTTTATTAGACAGGTGACACTGGGAAACAGGAGAGCCAGCAGCTCCTTACAATAACCAACTTATCAAAAGGAAATGAGTTTGATACTCACTTTTTTCCTTTCGGCATGCACTGTTACATTTCTGACTACAGTGTGGCACATGCACTACCTTAGACAAACAGAATATCCCTACAAGCAGTCACAGATATAAGGCATTGGCCTCCCACCACCTCTGCAGCTCCAACTGCATTAGACATGGAGAGGGCATGCAAAGCAGAACTATTTCCACCAGTCCTCAGTGAGCTTCATTTCCAATCACAATTAGTCCAGTTATGTGCTGTTGGCACCTGTGAGAGATCATCAAGTTTCAGGTGTGTTCCTAGAGAACATTATCTAGTTGAGTTCCACTGTGGAAGATGTCATCCCAAGCACTCTGCAGTACAGTGTCAAGCCCAGTGCACCAGCACAACAGCACCTTCTCTTCACACATGCTTGTGATTCGAACATAAATGTCAGTATAGGCACAGCATAAAGCTACCAAATTTAATCAAGAGAAAACACCAAATCATAGAATCATCAAAGTCAGCTACTGTCCCTGCACAGAACAGCCCCAAGAATCATACCATGTGCCCGAGAGCACTGTCCAAATGCTTCTTGAACTCTGGCAGCCTTGGGGCCATGACCACTTCCTTGGGAAGTGTGTTCCAGTGCCCAACCGCCTCTGGGTGAAAAACCTTTTCTTACTATCCAACCTAAACCTCCCCTGACACAGCTCCAGCCATTCCCTCAGGTCCTGTCACTGGTCACCACAGAGAAATGATCTTCCCCTCCTGAGAAGCTGCTGACTGCAGTGAGGCCTCTGCTGAGTCTCTTCTTCCCCAGGCTGAATAGATCAAGTGCCCCCCGCTGTTTCTTGTGGCAGCGCGGTGTTTGTTATGTCTTAATAGTTTTGTAAAACCCTGTGTACCCCAAATGGTTTATCGCTGTTCTCCCTTATCCCATTTGGTTTCCCCTAAGACCAAGCCGCTCCCTTGTGGCGGTGGCTCAGCCCACTACTGGGCTGTGGCCCCGCAATGCCAATCAGGCACTGGCCATCCAGTGGGTGGATTTTCCCGCCACTGAGAGTGGATCTGAGGGCGGTTCTATGGGTGGCACTGAAGTGTAGGCCGCTGCCCACTGGGTGGCACTCTGAAGATTGTTCCACCCTTTGTTCCAGAAACCTCTTATATATTCGGTTGATGATTGGTTCTCCTTTGTAACTCCCGCCTCCCAAGTTCTCTCATTGGTTGTAACCCAGTTGTATCCTCCCCTTTGTCTGTACCCCATTGGTTCTTTCCCTGTTACCACCCCCCTTTAAAAATCGCTGTTCGCCCATTTTGTGTGCCATTTGGTCCCTGGACCCTCTGAGATTAAAAGGCTCTTGGAACCCACACCAGTGGCCCCTCTCGCCTCCTTTATTCTTGGGGACGCTTTGCCTAACAACAGGCTGCCTGGCGCGAGCCTCCCAAGAGGAGTAAGCGCACTGCACTATCTGGCTGCGTGATTCTCCGCTGTGTCTCTTTCCGCTGTCTGCCGTACAGCAAGGACGCTTACTGGAGACACTGCCGCGTTACCTCTGACCGAGGGCACGGCCAGGGATTTAACCCGGACAGCGTCACTCCCTCAACGTCTCCTAAATGCTTATCCTCCTCCCCTTGTTCCAGAGCCTTCCCTATCAATCGCCCAAGCCCTTCCCAGTATTCCAGATAGTTCCCTGCCAGTCATGTAAACCCGCCCCAATTACCCTTATATGGGGTCTGTCAATCCTGGAATCCTCAATGCCCCATTGGGGCATGTGACCACTTTTCCCCCGCCCCCTGAGGCCATTGGTTTATGTGTCTATGTCCCTTTCCCATGTATCCCTGCCCTGGACGCCCCTATTGACCACGGGTTCCCTCTGTTCCACTTCCCTTTAAAAATTATTGTAACCCGCTCATTCAGTGCTTTGTTCCCCGAGGATTAGCCTGGGTAATAAACTTGGACTGTATCCAGCAGCAAGCCTCCTTGCGACCTTTTATCCTCCTCCTCATCGTGTGTCACTGGCGCCTGCCTCACTTGGGTCCCCTGCCTATGGTGAGTAGAGCAGAGGTCTCAAAGGAGCAACCTAAAAGCTCAGAGCCTCTGGTTGCTCCCCACTCTTGCCGTGGTCCGCAAGAGCTGGTCAGGGCGGGATACCGAGCGAGCACCGTGACAGTTTCTCATACGGCTTCCTCTCCAGGCCCTTCCCCATCTGCACAGCCCTCCACTGGATTCTCTCCAACAGCTTTAGAGCTTTCTTACACTGAGGTGCCCAAAGCTGAACACAGGACTCGAGGTGAGGCTGCAGCAGTTTCTTGGAACCAAAGTTCTGTACCGATCCCCATCGTGCCACAACACCAACCGACTCTCCTCTACACTCACTGCACTATCTTCCTCTTCAAGGCTTCACTGTGGTATTTTCCCCTTCAAGACTTAACAGGTGCTTTCACTGGGGTTTATCAGCTGATAGCAGAACATACCACACAGCCAAACAAGGCTCAACATGACTGCATCCAGTTCAGATTCCAAGAGGCACTAAAAATAGGTGTACAAAATGTACATCCTAGCCCAGAATGGCTAGGCTTATGGAAGCTGGTCTTTTTATCTCACTTACTTTGGCAGTTATTAGAAATAGTCCACAGACCTATCAAACCTACTGGCAGACCAATCACCACTGACTTGAAGTATGAACTCATTCAGAACTGGTATCAGGTGCAGGGGAGAGGGGGATTTATCTCTCAAAGCCAAAATAACTGTTCAAAATGAGTGCCTCACCTCATAACAGTATGGGCAAAGCTGACAAAAAGTTGTGGCTAGTACGGGAACTGTAGCGCCTTCCCAGAGCCTACTCTTTGATCTGCTGTGACTTCCCCAGGAGACAAGGGCATCAGCAGACACTTTCCAACTCCCATTCCAAAAGATCATCTCAAGAGCTAAACTTCATTCAGAGAAAATTGTTTCTTTCTGACACCTCAGAAAAATCATCTATGTAGGAACTGTATGTGCTTGCACACAGAGAAGGGGAAAGAACAACCTGTGTCAAACACACCCACATGCTATCACAAACCAAAAATTAAAGTAGGATGGCAAACACCATCCCAGCAGACAGCTCAGAAGAGGTGCCTCTGGAAGAGAACCATCACATGCAGCTGAAGCCCATGTCTGGCACTGCAGCTTCAAGGGTGAGGACTGCAGGAGGGCAGCAGAGACCAGCAAGCAGAGGTGGAGGGCACAGTAGTGAT
The DNA here is from genome assembly GCA_013389985.1 of Dryoscopus gambensis. Classification (NCBI taxonomy): domain Eukaryota; kingdom Metazoa; phylum Chordata; class Aves; order Passeriformes; family Malaconotidae; genus Dryoscopus; species Dryoscopus gambensis. Next base: position 15,049 of record WEIT01034469.1, read on the forward strand.
GGTGTAGGGGACAGGCTAAGCACACGACTGAATATGAGTCTGTAAGACTTTCCACCATCAAAGCCAATGGGGCACTTAGGAAGCATCACCTTACCTAGCGATAATCATTGCAAGCAAAGCATGTAATTTTAATTCACCTTTCTCATTGCCTCCCATCATTAACTGGGAAGAGAGAGAAATCCACCTGGAGACATGGGTGTGTCTGCTAAGCCAGCATTAATAAAATATTTGCTGTATGTGTACCTTCAAGTACAACTGGCTACATATTTCAAACAGTTTCAGGCAACCAAACCCATTTTCTAACTCAGAATTAGTTCTGCAGATAACTCCAACTACTAAATGTGTCAGTGGCAGGAAGGAGTTAGGGATTTATGTAGTACATGGATCTAAAAACCCACCTGCAGAAAAAAAAATCAAAAAGCCCCAGTAACTACCACCATTACAATAAAGTATACATTTTTATTAAAAAGAAATAAACCTGTGTGTATACCAAATGTTTCTTCACACAAGTCATAATATGCCTTGCATTAGCAAGGAAACCAACTACAAAACTAAAAAGTTTACTGAAAATTGAGGGGACATTGAAATGAAGCACTCTTATTCTAAATGACAATCTCTCTTTCATTAACACTGCATTTTTAGCTATGTCAAAACAAAATTTCATTTTTCCAACACTCCTGTGGTATGCTCTAAGTGAGCACTTTCCCAAAAACTCCCAGCTGTGTGTTGTGAGTGCCAGTGATCCAGTAATTATGATAAGCATTTCTGAGTACCTAATCAAAACAACACAAGCTGTAGAACTGCATTATTGACTTCATTCTGCAAACACAAATTCATAAACAGTATGCTGCTTTTGAAAACAAAAACATTATATCCTTTCCATTTCTTGGCTGCTTGTGGGGTTTATTTAAAGCTTTATGAAACTTGTGCAATTAACTTGTCAACTGTTGCTTTACAAGCCACTTGCCCATTTTTCTTCCTTATAAGAGAATCTAATCTTGCATCCTGAAACCAAATCTAGGCACTGCACGTAACTTACACCCCATATTGTGCACAAACTTGCTAATACCAAAAGCAGAAAGACCAACAGTCACTATTCTGGGCACTAAAAAATGGGAGACTCACTATGGCAAGTTTCAAGAATATTTTTAAAGTATACTGAAGAGGGAGCTACCAAGGGTTCTGTAAAAATAAAAATGGAAACACACACTCGCACAAAACCACTAAAAAAAAAAAAAAACAAAAAAACCCAAAAAAACCCAAAAAAGACTGCACCAAAATTTCACAGTTGGTGTTTTTTTTTAATTAAGAAACTATACATCATTTGAGGTCTGAAACAATAAATAACAGAGGAGAAAGTTTCTAAGCAGACTAAAACCACCAGCACAAATTTGTACAATTATATTTAAAAAGACATGCATAATTTTAGTTCAACTCTCTTTAATTTAACTATTTCACTTCTACATTCTTTTAATCTTCTGACCTTGATACTCACTCACTGACTAGAGAGAAACCCTCTCTGAAAGACATACCTGTGTAGTCAGAATTCCCCATATGCAATTAGTGATACCCACCCACTCCCCACCTACAATTTAAATGAAGTCTCCAAAGTAACATAGAAACAATAAACATTATTTTAAAGGAAGATCTCCAGAAAGCTGTGACCTCTCCCCTTTCACAAAGGAAGAGGTAAAATTTGAACGTAGCACAACATCTCCTACAGACTTCAGGAGCCACATCCCAACACAGCATGCAGGCCACTACCACCTGCATGCCCTTCTTGCCCCAGGAGCATTTTCTCCTTTCAAAGCACAAGCAGAAGAACAAGGTGGACATGGCACACCGTATTCAAAGCCTTCTATGTTTTTGACATCATATCAGTTTAGATGCCATTAAATTATTTGGCTGCATAGGTTTGAAAATGTTGAGACACTTTCCAGTGGAATTTTTATATGCTTTTTATGATATGTAATTGAGGTAATGGGAGGAGTTGACTCAACATACTCCCCCTTTCTTTTCTGAACACTTTGACTCAAAAAACCCACATCAGTCATAGATTTCTGTACCACATGATTTAGGAAGAAAACTTGGTATCCTATGACATATACTGTCATCAAAATGAAGCCAAAGGATGAATCTGCAAGGTACACGTTACCAACATCTACAGGCTTTTTAATTAGGAAGTGCTAAACCATGTAAAGATTAATTTGTAATTATAAGGCTTTCTCTCTATTCTTCCCCTTGATTCTTACATGAGAATCACTAGCCTCTTCCCATCAACTCAAATCATTCAAATCTGGTTCTTACAACAGCTGCTACAGAGCAGCAAGTAAAATCTTCCGATTTCTTTCCCTTAAAGATCACCTTCAGACAGACCAGCAACTTGCCTGCTGACATGACTAAAAGCAGTCTTTGAGCTAGCAAACCAGTGACACAATGTTTCCCAAAGTAAGGCTAGAGTGAGAAGTGGGGCTGGAGGTAGTGTTTCTTTGGGGTGTCGATGGGTGTTGTTGATTTTTTTCTAAATGAACCTTATATTGGCATAGTTCCTCCTGAAATAAGTGTAAAAACTGTCAGAGAAAGATAAAGAAGCTGAACGCCAAAAAAGACAACACTGACATAAAAACAAACCTCACAAGAATTATAAGAGTTTACTGGCAGCACAGTAAGTGAGAACAGGATTTTTCATTGGTGTAGAAGACACTTAGAAGCCCCTCTGGAGCTGGTGTGATGGATCCTGGCAACATCAGCCCAGACAGGCGGGAGAATCTCAGGGGAGCAGCACCAGAACCGCAGAGTTTGGCAAGGGGATGGAGATCCTGGGAGGTCTCCCCACCCACACCTTCTGCAAAGGGCAAAATAAAGGCAAGAACTCAAAGCAAATCTTAGGACTCTGGACAAGCACAATACAAACAAAACAAATGACACTCTGACGGAGTGGTGCAGACACCCACAATTACTTCAGTTTTCTTTCATCCCCCTGGACAAGCTCATACCTTGCCAGAAGCTTAATTCCAGGGAAAGCTGATGGCAGCCAAGGCAACAGCACCATACAGAAATTTAACTTGCAGATTTCTCTGGAACTATCCTCTGGAACTAAAAAGCAGTAGGTAATGGACATAAACAAAGCCTGTTCTCCAGCTTAAACACGGTATTCCCCAAAGGCTCCTGTGGCTGCCTACAGCAGCTTCAGCTGTCACAGGAACACAGGAGCTATCACTCCTATCCACATTATTTAGTGATCTTCCTCACAAGGGCTTTTTTCTCTGCAGACTCAGTCATCTAAAAAATGAGAAGATGTGCAAATGTATTAAGTACTCCTTATCTGTTGAGCCAATTTCTTAAAAACTGTTTCTTTCCTTCTTGAAAAATTCTGTTTTGAAGAGCCACAGAACAAGGCTGAATGCATGGAGCAAAGCCAAACACAAGCAGATACAATGCAAACTTGCTCAGCACCACCAAGCAGCATCCAGGGTCTTTAGCTTTTTTCCAGTCCTGCTGAAACAAAATCTTTCAAAGGGTTCGAAAAACTTATCACTCACTTTTTATCACAATTTAATGCCAAGAACAGACATTTTCCAACTGTTTCCTTTAATAGGTCTGCAAGTATTATTGCATTTTTATCTGTGAAATCCCAAACTACAATAATCAGTTTTTCCAAGAAAACATTTGCTCACAACAGGCTTAAAAAAATAAATACATCAAGTTAAGGCTTAATTATGTTTTGATAGCACCAAACCTCATATCCTAAAATAAACTGTCTTGGGGTGACTTTATGATGTTGTAACCCCTATCGCCACTCCATGCGCAGACTTGAAATCCTGTGCCTTTCTGTGCCCTTAAAACTGGGTGCGAGAGAAAGAAAAAAACCAGATGAACTTTTCAGTTTGTACTCCAAGGTCACTCTACTCCTCTGCATGCTTCTGTGGTGGCAAGAGCAGAGGAAGCATCCTTTCCTACTTTGCAGCCAGCTTTCAGCTCTGTTTCTCCAGAGAGAGGTGGAGAGGTTTGTTTTTTTTTTTCTTGGGACTTCAGCTTCTTCTCTTCTGGAACTGTTAAGAACACCAGAACTCACCAGGAGACCTTACACCAGCCCAGAGTTCCAGCTCAAACTCCAGCTCCAGGGAGGGAAGAGACTACACCCACAAAAGACTCTAAAATCTTCCCAGGTTTCTCTCCACAGCAAGAGGTTTTATTATTTAGCAATAGCCTTTTCCTGTGTGTTTGTTAAATAAATAGGTTTGGGTTTTTTCCTTCATTTTCCTCTGAGGAGTTTCTTCCCAAACCCAGTGGGGGAGGGGTGGCTGTAACCTGCCTTCTATCAGAGGATGTTCAAATTCGGACATTCCTCCAAATTCTTCTCAAACTGGGACAACAAAATAATTTAGGCTGTACTTGCAAACAGTCTTACTGTCTACAAAATATGGTATGACCAGACACCACTGTATTCCTTTCAGGGTGTGTGGTTATGGCATTGAGAGTACCAGGTGGGAACACAATTCAAATCCCATAATTAGAACAGAGACGTTTGATCTGACCTCTTCCACATTACAGGTTATTATTACATTTGTCCTGTGTATGATGATGAAGCCAAACATCTTGTATTCACCTCCTTGGAAAATTGGTTCTGCAGTCTTCACATGTGAAGGCAAAAAATCTATTTATCTTCTCAGCTTGCCCCAAGCCTGTACTGCCAAAAACATGTCCCTAGTTTCCTATCTGCAAAGCCTTCCATATAAGGTACTTGGCATGCCTTTCCTTGCCTGGTATTTCCTCTTTAAGGAGGCAAATAAGGCACTTTTCAGACTTCACTTTGATAAAATAGATTATTGTTCTCACCTGGTTTTACCTCCAGAGTTGGAATAAAAAAAATTCCTTTTTTTTTTTTTAATTACTTCTATCCATCAGAGACACCAATTTCTGTCCCAGCTCTCTCTTCCCTATGCCCTTCTCAAGAGAGGACAGCCTACTCTCAATACAGGCTCCAGGCCCCAACATCCCTCTTGAAAAAGAGGCAGTCACTTGACATTGATTATCAGATTCAACATCAAACACCAGTTTTACAGCAACAATAGAAAACTCAAAGCTTCCATCCACTACTGCTGAGCCTCACAAGTCAACAGCACTTTATAAGTCACACCTTCTCTCTGCTCATAAAAGTACACAACGGCTTCTCGTTACTTCGAAGTTTTCTTTCAAGTGACAGATTAATTAAAGCTTTCTTCCTCTTATCAGTTAAGAGATACAATTTCCTTAAAACACATTACAAACATTTATGCATGCACTGATATTCAAGTATGCCCAGCCTCACTCAACTCAAAGTGTCTGCTTCAGATGAGACAAGCAACCTACACCAGTCCAAATTTTTAGAGCCTGAGCTTGACCTTCAGTATTTTTGCCATTGCCCACGGCAGTTCTGTAAACAGTTTAGCATTTGTATTACAGCTATGAATTAAAGGTGTTTGACAAAGCCTAAGTCTCATTTGACTATGTTTTCAGAAACAGTTTAGACTGATTTCAAAGTACAATGCTCTGATTTAATTTCACCCTGCTATTCATCAGCAATCACACTTTCTCTCCAGGCTCAGCCATCCATTGGATTCTCCTGCAAATACCTTCAGAAAAACATCAGTTCCTCTACCAAATGAACACCTCCTGAACCACAGCAGGGATCTTCTGAAGACAGCCAGGGCGAGCTAGCAATCCTCCTTCCCTCATAGCACAGCGGGAACAGCATCTGCCCCTCTCCCACCCACCCATTTCATCTTGGCCATTCACCAAATAAAACCCATGCAGGCAAGCGCTGACTTTTGTCAGAAATATCGCTTCAGCCTGGATTCCAGCAGGAGGCTGGCAGGGAAAGGTGAGTCACTCCACCTCCACAGCTCAGAGATGTGACCATGACTATGAAGAACACTCTGCACATGGAATAGGAGAAACTGGCTTTTTAGATGCTACAGCTGGCAGGAAAAAGGAAAAAAAACCTGACAACTTATATTATCACTATGAGAACAAGAGAAGACTATGCCGAAGTAGAAACGAATCTAAATGAAAGTAAAAGAAACTGCCACTGTTCAGGTCCCCTCAGAAGACTTCGCAATTCTCCCACTCACATGTTTGTATTTCTGGGCCTCTTACTTGGTCTTTTAGGTTTTCTAATTCCCCTCCTTACCCTTCTGCATTAAATCTAAATATTAAATTTTAATTTGGGGGGGTTTTTTGGTTTATTTTGGTTTGGTTTGGGTTTTTTAAGTGAACTAAAGCTGACATCCTCATGATAAATCTGGATGTTGGGATTACAGACAAACTGTCATCTGCAAATTGCTGGCAATCAAGTACTAGGAGAAAAGCAACACTAAAGGAGAGACAATTTGGAGTTCCAAAATTCTCCATTTAAAAAGCTTGTACTTAAGCAAGTTCAGCATCATCATCCTTTTCAAACATAATGGAACTGAGGACAGAACTGGCAAAAGAAAACAATGAAATTATGATGCTGCAAAATGTGTCATTAAAAGCAATTTTATTCCACTTCATAATTAAGAGAACTGGGCAGAGAACAGACAAGGCACACATAGCAGAGCTGCAAAAGAATTTCTAACAAACCTCAAAACAACCCAACAGCCTAACGAATGTGACAGGTCCAGATGCTCACTAATACTATGCCTGCACAAACCCCTCACATTTCCATACTGGAAGCATTCAACAGTCAGACAACAATCAATCAACATTTAGTACATTTATAGTTACAACACCTATAAAGAAAACACCCAAAATAATGAATGCTCTTTTTAAAGCCACAACTTTTTTATTGCATTGCATTTTCTTCCCTTCCTCGGTTTACCTACTGCTAACAATATTGTATTTTCCACTGTTTACATAAACAAGTATGTACACATTCTATAGGATGTATACTAAAGAGAGGTTTTTCCAAGGAAAAAAAAACAACTAGAAGCCATGACTTAGTTCATGAGGAGCTTTAAAAACTAACTACTACAAAATCAAACCTTTAACAACAATATTCAAAAAAAAAAAAATTATCTCCTCTTGTTTTCATGTGAGGCATAGAGATCAAATAGCTTGTAGTTACCATCTGAATGGTGAGAAAGCAGAATGCAATAATCCTATCAGTTCAGGACTCCATATTCCAGATCCAAAACTGCAGCTACAAATAAATTTACATAACTATGCATAGACAAGAGAACAAGTCGTTTGTCACAAAACCGTATCATGGTATCTGACCAGGGGAAAAAACTCACCCCTTTCCACAGACCATAATTTAGGGAAAAAATCAATTTTACAGGGTTAAATCTTCAGAATGAGCCATCTCTACTTTAAAATTGTGCTGATAAGGTTTGCTGCAGACACAGAGACAATGTGAATGCATGACAAGGAGACTGGAAACAACTCCAGAATGCTGCCTCATCTCTGTTTTTTAACATGTGTGTCCATCAGACACTAATTCTAACTGCTGGAGGTGGATGAGGTGGCAATTTTCACTTTCACCACAACAAGTTAATGGTATACCTCAACTCTATTAGAATCAATTAACTGTATTACCTAAATTTAAGCTGTATACATGTAAACTCCTGTTTCATGGTTTCAAAAACCTTGAAGTCCAGTATTAATACAGTTCCACAAAAACACAGGGAATTTCCCAACCTCCCCCCATCTTGAACTCCTATTAAAAATGCACTTTCTTTGATAAACTGCAATTCCAACCAGATTTTGTAAATCACACAAATTGTCATACTGGATCACTTTGGTAGCCTACTCTGAAAAGGAACCACTTTTAAATGCTTTTACTAACAGGTACAACCAGTTTTGCCCCATTCCTGTCATATGTTACCTGCTGTGCTTGAATAGATAAGCTTTGCTCTGGAGAAATACGAGACCAGATGAAGAACAGATAATTCCTATCTGGATTAGCTCAAAATGGGTCAGTGGGAACTGAGTGGAGTCATCCATCCCTGAATGCACTTCCTTGGAGGTTTCTGCCTTTTTGCAGTGACTTGACACTGGGTTTTAACAACCAGACACTCAAGAGGGGTGAAATGTGAAGACTGTTCATGCTCTGCTGCAAGTCACCAGAGGGAGGCAAAGGAGCCAACACCTTAATTAAATGCTCTTGCACACATTTCAGTTAATGTGGTTTTGGAGGTTGCCCTCTTCCCCAAAGAAGCTCGCCTGCTTTTTTAGCTCAGCCAGCTTGACTGCTTGTGGCCAGTTTCCAACTCAGGTCTCTGAAATGTTTGCCAGAAGATGACCACCTACCAAAAAACGTACAGCTTGTTCCTTTCAGCACAGCATAGGATTGTAAAACCAGACTAGAGAGGGGGTCACAGAGCACTTCCACAGTGGTGGCCACTGGAGGAGCAGCTCTTTGCAGCCAGCTCCTGAGTGAGCTCGCTTGCCAGCCAGTGGCTAACTACTGTCTGGAAAGAGCAGCTGGACTGCAAAACCACAAAGCACTCTGGCTCACGTGCTCCTCTATTTAAAGCTTGGCTGTCCCATGGTCGTGGAATGCCATCACTTGGCCAGAAGCTTTACTTCTTTTGGAAAGCCTCAATCTATAGTTACTTATCCTTTAATATTCAGTCCCCAAGAGAGGATGAAGTTCTCCTGAACTTGCTGGGAGGACTATCAAGAAAACAAAATCAGAAGTCACGCTCCTCAGATGAAGAAGTCAGAGCGCTCACAAAGCTGTTACACTGGAAGCTCCAGTAAAGAAACCAGCAACATCCACACCTACTGTTCAGTCCCGTTTCTGTTAATCAGTGCAGGGCAAGAAACCTGCAGCACACAACCACAGAACAGTGGTGTCCTTACTGTCAGTAGCTGGTGTAAGGTTTCCTACCCTTCTAAAAAACAGCACTTGCTTGAATATCTTTACTTTCACACTACAAGATGTGCTTGTCACCTGGAAAGCATGTTTTGCAAGCCACTGCACTGATTACAACCGTGGAGTGTACTGCCCCTCACCCTAATTTCCATCACATGACATTTTTGCTGTGGCATTCATATATATACATACTAATTTGCTGTAATTCGAATTTATCTCCTTGAACAGAGGCTATTATCCCCACCTATTTTGGTTTTTTTTGTTCTATGAATAAATTCTCACACGGAAAGATAAATATTTTTGGTGACTGAAGGCATCTGGAGAGCTTTTGGAATCTACATGAAGATTTAATAATCAGGTAGCTCTCTAATGATTTTTTAGTCCAAATGAAGAAAAAGGAACGAATACCTAGGTTTCAGAACCAGTATCACATTACAATCAAGGACAGAAAAATGACTTATTTAGGGCTTAAGACTCAAAGCCACACACAGCCATTACTGGCTGATATTCTCAGCTGGCTGGTATCTCCAAACAGGGCAGAAAATTTGCTTTCAAAACCTCAACAATCGGTTGAAGGAGAGTTAAGGGAAGACAGGCAGACTTCAGATCAGGTTGTAAGAATGAGGGCCCATCAGACCGCATTCAGTTTTAAACAAAAAAACAGGTCAGAGTGAAAGTTTAACATCTCTCAAGAGTCCTTTGACTCCAAATTATTCCAGGCTCAAGCTTGCTATCAACATTGCTCCCAGCATTCCTCAGCCTGGCAGCAACTGTTGTAAACTCTCATCACGAGAGCACGTTCTAAGACTTAGCCAAGCTTACATAAAGTCCTTGTTCAGGATTTTTTCAATTTGCTTTACTTCTAATCTTCTTATACCACAGCAATTTTTTAAAAAGCCTCAGAATTTAAATCCAATAAAACACAGCTCTAGACTTACTTGTTAAAACCACACTAGACATGCCCCTTAACAATTTCAATGAACCTATTATGATACATAAAACCCCATTATATTTTTATCAACAGCAGTCTTCATCTCTTCATTGCCTGGATGTAAGGAGGTATGTCTGCTGGTTTAATAGGCTCTATGAAGTAGAAAGACACAGACATATACATATATAGTAATGTTAAATGTAATACATTATATATGCAAATATGTTCAGGGTTAAATATATTTGCATACATTTTCTTGATACGTAAAGTGTTTTAATGCATTATGTGTATGCGTACATGTATACACATATACATGGACATTTGACAAATATAATTTTTATTTACTAAACCCAAACACAATTTTTTCAACTTCTGGTTATCGCATACCTTTTTTGGAAGGTGTCAAAATGACACCATTCAGAGTACTCAGGACTAAGGATGTCAATTAAGCCTAGAGAATTTCAACACAGGTGAACCAACCAAACAGTGGATGGAGCAGGCTATGCAGAGAGGTGGCACAGGCTCTGACCGTAGAGCTCTGTTTTCAAGACTCAACTGCAGAAAGCCCCATGCAGCCTGGTCTGATCCCAGAGCTGACCCTGCTCTGGGCACAGGGTCAGACCAGAGACCCCTTCAGGTGATGCTATCTACCAATTTCTTGACCAAGCCTCCACACCCAACTGCTTGTGTTAATTATTTTACTGAGTCACTAAAAATAATTACTCTGCTCAGAGAAACAGCTGTCATTTTTTCAAGCAATTAGATTAGGTTACTATGCTCTTCAGCTATTTTGCTAAGCTTTGTACTGGAAAATAAGTACTAATTAAAAGAAATTGTCATACCTTTTCTTCACACAACTTATAAATCAAACTGTTTATTATCCTTCACAGTTTATTAAAAACATGCAAAGAGCAAGTCATGAAGACCCAAAGGAGATCTATGCTTCTTGTGGGTTTGCCCTGTAATTCAGCATTGATCATTTGAAAGTGGGTAAGGGAGATGGTTTACATCTGTCACACAAACAGCCCATGGGGAAAAAAAATTAAAATTTAAAAACATGAAGATCTTGTCAGCTTCCTCACGTTTTCATACATGTTTTGTGAAGAAGCACAGCAGCTGATTGTGTTTTTTCCACAGAAAAGGCACCTGAAGATCATGCAAGTCTCAAAATTGTCTGTTGCCCATCAATCAAACAAAAGACAAATGAGAAAGCAAGGGAGAAGCTTCTTTTTTTTACTCACTTATTTGTCCACCTGACTACCAAGGATCCTGATGATCCCAGAGAGCCTGCCCTATGTACCCACTCAGCCATCCATCGCATGGCAGCATCTTAAATAAAAGTGCAAAAGGGATCCTGCAACATATGCAAACCTTTGCCAGGGGAATTTGGGAACAGAATCGAGAGAAAGAGGAACTGAAAGTCCATAATAGAAGCAAAGTAAAGGCTTCACTCCCCCTCCTACATTTAAATGTAATTTCTTGAAAGATCTATTAGGAAACTAAACAATGAAGAAACAAATATTTGGGGCCTTCTACTAAAAAACAAACAAAAAATGCCAGAGTAACAAAAATAAGAACATATAAAGCACTACATTACCCAGTTTAAAGGAAAACACTGTCAAGCAACATCCTTTTTGTCTTTTTTTCTATGGGCCAGCTTATGAGATACCAGTATCTTAACAATTTCATTTCAGTCAGCTGGTAAAGGAGTCTTGCTTAGAAACAGACAGCTAGAGCAGCGAGCAGAATAGGTATGGCAGAAACCTCAGTGTGCTAACGAGAGGAAATGATTTATAAACCAGGATCATTCACACAAAGTCACAACGATAGTTAACGTCTGTAGCATTTATCTACGAAAACCAGACAATTACTGAAAAAGATTAAATGCAAAAATAGCTACTGCAGAATATGGCAGTTTCACAAACCACAACAGCTCTTGGCCAATGGATTTCCTAACCACAGTGAGTATGATTCACATGAGTGACAGAAGTAAAATGCTAAGCAACCATGCGTTACTGAGACATCAGTACAGAATATTTTTCTTTAAGATGCTAAATCACTAATCTACCTGTAATTTTAGAAAGGAATTCTTCATGTATTAAATACATAAAATTTGTTTTGTTCCTGCTTTTTCTCCTTCTATCATTTCCCAAGGAAAGCAAAGTACAGATTCTTTGCTGCTTTCCAGAAAGTATTTGTTAAAATGGCAGGAAAAACATTTCATTTCAGAAAAGAGATCTACAGAAAATCTAATTCTAACATAGAAATTCCACCCTTTAGCATAAAAAGATAGTTCAAGTGCAGAACATGCACACACACAATTTCTATTATGAAATATTTTAGTGTTATAAAAACAAGTGGCTTCCTCATAACATCAACCTTAGAGAATCAAGACTGACAAATGCCTTATCACAAGACCACTGGATGTTAAAACCAACTCCACCACCAAACATAAAGAAAAGAGATAAAAGCCAAGCCTCAAACATTCACATGGAACAACAAAAGACAGGAAAGCTTCTGTAGATACATCAGTGCCCATTTCAGCAAATGTTTCCATGCAGAAGATGTCGCTCAAAATTCTGACTATCACTAAGGCAGACACCATTGCAGAGGTCTCTGAGCACAGACGTTCAATCCTCCGGAACAGTTCTGGTGCAAAATCCAAGCCTCCTTTCTTCCAGCACTTTTGCAGTGGCAACACCTACACACCTATCTGTAAGGCTAAGGCTACAAGGACCCAACAGAAAAGCCCATCCTTCTGCGGTCTATCCTGAAGCATGGTCTCAACCATAAAACCTCATTTTTTAGTTAAGCACTTAACACTCAAGGCAGACATTTCCTTCTATTGCATTCAGACAATAAATGGTTGCAAGAAGCTGCTAAAACCCCAACAAATCCTATAACTGAAAGCTTTAAACGTCTGAGCATCTCTAGAACTGCTCAGCTTGATACATTATGCTCAGTGCTGGCAAGATCACGCCTCAAAGTAAGAGCCTGTGGCTGGCAGCCTTGGCTGCAGGGGCAGAGCGCTGGTATGAAGCTGTCTCCTCTTATTCATGGGGTACTGGGGTCCCTCCTGGGAATGGCACCTGAGCCACAGATCTGCATCCCCATGCCCTGGGGGGAACCGTGAGCATCCGTCTCTGCTATGAGGCTAAATACTGTCATCCACCTCACTCCCACCCAGCCCCTGACGCCCCCGAGAGAAGCAGGGATTGATACAGGAGGAGGACAGAAACCGAGGTCTTCAGGCCTAAGTATGGCAAGCAGAGAGCGAAGGAGACCAGGAGGTGACTCACCCCTCCCACACCTTCTTTTTTGAGATCTGGCGGGGGGGAGAACCGACACTCAGTTGTGCCAGCTCCTCCTCTGGGGTCTGAGCTTGCTTTCAGCCCACCCCGCAGGGACCAAGGGACCAAGGTGCGCGCACACCCCCAGGCGGAGGGAGGGCACAGGGGGACCCCCAGACCCCGCCCCACCCAGAGCGAGGACCCGGCAGAGATGCCGCCCGGCCGGGGCGGGCGGAGCCGCCCAGGGGAGGGAA
>WEIT01034470.1:12470-63244 GCA_013389985.1 Dryoscopus gambensis
CTGATAATCTTTTTGGCAGTGTCTTCTATAAGGTGTTAATCTGTGTATCAGATAATTCACTCATTTTATGGACAAAAGGACTATGACATCAGAACTGCTTTACATGGAGAAGTCAGCACAAATGCATGAATGTTGAGCAATCATACTCTCAGTGGAAGGTTTCTGGGCAATTGTTTCTGGATTCTTTTTTAAGACAGAACAATAGCTCTAGGATCACTTGAGGATTACTTTTATAAATCAAATTGAGCTATATACTTTGTAACAAATCTAATAACCATACTGTGAATATAACACAAAAGTCATTGGTATTGCAGGTATAGGATAGGGTGAAGTTATTACTGGAGAGGCCGGAGCTGAGGCNCCAAGTTCATGGCAGTGCTTTGCAGAACAAAACCAAAGGTTTGCTTGTCCTGACATTAATGACTTCTAGTGGACGGTTCTATTGAATTCTGTTTGATTTTATTTGATATTTTGCTACTGGAAGCATGGTGTCTTTTAAATTTCTTTTATATAAGTTTTTCAAATGGAATTATACTTACTCCTATGGTATGCCACTTTAGGGAAAAGTATACTCTAGGTAAGGCATTATACTGCCAAAATGAAATAGTAAGGGGTTTCTTTAGTATTTCCCATAGGTGATTTGAAATGTTACCAGAGCATATTAGGAAGTAGGAACACCAGTGGAGCCATCTACAGTATTTTGAAGAATTTAATGAATCACCCATGGTTTTGCATTGGCAAAGAGCTATCTATTCAAAATAAAAGGTGCTTTTTTTCACTTGAAGTGCTGGTATTGGTATTTATAATTTTTTCAGTAGTTCAGCTTGTGAATGGGAACACAAATATATTTGTATAGTAACAAAAATGAGACCTTCTTCCAATGAGACTTATTCTACTCAGCAATGAATTTTTTTTACTGAAAAGTACTGTAGCAAATGGAGAGCAGTGAAATTCAGTTTACTGGCACTTCCAAAGAAAACCATAATAGAACTGAAAAATCAGCTGTTTTGAGAATGTGCAAAAATACTGAGATGTAAACCAGCTTGTGCTGAGAGCTTGATTCTTAAATTTTTCATGTCATCAGGTAACAATGAGCAATTATTTTATATCCTGCCAAGAATCCAACATCAAAAACTCTTTAGTCATATATTAGTAGCCTGATATGGAAAATGAGCCTGCTTGTAGTAAATATGTAAATGATTCAGGAGTAATTGCTTAGCTTTCTATGTGACAAAATAAAACTAAGAATGAATCTTCCAGAGGTATGTCAAACTGCCGTTGTTTTATAATTTGATTAAATATGCAGTTGCTGTATCTTAATTTCAAGTTTGTCTAAGTATTTCTGGGGGAAAACTAAAAACAGGATCAGGGATCTGTAGTATTTTTGAAGACTTAAATAATTTAAAACCCTTTGCCAACTTTATGAACAATTTGCACTAAAGCTTTTCACCTGCCTGAAGGGCTGTCGTAGATCTGGAGTCTTTTGGAGCTTCTGAAATGCAAGGTAAAAGGTGGGAAATTACAGTGAAAAAAATGGCCATAAGGGTTGTAGTACTGAAGAGGTTTCCTGGAGAGCTTGTGGAGTATTTTTGGAGGTGTTCAAGGCTCAACTGGACCTCGCCTTGAGGAACCCATCTAATTAAGTCTGCACTGAGCTTTGGACTAGAAGACCTCTGGAGGTCTCTTTTGCAAATTATTATCTAGTTCTGTTATTCCCAGATAAGAAGACGGCACTTCAAAAAAAAATTCTCTGTAACAGTCTGAGCATTTGTTGATCAAATGGATTCTTGCCTAATTCCAGTTTTGGAAAACTTCAGTTTAAATAAATGCTGCAGTAGACTGTAGTTGTTTTCTGAAGGCTGTCAAGATCATGTTGTGTATTTTCTAGAACCTGGAAGGGCATTCATCTTGATGTGAAAATTACCTGTAATTATTTTACTTATAAGATCTTAGCCTTTAATAAAGCTAGTAACATAATAGAAAGTACTTGTCTAATTGAGGAATTAGCTACTATACAAAACAGATGGGAAACTGCTCATAAACATAGAGAAATACAGCCTACAAAGTCCCAAGCCATGGAGGAGAAGGTTAAAATGTTCTTAGATATGCCTGTTCTGCTTCATTTTAGTTGGATAGAATTATACTTAAAAGTACCACTACAGTAAGTTGGGTTTTGTTGGGGGTTTCTTTTTAGAGTATTGCAGAACTCTCCTTTTATATCACATTAAGTTAATGCCTTTAGACTATTTTATTGCTCCCTTTGGAAAAGCAGACACTGAACTTTTCCTTCAGTAATGGTAAAATGTTGTTGATCTTGGGATACTTATCATCCTTTTGAGGCAGCAAATGGGTTTGGAATTTCCTTTCTGATCTTCTGAATTAAGAAGTAAAAAGAAGCTAAAAATAATTTTATCTGAGAACAGTGTATTTTTTGAGTTTTCTATCAGAAAGTAGCAGTTTCCTGTCAATATCAATGTTATGTTTGGTTAAAAATTCCCCAGAAACTGCTTTGGGAAGAATTAAGAGAAAGAAGCCTTTTCAGTGCCAATATTGTATTTATGCATTCAGTTTAGAGGTTTCTAAAAATAAAAGGAATAGTTTATACCTAAGGGGTAAGTTATTCTTAGGTTGGAGTATGTTTATACACATGTAAAATGTGTAATGTGTCTATGTCTTGATAAGTTTACATAAACATTTTCAGGGTGAACTTTTCAATGGAGAATTACAATAGCTGTTCAAATATAAACATGCTGTAAGAGACTTCTATATCACTGAATCCAATTGCATGATATTATAAGACACTGCATAATTTAACCTCCTTCACTGTGCTCTATCTTAAAAGTAATTAGGAGTTCTATATGCAGTGCTCCAGCTATTCTAGAGTCTAATTTTTTATTATATGAAACTTTTTCTAAACTTCCAGTTAAAGCAGTTACCTAATTTAATTTTAATTGAAGAAAATTAACTAATAGTTTATTAGTATCTATTAGCTCTTTTCTCTCCTTGGCATTCAAAGTACTCACAGTAGAATATTGACATCTATTCTTGCCCTTCTTTTTTGTATGCAAAACAAGTCTGGGGTTTTTTTGTCCTCTCATAATCTCTCACTTCTACTCATCCTGTTTTAGCTCCTCTGTGCCAGTTCCACTTTGAGTTGTTCTCTCTTAGATAAGGCTCCTGTAATGACATACCACACTCTGGATGAAGTCTTACCATTAATACTTTTCTGTTCCAATTAAGACTTCTGACTTGTATATTGTAGGTTTTTGTTTCCCTTTTCACAGCTATGTTCCTGCTACTGTTTACTGATCAAATGGTCAAATAAAGCTTCCTAGTCCTTTTCTTCATGGTTAGTTTTCTTCCAGATGATGAGCTTCCAGCTCGTGTAAGGGGTTTTTTTCAGGCCCTTCAGTACATATTTTCACACACAGTGCTTTGAACTCATCACATTTCTCTTTGGTAATATTTTAGGAACTTTGTCATCCTTTACTGGGGTACATGCAACAAATTTAGCTAGACTGACATTGCCCCTTCTAGGTTTGAAACTTGCTGCAAATATTTTTTTTGTTTAGGGGTTTGTAAGGATCATGTCTCATGATACTTTAGATGGAATTATGCAAGAGCTTCTGTTCTCATAGTCTGCCACATTTGTATACTTCCATATTACTTCTTCTATATGGTATTTTTTTGATCATGTATCTGTTTAGTTAACTTTCATATTTGGTAGAGCTTTTTTTTTTTTACCTCAGGATGTTGTCTTCTTTCACAAATGAGGTGCTTTTTTGGTGTTGCCTTTTTTTTTTTTTAAATAACTCTTAAATGAGTATATTTTCCCACTAGAGAGAAACAGAGCAGTAATTTAAAATGTTATGGTTACTTTCAGGAGCAAACATTATTCAATTAAAAGTTCTCTTACTTCTCCAAATACGTACAACTTCAGACTTTATGTTGTAATCTGCAGTGGCAAGTAATTAGACTGCATGTAGTCCCTGTGCATAAATAAACACGTTGTTGAGACTAGGGTATTTCAGTAAAAACCAGTAATTATTATTTCTGATATTTACTTAAAAGATAATTTGCACAATTTGTGGATGTTCATTTTGTAGGAGGGAAGTTCACCTGAATGCAGCATTTCAAAACTCGTATGAAGTAAAAATGTACAGCAAACTCTGAATTTTAGGAAAGATCATCACTGGTGAAATGCATTTAAATTTCTCAGCTTTTATTACAAGGCACTTAATAAATGAGGTAACAGAATTAGAATTTAATATAGAATTGTCTGTATGATTCTACATGGATGCTAACTGGTGGTGTCTAGAGAGCAGCAAGATGTTCATGGTTTCTGAACAAACTAGTTTTATTTTTACGATTGGTTTCTGAAACTGAAATTTTTAAACTAGGAAAAAGGTCAAGGTCTCTGGGAAAGTGAATTGCTGCCAACTTGTGTTTTAAGACAGCATTTAAAATCAAAAATATTTCTTAGAGTTTTTAATATTGTATCCTTTTGTATAACCTCAGTAGTTTTTCAAAATTTAATGCTTGCTAGTGTAACTAAGGTTATCTTGGGGGATATATGTAACTTTGCATATGCAGTATTTGGAGATAATGACTTTCTTGAGGTTTTCATTTGATGAACTAGTAAAATACTCCCTTTTAAGTATGCATATAAATGTTATAATCTTTAGTATGATTAAGCACATTACTTTCTTCTCAAGATTGGATTGCAATGTTATGGGTAACAAATATAGATTTAATTTTAAGCGTTTCATAATTTGGAATACATTTTCAGAGTTTGTAAATACAGAAGTAACAAGTACAATATAACAAGGTAAAGTTGTGTAGAGAGTAAGTAGTAGAAGCAAAGTAATCTTCTGGTGTAGATTTCTGCCTGGTTATAGGGGTCACTCTGATCTCATTTCTAAGCTATTAGCTCCCCAGTGCTGTACCACAAGGATATGTGGGTAGAGCATGCAACTTATATATTCATAAATTGACGCTGACCGCTAGCTGCCTGGGGGCTGGCACAGCATCTAACTGCAGAGGTGTCCTCACAGGACTTGGCTGCAGTGTGCAGACTTTGCTGTCTCCCCTTCAAGGAGCAGGCTGCAGCCTGAGTGTTAGATAGCGAAGGCAGAGGTGAAGGATGAGAGAGGGACTCTCTGCTTGGTTTCCAATCCATTAATCCAGGTAGAAAGTAAGCAGCATATGAGCAGAAGAGCAAAAATGACAGTTGGCAGCTCCTTTTATATGGGGGCGGAGCTGGGCAGGGTAAAGCGTAACAACCAATGGGATAAGAGTAACTGGGAGGTAACAAAGAAGATACAACTAATGAAAACAACTCAGGGGAGGGTTGTAATTTCAATTTATAACAACCTATGAGGGATTGAATACAGCAGAACTTTCTCGAAAACATGAATCATCAATGAGGGATATGAATAAACATGAGGGATTACATAACTTTGGGTGGAGAAATCTAGAACCAATACCAGCATAACATGCAAACTAAGTTCCCCGGGGGATCTTGGGAACTTACCGTGAGATGTTAGACTTCGGTGCTTTGGGTGTTGGACCACCAGCCTTTGGTCTGAGTGGCTCTGGCTACATGCACTGCAACAATAAATTATCAAAATAACCCAGTAAATTGGTGGCATGATTGCTGTTGATTTTTCATTAGGCTGTGTTACGTAATAGCAAAAAGGAAGACTTACTCTGGAGAACTGCAGTGTTGTGGTGGTCATGGCTGCCACTAGGGTGGATGGGCCACAAGGCCTAAGAACAATGCCTGATCCCTAGTGGACTGGGACAGAGGTTTAATTCCTCCATAGGATTAGAGTAAGATCCCTCAGAATCCCCACGTTATTCTCAGCAACCCGTTAGCTTCCCACCCTGTTTCATGTAAATGTTCATAACTATGTATTCCCCTGTTTCACTATGCACAATGTCTAGAAAGTTCTCCCGTTTGACACCTCATTGACTCTCTGTTCCACTTCCCTCCTCCTTGCTATTCCCATTGGTTGTTGTGTTATTGAACCCTCCCCTGTTGTCGTGCCTTACTGGTTGCTTTCTTTTTCTCCACCCCTTATCCCTGTACTTTAAGAACCCTGGACCCTCCCCTCAGGTTGTTCTTTGTCTCTGGACCCTCTGGAATAATAAAACCTCTGGAACCCACACAAAGGACCCCTCCTACTTCTTTGCCTCTGCGGACGCACGCTTTCATCGGCAGCTTGGGACTTGCTCCTTGAGCTAAGGAGCCAGCAGGAAGCAATCACAGCAGCCCTATCGGGGTCTGCAGGAAGGATGCTGTGCCTCCTCGGGCAACCCAACAGTGTCACTGCAGAACCTTACAAGGCAGCAGGTGAAAAGACGTAGTTAAGTGGTGTGGCAAAACCCATTAGGTTTACTTATGTAGGCTATGAGCTGACCGGTGAGTAGTGAAATACTGGTCTTGTTCTTCAAACTTACTGAGCAGTGTTTACTGATGGTTAGAAGAGCATGCTAAAAACTACTGGGAAAGAAGTAGAGAGCAAAATACTGAGTATTAGCCTGTCTTTTAAACTCATTATATGACTGAACTTTTAATTTTATGCAGAGTTTGTGTTCCCTTGTCTCGACAAGGGTAAGACTTAGTATGAGCAAAGGTAGAGAAGAGCAAAGGCTTCTGTAACTTCTAGCTGAAGTTATTTCACTTCTATTTCACTTCTGTCCTTATTTGCATTCCTCTTGTGTTCTGCTTATTCCTCCTTCCCACAATTACAAGCATATAGCTGGGAGATGTGATGCTGTTCAAGTGATTGGCAGAGAGTTTAATGCTTGAAGTGAGAGTCCATTAAAAATGTAGACATGTTCTTCTATGACACAGCCTAGAAAAGAATGACAGGAAGGAAGAAAAAGTTACTTGTTTAATTTGTAATAAATTCTTGCTGCTAGGTGTATTTATCCTCAGTGTTCTAAGGTTTAACTACTGTTTCAAACAAGGAAATGATTTGTCAAAGAAAGAATAGTTAATTACTGATTTAAGTAAGAAAGAAACATATTCAGAAACTAAAATGTTGCAATGAGGAGAGGCAATTACTAGGGAAATACACTTTTTTTGGGGTCTTTAACAAGTGAGGCAAAGGAGAGGCAAATTCTTGTCTTTTAAAACTGTAATATTTTATATATGGTATTTTGGTCATTGTACATACCTGATCACAGTTAATCAGTATTGATCGCAATTGATCACTATTGATCAGTAAAGCTGATTGAATGATAAATCTCGTTTTGTGCCTTGTCTCCAGTCTGCAACACTCAATACAATTTCAGATTCCTCTGAGACTGGGTGTTAACACTGGAAAAAAGTGATCTGCCCCTTTCCTGCCTGTTGAAAAAAACCCCTGTCAAAATGATTGTAGCTACAGATTTTAGCATTCTTCTGTTCATGGACTGAAATGTGTCCATATACAGCTGCTATGTTCCTGATGTCAATTTGTACTTTTCAACTTGCTGGTGTATATCCAGAATTTCTTCCTGTATTCTACTGGTTTTTGGCAACTGATTTAAACAGAACTTTTCTTCCTTCTATGGCCAGTAGCAACATTTCTTTTGAGTTCAATAAGTACCATTATGTCTTTAACGAAAGTGTGAATTTATATGTGAGTTGTTGTGGACTGGAGAGGCAATTTTTATCAAGATATCTTAAGATGCTAGTAGAAAAAGAATAAGGATATAGTTACTAAGATTTATCAACTCTAAGAAAACTTGCTTTGCTGTGTTTTCTTACAGTGAAAAATGTTCTTAGAACTCGAATGATGAGTTGGACATTCACCCTTAAAAAGTGGTTGTGCAAACTGTCATCAAAAATGTCGAACAAAAGTCCAACAAAACTTCTTGCAGTAATTGTTAAAGTGATAGTAGTGTTTATTAGGAGAGGTGAAATAACAGGCAGATTCAGCTGGTATGTGATACATACCTACTGGTTGTGATAGGGCAGTTAAAATTGGTGGCAATAAAGCTGAGGCTCACAATGAATGTTTGGTAGTCCTGAGGTAATGATATTCAGCTGTTCTTGCTTATGTCCACTGATCCTCGTTAAGACTAGGCTGCCCTATCTATTGCTGTGAAGGCTAAACTAAGATATACCTCCAAATGAAATCCCCAGATGGGGCAATGTAAAATCAGAGAAACATTTATGGCTTTTCTGAGGGTGGTATCTTACCCTCTGAACTGTTATGTCTTATGCGTGACAAGCAAATAATTCTGACAGCTTGGGTTTTTTTACACATCCGAGTGATGACAGCATATTACATATTCTACGTATATTATGTAATAAAGGTGTCATGCATAACAATGTTACGTACTTTATAGCAAAGGCTTTAATGACTGGATGCAATTGCATAAAATTTGCTCTTATTATGTGTTACTTAGGAAACTTAAAAATCCATTTTTTCAATTTTTGGTGAGACATGTAATACTGAAATTTGCCTTGATCACCAGTCTTATTCTGTTAGTCTTCTGTTTTCCCAGAAAAAGGAAAAGAATTGCCTCCTTGATCTGTAATTTAGCAGGAAACATTGTTCATTAGGAACTTAAATTTTCATATTTGTTTTAATCGGATTGAGTATACCTGCTATGGAAGATGTCTAATATGGCAAGATTTTGGAGGTACTCAATGGAAACCATCTTCGATATTTGTGCTTTTAGTTTAAAAATTGTATCTTCTCCTTTAGTTGAAGCAGTGTCTTCTCCAGTAGTTTTTCCTGAAATTGTGTTAGTGGACAGAATAGTGGAGTGCATACTTCATACAGAAATGAAAACTAGCATTTTAATAGTGAGCAATCTGTTTTGAGCCATCCTGAAATTTCTTGCAGGTATGCTTGAGAGGTTGTTAGAAACAGTTTGGGGGGTGTGGTGTCAATGGTGTCAATGAGTAAAGGATTGCATCGTTTTACAGAATGTGACAGAGTAAGGAGAAGAGGAAGTTTTCCTGGAAGGTAGAGAACAATTTAAGCATGAAATAACTAGTTTCATGAGGGTTTGTGTAAGAGAGAAAGGCAGTTGACAAGAGGAGGCAGAGAAAGACACTCTGGGGATAGCAGTTCTGACAATGTAAGATGTTCAGTGTTCTACAAGTCAATGCAAAAAGGGAGGTGTGTTGGGGTTTCTTCTGGTGTGATGTCTTCAGGTTACATGGAGAGAAGTAGTTGACTCTTTGAATGTGTGCACACCTTTTAAATGTTCTCTGCTCTTAAGTGGGAATACATAGTAAGTAAAAGTTTACCAATTATAAAATACTTAAAATGACATTTCAGTGATCCTCACATAGAGTACAGTTATTATTGTAGCCACAGTTATTATTGTAGCCCTCAAATTTGAAAATCTTAAATTGGTTCTATGGAAATTGCTTTTTACATATTCTTCTTCCTGTTTTCAGGTCTTTGTTAATCAGTGGCTGAGATTTGAGTTTGTAATTTTGTTGCACAAAACCCAGCCTAGATTGAATTGTTAGTTCTCAAGTAGATACTGGGCTTTTCATAGATCTGTGATTTATTTTTTTATAAAACGAGAAATGTAATGACAAAGTTTGTTTATAAGGTGATAGATGTCACAATTTGTGGTTTTACTTTTTTTCTTGGTGTCATGGGTTGACCCTGGCCAGATGCCAGGTGCCCATGAAACCCACTCATTCACTCCTCTCTGCAGCTGAACAGAGGAGAGAAAATTTAACAAAGGGTTCGTGGATTGAGATAAGGACCAGGAGAAATCACTCATCAAATACCATCAAGGGCAAAACAGGGTCATCTTAGAGATATAAAGTGAATTTATTACTAACAAAATAAGAGCAGGATAATGAGAAATAAAATAAGCGCTTAAAAACACCTTCCCTCCACCCCTCCATCCTTCCCAGCTCTACCTCCTACCCCAGCAGTGCAGGGAGATAGGGAATGGTAGTTTTGGTCAGAAGCAGTCGCTTCTCCCACTGCCCAAGGAGAGGAGTCCTTCCCCTGCTGCACTGTGGGGTCCCTCCCATGGGAGACAGTTCTCTGTGAACTTCTCTGATATGAGTCCATCTCACAAACAACAGCTCTGCAAACTACTGCAATGTGAGTCCATCCCATGGGCAACAGTCCTCCCAAAACTGCTGCAGTGTGGGTCACTCTTCCACGGGGTGCAGTCCTCCAAGGATGGGCTGCTCCAGCCTGGAAGCAGGGCCCCCTCTCTCGACTGGGTCTCCCACTGGATCACAGCCTCCTCCAGGCATCTACCTGCTCTGGCATGGGCACCTCCCACATGGTCTGTAGATCTCTGCATCCCCCGTGGATCCCCATGGGCTGCAGGGGCACAGCTGCTTCACTATGATCATCACCCCATCCTGCAGAGGAATCTCAGCTCTGGTGCCTGGAGCACCTGCTTCCCCTCCTTCTTCACTGACCTTGGTGTCTCTATGTAGTTTCCATCACAGGTTCTCACCTCCTCCTCTTCTCTGGCTGGAATTAAAACTTGGTTTTGATTTCTTCTTAAATATGTTCTCATAGAGGTATTACCTAAATTTCTAATTGGCCCAGCTTTGGCCAGTGGCATTTCTGTCTTTGGAGCCACCAGGGATTGGCTCGGCCCGATAGGTGGAAGCTTCCAGCAGCTTCTCACAGAAGCCACCTCTGTGGGCCCCCTCTGCTGCCAAAAACCAAGCCATGCAAAACCAACACACTTGGTAAGCATGAAAACCATGCCAAATTTCCATTTGACAAAGGTGATTTAAAATTTTTTACAGAATATTCAGATGCATTTTTTGAGAGGGATGTTACACTGAGGCAGAGTAACACGCACAACGATTTCCAAGTAGGATGCTGAAAGTTCCAGGGATTTATGGCTATAGTTTGCTTCTAGGTGTGCCTGAAGCAGTGCAGCCATGAGTGAAAATTGCAGCTATCTGACAGCTGTGAGTGACCTCAGTGAGGTGGGTCAGTGTCAAACCAGGTCTGTACCAGTATCCTCATTACAGCTGGTGCTACTTGGCACCCTGATGGCAGTCCCAGTGGAATTACTGAATCAAAGCACCAGGTTGGTCTCCTTGTTTGGTGTGCAGTGCCAAGAGTTAGCTGAAAAACTTTGTTTTCTGTTCTCCTGAAGAAACCATTTATTCTGGTTGAGTAAAATGTAGTTTCTACTGCTGACAAGGGTTTCAAGTGGAGGAACAGTGAAACATCAAGAGCAAGTATTATTATGTATACATAAAAAAATGCTGAAGCACCATCAAAGCATCATTATACATCTCTGTGAAATTACTTGAATGATTGATGTCATATCAATGTCTGTGACAATGGAGAGAAATTAGAGGAGAGAAAAGATTCTATTTATTTTGTAGAAGCTGTGTTAATGCTTTACTTTTTTCCCTATGTGGATCCCTCTCAAGTGAGTAAAATAAAAAATAAATATTTTAATGAAACGTTGCAAAATACCAGAGATTAACTAAAACCTGCAGAGCCTGAAATAATTTAGGAGACATTGAACTCCTTCTCATTCTACTCTTTCATATAGTTGAGAAGTGTGGATCGAGTCCTGTCTAGCAGCATTACTATGCTATGTGCCATAATACAATAAAATACTGTGTTATGACCTGAACAAAGGACCTGAACCCAAGGTTCTGTATTATTTTCCAACTGTGTTATTTCCCAAGAATTCTGCAAGCTTTTGAAGTTGTTGCACAAGAAAATTTATTAAGGGCCCACAACCTTAGTTGCTGTAAATAACTTTTTAATCTTTTTAAAATACATTGATTGTCCATATTCCCAATGTTCTTTCAAAATCTTATATACACTTTTCTTGTAGAATGTCAAGATTACTAAAGAGGTACTGAACGTGTTGAATATTTTGAGAAGTTAGAGATTGCTTGTCTGTAGCAGTTGGGAATTTATCAAAAAATTACCATGCTATTACCCCATACACACCCCCACAAGTGAGAACTTATGTGACAGGTATTTTCTGCTTTTTTACATCCTCAGACCATGGTCTCTGAAATTGTCTCAGCTTTCTACATGGTATTTTCAAGTCTTTAAACAGTAAACCCTGCAAGTCTTGTTTCTCCATTTATAAGAAAGGACCTAAAAGCTCTTCACAGTTCTTTTATGTTTCTAAAATATTCTGAATATATAAAATGCTGTTCAAGTACTAAGTTTAAGTATTTTCTCTTAAGCAAGGCAATTTGATTTAGCTAGATTTTAACCTTCTAAAATGGCCTAAAATAATTACAATGCTCTTTATGTGACCCTTTGTAGTCTTAACAGCTTTCAAAGGTATCACCAAGACCTGATGAAAATCCCCATTCAGTCTTGCCATGTAATGTTTTGATATGCTCTCTCATTTCAGGCTTCTTAGAACTGTAAACTTGGCTGTTTTTTTTAATATTTATGATTGTTCCCTAGTTTACCTTTCCTGCTCTTTCCACTAAGCACTGTTTTTGCAATCTATTAAGACAGAAAGGTGTCGCGGTGACCGCCTGACTTTCCGCCCGAACCAGCTCTCGCAGCACTGCGACGGGAGTGGGGAGCAATCAGAGGCACGAAGCTTTTAAGATTGCTCCTTTGAGATCAAATACTTACTATGAGTAAGGCAGGGTCCCAAGTAGGCAGGCGTCAGTGTTACCCAACGAGGGGAGCGATAAAAGATAGCGAGGAGGCTTGCCGTTGGATACAATTGGAGTTTTATTATCCAAGGGGATCCAGGACAAACACGCGCTGAACGAGCAGTTACAGCAACTTTTAAGGGAAGGTGGAACAGGGGGAGTAGCCAAACCTCTGGCCAATAGGAGAGTGTAGGGGGAGGGATACAGAGGAGAAGGACATACACTTAGACCAGTGGCCTCAAGGGGAGGGAGAAGGTGGTCACATGCCCCAATGGGGCATTGAGGGTTGGAGGATTGACAGCTCCCATATAAGGGTAATAAGGGAGGGTTTACTTGACTGGCAGGGAACCATCTGGAAGGTTGGGAAGGGCTTGGGTGATTGATAGGGAAGGCTCTGGAACAAGGGGAGGAGGGTAACCATATAGGGTACCTTGAGGGAACGGCTTGGACTTAGGGAAAAACCAACTGGGATAAGGAATAGGGGAGAACAGGATTAAACCATTTGGGGCACACGGGGTTTCACAGAATATTGGAACTTAACAAAACACCATGCCACAGCAGTTGATGCTGATAAATTGGCTATAATGAGTGACCACCTGTGTGGCGAGGAGGAATACTGAGAGGTGAGGGGAAGGGTAATAGATTTTTGCACTAGGTAAGTATGGTCGTAGAACATAAAACGTCTGTTGACCAAAGAAAACATTGGAAGACTGAAAAAGAAAGTGGGAAGAATTCTGCATACCTGGATAGAGCAGAAGGCATGTGGCTGTAGGAAAGAAAAATTTTTAACATAGTTCATTATTTAACAGTCCATTATTTATTATTTATTTGAGATTTTTCTGGAAAGTGGATTTGCCGATCATGTAAATAAAAACCTAAAGTCAAAAGGAAGTTGAGGGTAAATTAAGAATATTTTGAGAAATCCTGTGTGTAACAGGCAGTTTTTATTTGAATATAGGCATAAAGAATGGTAGACTAGGGAAGAGTTTCGTTATCTTCTAATAAATGTTTTGAATTCTTGGTAAAATATTTTAAATAAATGTGTCATGCTTATAATCTAATAGATTATTCCTTGTCATCATTATCATCATTGTTACTATCCTATCAAAAAAAGAGTTGATATTTGTATTTCCTTTCATAAGGTAATAAATCTTTCATTGCTGTGTACTTGGTTTGATTAATTGAAGTGTATGAGATAGCCAAGGTGCTTAAAATTGTGTCTTTTGTTCCACAGAGAAGCAGAAATTCAGAGAACTGGCCTGAACATTGTAATATAGTCATTATAACATTTTATAACCAATATAAAAACATCTGGTTTTAGTGAGGATTTGTATTCAACAAGATGCCTATATCCACTACTGATACACACAAAGCAGTGCATAACAAACACGTTATATACAGAAGCTATCATTTCACACAGCTGAAAGACTGACATCAAATATCAACCTAATAATTTTTCAATCATTTTATGTTTATTTGCAAACTTCAGAATGCTTTCCAGCTGAAGCATCTCTCTACCAAAGAGTCAATTTCTACTTACTTAAAATTTACTTCTTTTTTTAATTAACCTTTTCTAATCACAAAAGTTTGGCAGATCACAAATCAAAAGCTGTCCCAAACATCTTAGCTATGCACATATTTATGACTCATTTGAAGAAATGTAATAAAATTTCTAGCAATAAATAAATATTGTTCCGAATAATTTTTCAGATTGGTTGGTAGAGCACTACTTCAGAGATGCTGACGTGGATTACTGTCTATTGAGGAACTGGACAATGGCAATTTATAATTTTATCCAGGTCTCATTTATTTTCATCTCTCATATATGGAATTTTACAGTTCACTCATTTGCATGAGTCATGAAGTTAGAAACACTTCCCAGTTGGAAAAAGTCATACATATTTTCAAGAAAATTCCTCTCATTATACTGAGAAGGAAATACAATCTCAAAACTATATAACTATATAGCTTAAATTGGTTTAAGTATCTTAAGTGATGATTGTGCTTTTCAGGAAGTGTCAGTTCTTATTATGCTGAATAGTTATATTTAGTTATGAGCTGGACAGAAATCAATTCAAAATTGTGTGCGTGATCATGATATCCCTCATGGAAATTGTTCATTCACACTGTTTCCCAGGTTTTGTGCTACATTTAATAGGTGGATTTGTTGTGCTCTAATGAGGACAACATTGTGTATCTGAATGTTCTTCCCTGTGGTTGGACTCATAAATGTCTTCCTTTTAAGGGAGCTTTTTCTTTCCACATGGAGGCAGTGGTTTCCTGGTGTGGGCAGAAATATGTTCTGTTTTGCAGGTACTGCTTAAAAATGTTGATTAATCTTTTTAAGTCGGTGAAATTCATTGAGACTTTGAGAGACAGATAAAATAAATAGTGTAATTGTAAGTTACCTTATATAAAGGCAAACCCCAAAAGTTTGGGATTAGATACCCAAGAAAGCATTGGAAACCTCAGAGATCATAGAATCATGGGGTAGCCTGAGTTGGAACAGACCCATCAGGATTATTGAGTCCAACTCCTGGACCTAAGTAGGACACCCCAAGAATTCCATCCTGTGCCTGAGAGCGTTGTCCAAACACTTCTTGAGATCTGTCAGGCTTGGTGCTGTGACCACTTCCCTGGGGAGCCTGTTCCAGTGCCCAACCACCCTCAGTGTAGTTGGATACTGGAACCTGTGCAGAAGATGTGTTATCTTCTCCCTTGCCGTTCCTCTTTTCTTTGCCAGTATGGGAATATTAAGAAACAACCACTTTAAATCTAAGAAAGAACAGTAAGCACAAAAGTGCATGTAAAACTACTCTATCCAGTGATCAGGTGCCCAAATCCAAATTATGCTAAGAGTTTTACCTGCTTATGATTCAGTGCACCTAATTCTCCCAGTTACTTTTAAAATAACAAATACCACTAAATAGGTGTTTGGTCCCGTGGCAGGAACTTGGAATTCTTTTCCTGGTGGGTAAATATTAACCACAAGGTTGCGAACTCTTGTTCCATTTTGTCTGCTTCTCTAGGTCCAAGATCTATTCTTTCTTTTCTGCACCTTGGCCTCGCTTGACTAAGGGCCGTGCTAAGCAGGGCAGGTACCTTAGTAGTCAGGACATTCCTGCTGAAGGTGTCCTTTTGGGTTCCTGCATACTGAAAAAAAAATTTTTAGTCAGGTTTCCATTTCTTTAAGATCAAGCAGGAAGGGAGTAAACAGTTAAAGAAGAGTTAAAGAAGTTGAAGTAGCCACTGAGGGGTGATTTGGACCAGTTTTCAATGTTGACACATGAAAATACATAAACTATTACTTTGGGAATAGCCCTATTGCTTCTGAGATGAGTGCTGTTATCTAATTCCTACTATGCAAGGAGGAGAGATGGCATTGTTACAATTAAACTTGACGCTATTTGTTTGTTACTTTCTTACAGGAAACAGATTCAACCTCTTCTAGGACAGTTTAGCCAGTCAGAGGGTTTGTTAATCTCATCTGGGGTTGAGCCAGGGACTCTGGATGGCGTTCTCCTGGATGCTGGCTGTTCTTCTATGCAATTCGATACACCTGAAAGGGGTTTTTCCCTGCAGAAGGATGGACCTTTGGACATGAGGATGGATAGTGACAGGTACATTATAATAGAATTTTTCTTCTTGAATGTCAAAAACTGTCTGCTCAGCAGGCCTGTGCATTTCCTTTCCTCTTAAAATGAAGACTTCTTATCACCAAACCACATCTAATTTTGCACGAGTATCCTGTCTTTCTTTTGTCAAAAAGCTTTTTTTCTACCTCAGTGCTCAGCCCTGGTTATTGTCTTTGCCTTCTTTGAAGTAAGAGGAAAGTTACAGTGATGAGTAATTAAACCAGTAACGTTTTATTAACTGTACCTTTGAATTGTAACATTTTTGGAGTGTATAGTATACAGTCACAGGAACGTCTCCCTTTCAGAAGCGTATTATTTCCACAGTTTCTCAGCCTGCACTTGATCTGCAGGCTCACAACTTCTTACTGCAGTCCCTTTCCTTTTCTGCCACACTTACTATTTGTGGAAACTTCACTTGAGCAGGTTCAGTTGCTCCATTAGGAAAGGAGCAGCGTCCCTCTTTTGTGCAATGACCATTTGATCCAGTTGCTTCTCTGTAAAAGGAACATAATAAAATAAATAAATAAAATCCTATCAATTTATCTGCCGGTTTAAATCAGATGGCTACTTTGCTTTTAACATGCTAATATAAAGTTGTCTTTCATGTCCATATATTTGTTGTAAGTTTTACTTAGCAAAATTATAAGCTTCCTTTCTCTTTGTGTAGGAGGCGCATCAGGCTTACTTAATTGTCAAATTAATGATTACTGAGTAAATCACCTGTATTTAAATTTGGATTGGTGTTTAGTACTTTAGAGAGCATGAAAATCAGTCATGGAATGATAACTTCCATTATGCAGTGTTTTTCATCTTCAGACAACATGATGTATTTCTGCAGCATTTTGCTTTTTGCATGAGCAACCAAAGATCTGTCTTCTATGGATGATGGCTGTAATTGCATGATGCATTACATGACAGAGAATGACAATTTTTTCTTGATGTTTTCTTGGTGTTTTGATGAACCTGGAGTCTTAAGAAATGCCGTTTGTTCTTTCATTGCTCACAGAGACCCCATGGGAAGCCTCAATTTCTAAGGCATTAGCTTACCATATTAATGTTAAGTCTTAACACAGCAAATTTCATGATACTTGCTTTTTCTGGTTTTGTGCAAAATGCTCCCATGATTCTCCTGGGATTCAGTCCTCAGATTTCAAGAATCTGAACTCCAGGCTTACATATAAGTCTGATGCATGATGAGAAAACAAACACAGAACAAGAGCGTAAGAACAAAGGATACCTGAGGCATAACAAAAGCCTTACACTATGGTTGTTGCTATGATACTCTTGCCTCTAAGTTTTGTTATCTTTTGTAAGATACTGCAGGGGAGTAAAAAATGCCTGAAAGAGAAGAGAATTTATTAAGTAGTTTGTATGTTTTCTCTGCTTAGTAAACCCATAGTTGATTTTCATAAAATACCTTGAACTATTTCAGTAGCAAAGTGACAGAGATTTAGATATATAGATTGAAGGCTTACACTGTTTTAAATTGTAAAAATTCCTGTAATTTGTATTACTCAGTCATGTCTATTATCTCAGAAGAGTATATAGATATAAATTCTTATGCCTTTTAGTGAAAAGTAATATTTAATTATCTTCATTAGCAATTGTTTTCATAGCAGGAGATGTGAAAGAAAAGATCCTTGAAATCGGTTCTGACTAGAAAACAACATATGATGCAAGGTGGCTAAAATGAACCTAAAATGAAGCTAAAAGGTGGCTTATATAAAAAAATAAGAGGCAAGTTTATATTCTAAAGCTGGCTAAATAGAAAGGTCACACATAATTTCCATCTAGCATGATACTGAAATATATTTATTCTTGTCACCTTATTTAGCACAGTTTATGATAATACTTGGAAGTTAAAACTGTTCTAACTGAAGTTAAGGAACAAACTCCATTTAGACCAGCAAGAAAAAGGATTAAAAGGTGCAAACTGTTTTCACAGAGTTACCATCTCCTATTTGAAAACCTCAAAGGCACTTGTATGCAGCGTGTGCGTTTGACTTTATGTCTCAACGCTATGAAGCTTCACCTCTTGTCAATGAAAACTGACGTCAGTGAACTAATTGGCTCTTCTCGTGCGTAGGTACCCTGACATGCCCACTGCTGCTGATGTTGTGAATGCTTTAGATCAACAGGCGCTTGCGTCCATCCTGAGAACATACGGGGAGGAGAGGCACGCTAAGAAAATCGCTTCAGCCATCGTTCAGGCACGCAGCATATACCCCATCACCAGAACTCAGCAGCTTGCAAGCATTGTTGCAGGTACCCTCATTAATTCATCACAGTGGCTGCTGAGGAGAAAAAAATATTAATCCCCAAAGTCCCAGAGGGATCTATTTGTACTTGAAATCATGCAGGATCTAATCCTGCCTATTCTGCTCTGATGTCAGCTCTCTTTTTCTTTTTTTTTAAGCTCCCATTTTTTTTCTATTGTATTTGACAATTACTTTAATAATAGATTTAACATGAAGTGATTTATCGTTTTGTCAACCAAGCTGAACCACAGAATGACAGCAGCCTTGGGTATTGTTTATCCTGGCTATTGATAAACTTTCAAATATCAGGTATGTCATATCTATCTCAGTTTTAAATTTCTGTATTTTAATATTTTGAGGGGAGGTACCATGGCAGTTTCAAATTATGAGTGAAATCAGATAATTTCTGTCTTTTTAAAGAATCAGGAAGCACAAAGCCATACATGGGTTGCTTTACCTTGTGCATGCCAACTAGATCAGCCTGAAGGGACTACTGAAACACTTCATCTTCCTTGCTCCTCATTGTAAACAACTTGAACAAAATGCAGTTAGGCAGGAACAGTGCTTACATCAAGAACATTTGTGTTCTAAAGTAAAAATTTTCAAGGAAAAATGTAAGACACGAATCCTGTTCATTAACATTCTAGTATGTAGTGTCAGGATGTTTTGTTTTTTTTAACCAAATGATGAAAATCACTAGATCTTGTCACAAATAAGTCTAAACTGCTGACTTCGAATATAGACCTTTAAAATTCTAATCCAAATTTAACATCTGCCAAAGAACAATATAAAATATTTTGTCAGTATCCTGAAGAGTATTTAAAAATGTATGGTATTCTTAAAAATATGTATTACTTAAACTAGAAGTCTAAGGCTCTTAAATTTAATGATGGACAAATTAAAAGGTTTGGATTTGTAGAAGTCAGGATACTTTAGCAAAATGTCCAGTCAACCAAGGCCCAAAGTTTAGCTGATATGATAAAAGGACCTGAAGGCATTGCTTGCTGTTGTAAGCCCTTGCTGTACATATAGTGAAAACAAGCAATCTTTAAAAAAATCAAAGAGATAAAGCACTATGTGTCTCTTATAGACCTTAAATTTTTAATATCATCATTAACAATATCCTGAAATAATACTTTTGGGCTTTGTCATATATGTCTCATGCTTTTTGAAAAACGGTTGATTAAGACAGTGTACCATTACTGAGTTTGAAGCAACCATATCACTGAGTTAAAGATATAACATGCTATGTGTTGTAGACAAGCAACTCAGTAATTCTGAAATAATTTTGTGCCATAGCTTAAACTAAGCAAATAAAAATACTAGTGTATAAAAGACAGTGGTTGAAGCTCCCTTCATATTTAATGTGCTGCATGTGAGTCATCAGTTGATGGTCACTTTCTTTGACAATGAGAAGGATTTTTTGTTCTCACTTTAAATTTTCTGCTATATTTGAAGAGCTTCTTGATACATGAGTCAGGTATGCATCAGGTAGTGTACATGCCAAAAACAATGAGTCCAGTGCACATCTGCCAAGACAATAAATATGTATGTTTTGTGTGCTTTTTTGGAGTACACAAGTAGTTATAACAATTTTAGAGCTGTTACACTGATCCCTGTTTGCATAAAACTTCTTCCAATTTTAATTGGATTCATCCAATAAGGAAGCACTATGGTGGATCCTATCGGTTTTTGAACTGATTAAGAAAACCTTAAGAAAATTTTTGGTAGTTGTGATATATTTTGACTCATTTATCATCTATCATTAATATATATTCTTACATGAAACTATGTTGGTGAAGTTATTGGGATAAGCCAGAGCTAAAGTGCCAGAGACCACAGCTACAGGAACCTTTTGATAACACAGCCCAAAAAAACACTGACTAATTCAGTGTAAAAGTTCTGACTAATTCAGAGTAAAATTTATGACCTATTAGTTAAATGTTATGTCCTTTAAAAAATAAAATATTAATTGGAATAATAAAATCCTGCATTTTAAATTTTGCAGATTCTGTGCAAGCCTGATTATCTTCCAGAACAGGGTCATTATTTTTGCCTAGAATAGGAACCAGAACACAAGCAAAAATATCTAGCCAATGAGGCTGGATATTTATGTCTTTTTCTCAGCTGGTGTCAGTAGCTGATAATTTGCATAGTGTCTATATTTCTTTCTCATGTTATTGATTACTATGGTTTCAGATTTTTTAAAGCTCCCAAGTTTTATCTTACGGTCCAGCTGATAATCAGAATCACAGTGAATCTAGATTTGGACCAACCTGAACTTGGAAAATTTAATTTCTTTGTATAGAATGCTAGACTTCTGGTCTTTCCCACTACCTCCCAAAAGGTTAGAACATGTATTCCAGTTGCTAATTGATTGGGAGATAAAAGGAAGGATGTCGTTTAAAAAAACCCCAAGCAAACAATACAGCATTTAAAAAATTGTTTTTGTGTTCATAAATATTAATCAAAAGGCTTCTGATCTGCTCAAATAAGATCTCTGTGAGCTATGGAGTCTGCAGTAGGAGGAGCTTTTGGTTCAGTCTTGTGAACAGCATCTCTTCCTGCAGCACAGTCGAACTCTTCTAACTGTTTATAGTTTTCACAGAGCTATTTGCAACATCGAATGCTCTGTAAATACTAAAAATCAGTAGTTCGCAACTGAAGGGTTGTGAATAGATGTGTGGAAGTCGATTAAGAAGCATTTCCTGATGTCTTTTTTTGTACCTCATTGAGTTGTTTGGAAACAATAGGTCGAACTGCATGTGCAGGAAAACTTGTTAAAAATGGTGAAATTTTAGAAAGTAATTTTCATATGCTTTTCCTGTACAACTGCTGATCTATTTTGATTTCTTTTCAGTGGGAAATATACCTTGCTATCTATTAATTTTTGTCCAAAATTTATTTTTTCTGAGTGTTGTTTAGATGCATAATCTATTCACGGACAACTTAGAGGTCACGTAATCATTTGGCCTTAACTTCTAAGGAGTTGATGATGACATGTTAAAGAAATTTAAAAAGTTTAAAAAAAACTTTATTCAGTATAGTCAATTTCTTTCAGACTGGTTCACTTTTACAGACTTTAATTATCAGTTTGGAAATTGTAATATTGCCTGAATTCCAGATAGGTGAGAATTAACACCTGTACTGAGGGAGCCTAGACAAAAGGACATTAGTTGCGTCACAGAAACTTATTAAATGCAGTGCTAATTCAACAGACGAATTCCTGCAAACAGGTGCACGATCTGAATTAATTTTTAAACTCTCCCACTCTCTTACACTCTGGGGACTTTAATAGTTCATATTGACAGGCGCAGCACATTGCTAATTTCATTCACAAGCTTTTAAAATTTCGATACATTTCAACATGTGAACCTTTTAGATTTTTCAAAGTGTAAGTATCATCAGGGCATCCTAAAACTAAAAATGATAATTTCTCTCACTGGGATTTCAAACCAGTCATCTAGCCAGAAGCGTGGTGTTTTTATGAATGAAATTCATTTTACAAGCTTCCCATACAGTGGGGATTTTTTTAAATGTTTTTGTACATTGAACAGCCAGTTACCAAAAAGGATTTTCTTTAAGTGTCCTGGTAACTGGAGGGGCCTGGGTGAGAGATGATGTGCCTGAGTAGAAAGCGCAAATAGATTTTTATTTAACTAAACTAGAGGAGTAACAGTGGTAGAAGAATTTTTCATCATACACAACTGGCAGTCAATGGCTGTTATAAGGGTTCCATTTTCAAAGAATCTATTTATAGGTGTGTAAAGAAATATGGAAGCAGATACTGTGCCAGTTAGTACAAGCTTGGTGTCGGTTTCTTGGGACACCTTATGTTCTGTGATTTTTAGTTCTCCTTTTAATTTAGGTCTCTCATCAAAATGAGCTTTGTGACTTCTACAATGAGAGTATATATTCTTTTTATGATTAATAGTAAATATAGAAGGTTATGTTCTCAAGGATAGAAATTATATTATCTAGCTAGCCTAACTTTTTCTAGAGTTCGTAAATGGTGGAGAAGTCTAGCTCCTGAAGGCTACATCTGTTTACTCTGTTTTGTGAGACAGCTTCAAGCCACAAATTCCCATGCAGTCATTTTTTGGGAGAAGTTGATCCTGTTGCCACTTTCTGTCTTGAAGGATTCCGACTATAAGAACTGGAAGCAGCCACAGCTACAGTGGGTCTCTTCAGTGAATTTAGGA
The DNA here is from genome assembly GCA_013389985.1 of Dryoscopus gambensis. Taxonomy (NCBI): domain Eukaryota; kingdom Metazoa; phylum Chordata; class Aves; order Passeriformes; family Malaconotidae; genus Dryoscopus; species Dryoscopus gambensis. Next base: position 35,164 of record WEIT01034470.1, read on the forward strand.
GCTGTTAGCTTTGGAGATCTGAGGAGGTAGAGAAGGTAATTAGGAAAATCAATTATGCAGAAACAAATCTTAGGGACATAGCATACACAATAACAGCTTTGTTAATAATGATTGAATTTTAAAATCCTATTATTTTCCTCTACCTTTGCTGAACACTGACATTGCTTGTGTGTTTGTGATATGCTTTGTGAACACTTAGGCTTTTTGACGTAGGTAAAATCTTACCTTTAAAACTCTCAAGAATTCCACTAATAAATTATTCTGTACACACATATTATGGGTAATGATATCTTTATTAATTTTTTTCAATCACCTGTGCAAATGTGAATTTAGACAACTAGTTTCAGAGGTACAGTATTCCCCTCTTTTACTTCACTATGTAGAATATCAATTACTTGATTATGAGCTGCATTTACTTGAAACTCCTTGCTTGATTGTGTTGTAGCTTAGCACTGAGATGAAATTAGGGCATTCTAATACATACATACCAGTTGTATTGCCTCTTGTTTAGAAAAATAATTGTCCAGTTATGTGCTAGCATTATTCATTCAATTTATCTTTACCAGACTCCTGTGCTCACTTACATAATAGATTGTAAATTTACTCAGGTTTCACAGATCTTATAGGATTTTTGAACTTTAGTCCCTCTGATCCATCAAATCAGGCTTCTCTAGCTTTTTGCTCTGTACTCATGTAATGAAAGTTCAAGCCTAAAATACATTGATATAATTAAGTTTCTATCAAAATTTTGGTCTCTACGAAAACTTGTTTAACTCATAAGAATTTTGGGGAAAGGAAGAGGGGGTTTTATGCATCTAATAAAAAATATTTAATCTGGTAATTTTAGGTCTGACAAACCTTGACACATTCTGCTCTATAGACATGTGAAAACACAACTGTATCAACTGCATTTTCTAAATTTCTCAAGGTATTTTTGTAAACATTTGAAAAAACACAGGTGTAGTGTTCAACAATTGCTATTCCCAAACAAGGATACCTCTTTTGAACTTCAAGTAATTAACTGAAAGATAGTTATTACCAGGTAGACACTGTCTTCAGTTATATCTGCCTGTGACGAAATGCAGTTATTTAAAAGGGAAAAGGTAAAATTGTGTCCATCATACATCAATTTTTTTTCCTAAAGCATAATACAACCACAAATACCGAACTGACCTTGATTACACTGAGGTGTAAGGTGAGACTTATCTATCCTATCTTTTTTTTCTTGATCTTGATTTCAGCCATTATTTTGTAGTTTAAATTTGTGATGGTTTTGGAGAAGGAATTTCTCGAAAAGATTCTAGGGAAAAAATTCCAACACTTAACAACAAACCATCTTGGTTTAATAGGGTTTATGTTCAGAGATGTGAATTCAAAACATAAAATAAAGATATGTTACCAAGAAGGAAGCTCACTACTCAGGGTTCAGTTTTGACTATGTTTTCCTTTAAAATCTTCTTGCATGAGTGGATGTCAAGATGTAGAAATATCAAGTTATTAACATGCACCTTTTAAAATGTATGACAGGTGCTTTTCCAGCATCAGCACTCTATGCACGAAAAGACTTGCTTGAGAGACCTGCACATGTTGCTACTAAAACTTTTCAAGGCCTGCGAATATTCGTAAATGATGAGCTCCATGAACTCTTCATAGGACTGAAGACAGCTGAGAAGTTTCTAAAACCTGGAGGTCGCCTTGTAGCCATCTCCTTTCATTCACTAGAAGATCGTATTATCAAGCGTTTTCTTCATGGAATTGACATGACAGAAAAGTACAATCTTGGCTCAAAGCAGAAGATAAGACAGGCTCTGAAAAATTCCTCCAAAGGAGAAGATACACAAGAATCTCCCTGTGGAAAATCCAACTCAAAGTGGATTTTTATACAGAAAAAATTTCTCACACCCCAGGCCAAGGATATTCAAAGAAACCCAAGAGGAAGGTCGGCCAAGCTAAGAGCTGCTATTAAACTCTAAACCAAAATATATGATTACATGATTGTATAATTTCCTTAAATTTTATTTTCCAGGAGGCTAACTGGACAGATAGTATCAAACTGAAAAAATAAAATGAAGGCTGTTAGAAAACATTTCTTTCTTACCTTTGTGCTTCTTTTCAATTAGGAAGTAGTATAGAGCATGAAAATGCAAAATAAATGCATGTAAATGGGTGTCACTAATTATACAAAAAAGACATCTTTTTTTAAAAGAGCATCAAATACCAAGTTTATAAAAATTGCAGGTTTGATGTATTTGTAGTATTCCCTTTGGATTAATTTCAAAATCCTGAGATTAACAGTCTAAAATCAGTAGCTAATTGAGACAGACATTCTTCTATGGGGGTGGATTTCACACACCTAATTCAGATGTCTGGTTTAGTCTAGAGTAAGTTTAAACTAATCTAAGAATTTTTGATATGTATGTCTCTGTATCCCAGCTAACTTGTTGTATGAATGCCTATGGGAAAAGAGCTAATTCTTAAATAAAGTGACATCAGTATGTCACGTTCTATCCAGGAATTTGTAAATGGACTCTTACCTTTTTTTTAATAAGTATTTACTTCTGAGTGATCACCTGATTGTTTAATGATTAAAAATTTTAAATAATAAATGTATCTTGGGGGAAAAGGGGGTTCTTAAAAAACCACTGTTGGCACTTGGACACTACAGTAAAACAGTCACATTTGTACTTGATCATCTGAATTTCTTCCTGCAACCATAACTTCTGTGCATAGATCCACTACAGCTTTTAGGTGTTGATGGAACTATAATTAACCCATCAAAAAAGCAGTATTGTGGGTCTTATGAAATATTCTCCTTTGCTGGTGATGGTTTATTAAAAGGTAATATTACATTATTTTAGGAAAGGCCCACTCTTAACACCAGCTTTCTGTTTGGATGCTATACTAGGTTGTAGAACATTTAACATAATTACTTTTTTAGTTAATATGAATTGAATTTCATTTTGGTTTTACATTTTATCTTAAAAGACCACTGGGTTTTGAGTTTCATATGCTAGAAATGAATGGAAAATAGTGTAAGTTTCAACTTCTTTGACCTCTGACTCATCTCTTCAGGAAAAAGTCCTAATTTAGATAATCAAATTGGTACCAGGATTTCATTTGTGATGTCTGAAACTTGATTGGTAGAATAAAAAAATGCAATTTCTGGCTCAGCTAAATGACTACTATACTGGCTTCTGAACAACTGATTGGATCATTCTGAACTTGATTTTCATCAAGCATTCTCTTTGTGTTGATGTAAATGATTATGTCATGATAGTTTTTTGGGTCATATTGACACAAGTTGATATTTAGGTTCGCTATCTGTAATATACAGTATAGTGAAATAGCTGGATATTGTTTTATTTCTTGGTAAAGGTAAGTCATATAATGTATTCTTAGGTATAGATGATAACATCTATCACTAATCTGAAATAACAGTTAAATGATTGATGTATTCCTCTCCCCCGGTGGTCCGATGGCTAGCTCAGGGCCCTGGAGAGGGGAATAGTCACCCACAAAAGGTAAAAGACGAAAAGCGCTCTTCCCCTCAGGACGAAGTCCCCGAGGTCTTTACTGGGACGATTTCCAGGAGGGAAAGACGGCGAGCACCTCATAGCGCCAGAATTTCAACCCCGGGAATGGAAGGGGAGGGGAAAGGACCATAACCAATGGAATACAGCTGACGTAGGGGGAAGGAGGGGAGGGGATAAGAGGGGGAAACCAACACCGTCAGGGACAGGGGAGTAGTACAGAACAAACCATTTCTAGTGCAAATAAACACCACCCTGTGTGATATAAAAATGAATAAACTAAGTATTTAGTGCAATACAGCAAATGATGATGGGCATTTCATTCTTTTCTGAAATTTCAATATTTTTCCACTAGCTTCATTATACATGCTACTTAAATAAAACATTCCACTTCAAATAATATTACTTACTCTTGTCATCTTTGACACAACAGACTGTACCCCAAATAGACCTTTTTTCGTGTAAACATTAAATATAAATAACTGAGGTTCTTTTTAGCTAAAATTTCATACTGAAATGTATTTCAATAGTAGGTTTGAAAAATTGTGCCTCCAACGTAGGCTTAGAAGAGTCACAGTGCCATGCTATGCATTGTTCAGGACACACATCAGGGAAAAACCATCCAGTATAGCAGAAACTGAGTATTAGCACCTCAGAAATTATATGAAAGCATTAAAATTCCTTATGCTTAAAACAATCTTTAAAATACACACTTCTCATACCTAAATTCAAAGGCACAGTTTCTTAGGATAACTGAACTACTGTATGCCAGGTTGTGTAAATACCCTCCCTTATTTAGGGAAAGGAAGAGGCTTTTATTTGCCTTTGGGTTGGAGTTGCACAGCCATGACAGTATATCATTTGTTGAGTTTTCCCCATTAGAGGGTCTGTTTCTCTCCTCTCAGCATGTCCTCACTTTCAGCTTTAAACCTGACATATGGAGAGTCCTAGAATTTTAACCTCTATTTGCCTGAAAAAACCCCTTCTGGTTTCCCAAAAAGACCTCTGGTTATATTTGGTTAAAATATTCTTGTATCTTTAAACATTTTATTTAATTTCATTTCTTAAAAAATAGGGACTTTTTACACAGGTATGCAGTGATAGGACAAAGGGAAATAATTTTAAACTAAAAAAGGAGTGATTTAAATTAGATGTTAGAAAGGAATTCTTTACTTGGAAGGTGGTGAGGCTCTAGAACAGGTTGCCCAGAGGAGCTGTGGCTGTGCCTTCCCTGGAGATGTTCAAGGCCAGGTTGGATGGGGCTCTGAGCAACCTGGTCTGGTGGAAGGAGTCCCTGCCCATGGCAGGGGGATTGGGAATAGATGATCTTTAAGGTCTGTTCCAACCCAAACTGTTCTGTGATTCTGTGACTTATTAAGTGACATTAAATTATGTGAAGGGTATTAGGCATTTGTCTTCTTAGCAGAACACATGTCTACAGAGCACACCTTAAATTTTTCTGATGTGGTATATGTGACCTGTTACTAAAACTAAACTGGTTTTTTCCAGAATCAAAAATTACATTTAAGAAGGAGATGGTATCCAGTGGAAAATGTCTCACTGAAAACCAAGGCATGCTGTCAAGGTAAAAGTTACGTATCATTTCTAAAAACTTCCATTCAACCTAAGCAATGTACATTTTAATACAGCCAAGTGCAAGATTATCTATCAAGAAAGAAAAAAGATTGTAGACTATGTTTAGAGGGAGTATGACAAGAACATGGTCCTGTACATAATGGGAAGAGTAGAAACATCCAGTGTATGGAATAATTGTAGAGAACAATAAGTGGTAGTTATAGAGGGACAGTGGTGCTGCCACACAATATGTGCATGAGTATTAGAGCATGTTGCTAAAGAGTGTATCTTTTCATGTTAGTACTTTAGAAGAGTGGAAAAATTTTTAAAAGGATAAAACCCAGCTATAAGATTATTTGTATGCATTGCAATCATACTTGCTATTGAATGTACTTAGTTAGGATTTAATTAGGATTTAATTACTTAATCCCAGTGAATGTAAAAGTTGGTATGCTGTCAGAAGTACCTGCCTGGTAAAGAAATTTGCATAGAATTATTATTTGAAAAGTAGACACATTTATCCTGTGACTAAGATATTTATAATAAAAAACCAGTACTTTTTGAAAACATAATTTAACAGTATAAGCACAATTGTCTGCATTTATAGGCCATGAGGGCCTACTGACAATTATTACTTCCCTATTGCTTCCTAAAGAAAAAGAATCAGTTTCATTGTTTCATAATGCAAGTAATATAAGGAATTAATATCTCTTCAGTTTTTGTTGTTTGAGGGTTTTTTAGCTTTCACAGTTGAGTATTTTATCAGTAGTCTTTTAGAGTCACATCTGCCAAGATTACCACTTGACTTGGAAAAAATCCCAGTCTGAAACATAGGTTTTTGTAAAGACGTATGGAGGTATTTGATAGATGGAAGCTGTTGCAGTGGCCCAGCCCAGTACTGGGCTGTGGCAGCCAAATGCCCACCAGACTCTTGCTATCCAATGGGTGGATGACAGTGAGTCCGAAGGCAGGTCGGTGGGCGGCGCAGAGATCTAAGCCGCATCCTCCCGATCCAGAAAGTTCTATTCTGTTCGGTTCCCTGTTGGCTCCCAGTTGTAACTCCCACCTCCCTGTTTCCTCTATTGGTTACTTCATGGTTGTATCCTCCCCCTTACTTCTACCCTGTTGGCTACCTCCCTTTTTTTCGCCCTGCTCTGCCTCCATACAAAACCCCTTGCACACCCTTGCTTCTGGTCTTTTGTCCCTGGACCCTCCAGAGCACTAAACCTGCTGGAACCCACACAAGAGGCCCCTCTTGCTTCGTTACCCCTGGGCAACGCCAGCTAGGCCACTAAGCTAGTCAGGACGTGCTCCCTCCCATGAGGAGCCAGCCAGTAAGCACAGCTTTCACCGAATCCCTGCCAAGACGCCCCTGGGACATCTACAGGAAGGACGCTGCATCTCCTCAGCCTGAGGGCACACCACAGACAGCATCATCTGGCACCCAAACAGGGACTCATAGGTGCAAGTCCCTGCAGACGTCCCTATCTGCCTGCGAGAGGTGGCAGGAGTAACGTTTTCAGCTGCCGTGCCACTACGTCACAGCACGCTCCGTTTCAAGAGTAGTGCTCCAAGGGGAGACTGACTCCTCCTGGTCCAGGAGATCGGTCTGTGCCTGGTGGACCCCTCCCACGGTATTCCTTTTCATACACCGGATTCTGAAGCTCTGCCAGGGGAGCAAGCTTCAATGGAAGCCCAGTATTTGGTAAGTCAACAACCCTGAAGGCAGGAAGTAGGGGTGAGACTTCCCGGTCTCTGGGTCATTTTGGTTTAGTTGCTCCTTTTTGTGGGTAGTGGGTGAAGTTTTGGGCATGGAGAATCTTAAAGATGGGAAGCAAACTTTCTCTGCCCCAAAGAGAGGCTTATGCCCAAGTTGGGGAATCCCTTTGGCGGGGTGGTTTTAAGTTCTCTAAAGGGTTGTTAAAGAAATTTATTAGACGGCTTTTCTTTTACTTTCCCCAAGTGTCTCCAACTGCTTTAAGGTCTGTTGATCTTTAGAACTCTGTTGGGGAAAAAATGATGCTGCTGAGGCAGTGTGCGGACACTTCTGTTGGGAAGTTCTTTCCCTTAGTAGTTTCGATTCATGATGTGGTAAAAAAGGAGGGCAAAGTAAAGGGAAAACCCCAAAACAACCCCAGTTCAGCCCATTCCCTTTGTTCCTTACCTTGTGTTCCTCACCCCGCTAGCCCCTCGAGGGAAGGTCAGGAGGTGTAGAATGCCAAAAGGCGCAGGGATGCCACCATCTCCCTGACCCTCCTCTATCTTCTCAGCTCCCTTGCCGGAGTAGCAAGGGCACTGCTGCTTCGGACTCTCCCCAAACCCACTTCCCTGCTCCCTCTTCCTCAGTTGCTAGACCCCATATGTCTAACAGTGGTTCCACTCAAGATGGTGGAGACCGCATGGCCCGGTCCGCCGTCTTGTCATCTTCCCACAATACTTTTCACCCTCCTTCCCAGAACCCCTTCCTCCCCCCACTGGATATGGCAGTTGCGGGCCCCTCCCATGCATTGGGCCCCTCCCCTTTTGTGTCGAGTGGAGCCGTGTTGGGTACCACCCCCTGCGTCAGGAATCCGCTCCCATCCTAGGACCCCGCCCCTCCTTGCTACGACACCGGCCACCTGTAGGTGGCTTCCGCTTCCCAGGCCCCCCCTTCTGGTTCCTACGGTGAGTGGGCCGGAAGTGAAGCCATCTTGGGCTGGAACCCAGAAGCCTCCTTGAACCCCTTTGCTGCATTGGTTCAATATAGCCAGACTGGCCTTAACCCCACATAGGAGCCCTTCAATTATCAATATCTTAAGGAATTATGTAAAGCACAGAAGGAATTTGGGAGGGAAAGTCAGTATTTTAAGAGTCTACTGCATGCCACTTTCACATCGAAGGTGTTAGTGCTGCATGATATTAAGAGCATACTCTCCTGCCTTTTCTCGCCTGCTGAATACCTGCTGTGGAAGCCAGCATGGAGAAAGCAGTTAAGAGAAACCCTCCCGATCCTTCTGCAAGATCAGAACAATGCAAGGGTGACCATGGACCACCCAACCGGTGAGGGATTAATGGCCAAGCTGCAGGACCAGGCCCAACAAACACCAGGGCTGGTCCTAACGACTATAAAGGGTGCAGCAGAGCAGGCTGTACTCTTTATGCCTCCCAAATCAGGTCCCCAAATCAGTTATATGAGCATAAAGCAAGCATCTAATGAAACATTTATAGATTCTGTAGATCGCCTAAGGCAGGTGGTAGAGAAACAGAGAGAGAACTCTGCTATGAGAGAAAAAATGCTTAGAGAGTTGGCAAAGACGAATGCCAACGAAGTGTGTAAATGAGTTCTAGTGACTCTTCCATTTGATCCCACCCCAACATTAAACACCATCATTGAAGCTTGCACAAGGTTATCGAACCTGAACAACAAAGAGGAAGAGGGGGAGTGGTGGAGATGGCTGGAACTGTGGAGTTAGTAGCACCTCCAGCCCAGGACAGGGGCACCCACCAAATCATCACATTATCGATGCGGCAAAAGGGGACATTACTCTAAAGAGTGTAGAGCCCCGGCACAAATCAAAAGATCTTTTAGAAGTGTTTCCGCAGGGCAGAGACCACCATCTGTCCGGTAGGAGGAGCAGCCAGGAAACTAGGACATCAGCACAGATGAGTGGCCCACGCAAGGACATAAATGGAACAGCCGCAAACAGATTAGAAGTTGCAACTACATCAGCAACTCAAATGGACTCCACGATTCTGCAAAGGGTACTTGTAAGTCTACAAGGTAACCCAAGAGACTGTATTATATTTGTAGTAGGGGACACGAGACATACGCCACCAAACATAGAGATAACACCAGCTGTCGTCCAAATTGGGTCGCAGGGGGTGTTCACTCTTAACATCAAATGTATTAACTCCCTATATTTTCTCGCTGCAGGCCAGATTGTTGCCCAAGCCATCCTGCTGCCCAGAGGACTCCCACCAGACCATTACACGCCATCCGTCTTCTGGGCAGAGATGGTTGGGAAAGACAAGCCTGTGATAAACTGTAAGTTGCACTGCCAAGGCTCAGACATCAATCTGGCAGGTATGATGGACACGGGGGCCGATGTGACAGTTATATCTTCCACTGAGTGGCCATCACAGTGGGAGCTGCAGCTGGTAGACGGTGTCGTGACAGGGATAGGGGGATCCTTGGCTGCCCAGAGGAGCAAGACTCTTGTCCAAATAGAGGGACTAGAGGGGCGAGTGGCATCAGTCTGCCCATTTGTTATCGACTCCAGTTTTACATTATGGGGCGGGGATCTCATGTCCCAGTGGGGAGCCTGGGTCGAAATTCCATCTCGACCTTGGGATTTTTCATCGGGGCTACTGCAGAGCGCCCCACCCAACCTTTGATTTGGAAAACTGATTCATCTGGTTTGGGTGGACCAGTGGCCCTTGACAAAGAACAAATTGAGAGCACTCAATGCACTCGTGGAGGAGCAGCTCGAAAGGGGGAACATTGAGCCCTCCAACAGCCCCTGGAACTCCCTGGTCTTTGTTATTAAAAAGCCGGGGAAGGATAGGTGGTATCTCCTCCATGACTTGCATAAAATTAATGATGTCATTGAGGACATGGGGCCCTGCAGCCCAGAATGCCATCTCCCTCAATGCTCCCTAGGCAGTGGAAGTTAGCAGTCATTGACGTCAAAGACTGCTTCTTCCAGATCCCCCTACACCCAAATGATGCGACCCAGTTTGCTTTCTCGGTGCTCTCCATCAACTGAGAGGCTCCCATGAAGTGCTACTACTGGTAGATGCTGCCTCAAGGCATGGAGAACAGTCCTACCATCTGCCAGTGGTATGTCGCTAGAGTATTGTCCCCAGTCTGGAGGCTTGCAGCAAAGGTGACCATTCTACATTACATGGACAATGTGCTGGTGTGTGCCCCTACACAAACCTACTTGGACAGGACACTTGAAAGGGTCATCAAAGCCTTGGAGGCGGAAGGATTGAAATCCAAGCCAAAAAGGTCCAGAAAACGAGCCCTTACAAATATCTAGGACTGAAAATAACGGAACAGACTATCGTTCCCCAGCAGCTTAAGATTAACGACAACCCGAGAACCCTGCAAGAACTCCACCAGCTGTGTGGGTCAATCAATTGGGTAAGACCATTGTTGAGATTAACGACAGAGGACCTCTCCCCAGTATTCAACTTACTAAGGGGCAATGACGACCTCACCAAGGACCCTAACGGAGGAGGCAAGGCGCTCTATAGTGAAGGCACAAGCCGCACTAACATCAAGGCAGGCACACAGATTCAACCCAGAGCTACCTTTTAAATTCATCATCTTGGGGGAAATGCCATACCTCTATGGGCTAATTTTTCAGTGGGACAAGGTGCTGAGAGACCCCCTTCTGATTATTGAGTGGGTGTTTCTCTCGCACCAACCATCCAAAAGTATAACAACGCCACAGGAGCTCACGGCACAGCTTATCATGACGGCCAGGTCCTGCCTCTGCACCCTGCCAGGGTGCAATTTTTCGTGCATTCACTTACCACTAAATACAGGTTCGCTGGAGCACTTGCTCCAGAATAACAACCACCTCCAATTTGCACTGGACAGCTACCCAGGCCAAATTTCGATTCACAATCCAAAACACAAATTGTTTAATTCAGTATTCAAATTAATACCAAAACAAATCCAAAGTTGCGAGCCACTCAAAGCACTGACTGGTTTTACAGACAGCTCTGGATCATCCCACAAGTCGGTAATGACTTGGAGGGATCCTCAAACCCAGGAGTGGGAGGCTGATGTAAAGGTGGTCGAAGGATCACTACAAGTTGCAGAATTGGCAGCCATAGTCAGAGCTTTCAAGCGGTTCAAAGAGCCTTTCAATTTGGTAACCGATTTGGTGTATGTAGCAGGGGTAGTCTCCAGGACGGAACGAGTTTTATTAAAGGAGGTTGCGAACCCAAAAATCTATGACTTGCTCTCAAAGCTAGTACAGCTTGTCTCCCACCGAGAGCAACCATTCTACGTAATGCATGTAAGATCGCACACTGACCTGCCCGGATTTATTGCTGAAGGGAATAGGAGAGAGGATGCCTTTGCCGTGCCGGTACGGTTGGCCACCTTGCCGGACACATTCCCACAGGCAAAAATAAGCCATGCTATGTTGCATCAGAATGCTCCAGCTCTCGTCCAGATGTTCCAACTAACCAGACACCAAGCGAGAGCCATTGTAGTGACATGCCCCAACTGGCAGAAACATCAGTTGCCATCGTTGGGCCAGGGGTTAACCCCCGAGGCCTGGGCAGTTGCAAGGTATGGCAAATGGATGTCACGCACTTCCCCCAATTTGGGTGCCTAAAGTATATTCATGTCTCTGTGGACACCTTCTCCAATGCGGTTTTCGCCTCTGCCCGCACCGGAGAAAAGGCCAAGGATGTTATGAATCACCTCGTGCAAGCTTTTGCCACACTGGGTATCCCAAGGAGATCAAAACTGGCAAAGGGCCAGCGTATATCTCTAAACACCTCCAAGAGTTCTTTCAGAGGTGGGAGATTGCCCACACCACTGGCATCCCACACTCCCCCACTGGCTGATTGATGGCAGAAAGAACTCACCAGACGATAAAGAGAATCCTGGACCAACAGAGAGGAGGTGACAAAATTAACTCTCTGACCATAAGGCTAGCCTAAAGCACTTTTTACATTGAACTTCTAAACTGTTCCTTTGAGGAACCAAGCCCACCAGTATTAAGACATTTCTCTAATTCCAGGAAAACCAAACTAAAAGAAAATCCACCTGTCCTAATAAAGGACCCAGACACCCTATGAATTCAAGGCCCTTACCCCTTGATAACATGGGGTAGGGGCTACGGGTGTGTATCCATCACAGCGGGCCCAAAATGGGTCCCTGGGAAGTGGATAAAACCATTTTGAGAAGTACCTTCAACAACAAAAAAGCAAGAAGAACAAAAAGGTGCTGCCAGGGCAGCATGGAAAAGAAGAAGAGAGAAAGAAGAACATCGAGTCACATCTGCCAAGATTACCACTTGACTTGGAAAAAATCCCAGTCTGAAACATAGGTTTTTGTAAAGACGTATGGAGGTATTTGATAGATGGAAGCTGGAAGGAAAGGATTCCTAATGGAGTCTGAATGGGAAAATGCTGACTTCAGTGAACGGTATTAGCAAGTGCTTCTTCCAGTAGCACGTGTTGTATCAGATGTTTTGCATTCTGCTTTCTAGAGTAGCATTTCTATGATTATTAATGATTCATATAATTGCTCTAAGATTACTTTTTGTACTGGAGAAGACATGGTATTAATTGGACAGTTTATGCTCCCAAACAGTGTAACAGCACAGTGAGAGGAGCTATGCCCTCAGGAAAGGTGATGTGCAGGGGTAGGAGGATTGCAATAAGAAGTCTTAGACGCAGATTGTTGGTGATTTGATTAATTTAAATTTTAAAATAACTTAGTTGTTTTAAATAATCAGTCATGACTCACTGTTTTGAGTATCACTGTGCAAAAGTACTGGTGAAAAATGAGACAAATTAGAATAAACAGAGAAGTAATGAACTCATAAGTCACTTTTTTGCTGCCCATCTTACTTAACATCTTTACTTCCAGCAAGAATAAGGAAAGGGATCAGATCTGGTTTTCTTGTGCCTCAAAACTTCTCAAGAAATAGCCCTTCAGTAGGTTTAGTACCATTTACACCAGGATTTTGAAGAGCATTCAGTGGAGTATGAGAATCAGTCTTTATATCCATACATTGACTTTTTCATAAAGCACTTGCTTAAAACTTATCTGTAAGTTAGAATAATATGAAATTAAATTTATGAGTCTTTCAGAAATATAATCAAATGCAGAAGCCTTCTTACACTGGAGTTATACTGCAATTAAAGCAGGATTTTGTGGGTTAATTAAGACTTTGTTGCTACAAGTGAAATGTTGCAAATAATTTAAATGAATGTAGAACAACTTCTTCCCTTCCCCTTCACCCAGCCCCCACAGGAGATAGAATAGAAAAATATGTTTAATTTAAAAGAAATAGGCAGCAAAATTGAAAAGTTTTTAAAAAAAATTTATTTATGAGGTTGATATCCAATTTTAGTAAAATTTCATGTATGCAGTATTCCACTACTTTTTCCATTCATTGCTTAATTTTGCCTGTTTGGGGATAAGCAGTAGCAGTGAGAGAGCTTAGTGTCTGTACATGGACACAGAGCATGGTTTCTCATGCATAATGAGAGGTAATAGTGGGAAGGTATATTTGCTTCTAAATATGATCTGTGTATTTTTCCCTATGTCTCTTCTAGAGGTAGAATTGTGTTTACCTTTCTGGATCCTCTTTAGGCTTATTTCAGGTGAATGAGAGGGAAAGGTTTTTCTTTTTTTTTGTAAACTGTAATACCTGTCCTTAGAAGTTTATTAAAATTAATGTTGTTTTATACTTTTTTCTAATTGATGTATTTCACTGATGATATGCCATGTTTTTCAGTATTGCTATTACATCACTAAATCAGGAAAAAGGGCAAATATTTGTTCATGGGAAATCAAAGCTAAAAAACCAGAGCAAGTTGTCAGTTGTCTAATTTTCTTACTGTACTGACATAGCTATATTTATAAAAACTAAAATTTTTTTATTGTACCTTGGACTTTAGGCAAATTGTATTTTTCCTGTTGCTTTTACAATCCTAATTTGATTGGTTGTAATGGTGAAAAACAAGCTGGAGGGTTTTTTAAATTTGTTTTTATGGTTGCAAGTTTAAACTTGACAGCTTGTTTATAGATGTCTTTTTAAAGAAGAAAACTGGAGATACAGCTCCCTCTGTCTGTCCTGGAAGTAACTCTGCTATAGGATCTTTTGAGCACACCTGCAAGTGATCACAGGAAGAGCATGTTTACTGTCCACATGAAGATGCAAGATAAAAACACGGGGATAACTTGTTTTACAGGTCAGTAGTTGTTTAAAGTTACGCTAACTGGAATTTTAAAAGAACAAAGGTCATGTTTTTATCTGAAAATACTTCAGTGAAGATACCTAATTCAAGAGACAGAAAAACAGACTCGTGCATTTTCTCAAAATTTATAATTAGATTATTAGAATAAAATTCTATATAGTGTATGTATATATATATACTATATAAAATAGTATAAAAATTCTATCTATTCTTTAGTGCCCATACAATTTTTGCAGACATAACAGTGGCAAATATACTTCACATTTTTGACCATTCATTTAAAAAATATGCCTAAACAGTGAAGCATAAGGGAATATGACAGAAACTGGAATGAAAATAAATGACACTATATAAACCACATCTTAAAATTCATACATGCTGGAATACCTAAATAAAAACTTAGGTTTTATTTACTCCATTGTCATCTCTTCAGTTCCAGTCTGTGGATGTGATTCTGGCAAAGAAAATGCAGTCTGTGTACTGAAACTGTACTAGAGCTCAGAATGGGTTTCTGCTAGACTGATGATGTTATTAGAACTTCATATTAGCTGTAATTATACTAATAATATTAACATAGCAACGTATCATTAACAAGGTTATACCACAAGTTAGTGACTGTAAAAAAAATCTTGAAGCATCGTGGTAACTTGTACACTAAAGTGTGTGTAAACTTAGTAACCACTTAGTCATCAACAATTCAGGCTAGAAAACCTTCTTTTTTAGTTCAAACTGTTTTTTAAGTTTACCCCTCCACATCTTTCTTATGAATTGTACAGATACTTTTTTTGATCAAGTAGTTTCACATGGAAGATCATCTCTTGTAGACTTTGCTAAGAACTGAAATAAGAAGTATCGACAGTCTTGGCTGATAAGTATTTGAAAATTGAGATATCATAAAAACTGTTTTGTAATATAGTGCAAAAGTTATATTCTCAAGAGCAATGACACATGCATGCCTATTAATACATGCACAGTCTGTGAGCCTAATCCTGCAGCCTTTACTTGTGGGTCCAGCTTTGTTATGGAGTGATAGAATCGTTAAGGTTGGAAAAGACCTTTCAGGTCATCGAGCTCAACTGTTAACCCAGCACTGCCAAGTCCATCACTAAACCATGTCTCCCAGTGCCACATGTCTTTAAGTACCTCCAGGGATGGTGACTCAACCACTTCTTTGGGCAGCCTTTTCCAGTGCTTGAAAATATGTACACCTTATTTCTAAAATGTCCCATTTTTCATAGTTGTGATAGAAATAAAAATTGAAATCTTGGTAGGCAATGAGAGCTGGCAGAGCAGAGGTTAAGGTCAGTAGGCTAATTGTGAGCCTCTTTGGAAGAAGAAAGGACTTGAAACTCTGCAAAACAAGTTCCACTGAGTATGGTGCAGGCCAAGCTCACTGCCAGCGCTTGTACAATAGTGACTAAATATGATGATGCTGAATTAAAACAGTTCTTGATGTGGAGGCAGGTTAACTGGTATATAGTATACTGCATTCCAGAATGGTTTAGTAATGGTGACAGTGGGTTTTAGAAAACTAAGTTTAGGAAACTAATAATAAAAAATCCTTGGAATTGAAGCTTGTATATTTCTTTTAACTGCCTCTCTTTGGGAGGGCAGGAGGATGACAGAAAAATTATTTGAGAGGAAAGGGTATTTAGTCTCTTGTGTTGCTGCGGCTTTTACTGATAGAAGAAGTTTCCATTGTTGTAAAAAACATGGGCTCGGTACCCTAACAGCACATATCCTATAGTTATCACTGTTACTTGGGCTATTAAAAACTGACAGGTGATGTGAAATTATAAAATAGTAGATTAATTAAATGAGCTTGGCAAATGCCCTGCCATGTATTGTACTGCACTTAATAGTATTCTAAAACAAAGGTAATTAATTGATGACTAGGGATTTGTCACACTAGCCTTTACACCAGGACCCTGCCAATTTTTCATGTGTGCATCTTAAGTAAACACAGCAGCATTGGGCTGCAGCCCGCACACCTGGGCAGGAACACTGCTGTAGCCGATAGTGTGATGACTGACATGGAGATTAAAATCTCAGCCTCCCCTTAAAGTGTTCCAATATCTTACTTTTTAGAGCACTGACTTAATGCTTTATTAATAGATCTCTCGTTATTTGGAAAAGAACATATCGCAAGCTGAGTGTAGGGAGTATTTTCTGGTTGCTGTTAGAACTTGATAACTTTTGTTCCTCCAGGCAAGCTGGCTATTGTTCTTTTAAAATTAAGTGAAACCAGCAGCAGCAGTCAACATTTGTCTCTGAGACAAAAAATAACTAATGAATTTAATTGCAGTGACAATTAGATCCAGTTATATACCAAAAGGAGCACAGCCCTCCATAAATACCACATTTTCCAATAGTTGATTAATTCAGCAGCATATTAAAAATACTCTTTCACAGTTTATACAGTCCCATAGTTATAGTTGGCAAATATTTTACTTGACCTAGTGAAGTTTTAGCTGTTTTCAGGATTCTGTTTCATTTGAGCATTCTTTGTATAGAAAAAAAATGTTACAGAGTAGTTGGTTTTCCAGAGAAAAGGCAACTCATTCCTTTTTCAAATAGTCTTGAGCAAAGAAAACATTGCACCTTTTTTTTTTAGTTTTTAACTTTGATGAGGAAATAAATATCTAATAATTTCTGTCACATTTTCTCCTTTGAAGTAATTCATTATTTGTGCTAGAGATACAGAATTAATATTGTCTATTAAATAGAACTACTATCATGTTCCTTCTTACACAGGGTGCCACCTGAACTGGCATTACTCCCAGTCACTTCCTATACCCTACAGAATAACAAGCATTTTCCTCAGCATGCATTCACAGTTTGTTCCTCTTAATTTAATAGTGAGGCTATATAATAACTGTGCTTAACTTAGGTTTTCTTTTCTTTAAGCAGAATCCTCAATTGTAATTTTGCTTATTCTTGCATATAAAAATTATGATATGTTTCCGCATTCAAGTCAGTGCATCAGATTCAGTGCTGACAATGCTCATTACCTTTGTTATTAATGATGCTCCAAGTTTTCCTATGGGCATGAGAACATCCATTTTCCTGAAACATTAAAGCTGAATTCCAGCCTTCATGGCAGCAGAGAAAACCATGCAAACTGAAGTCCCTTATCTTTCCCATACTTATGTATGATAGTCAAGTATAATCTTTCTGTATTTCCCCTGTATTTTCCCCATTTCTATTTCCTTCTTTTAAGTTTTACTTTTTCCTCTCCTTTCCACCCTCCACCTCCTCCCGTTCCCCTCCGGATAGCCATGTCATTTTTGGAGCCTTGCTTCTGATTTTCAGAAATTTCAGTTTTTTCCCTCCTCCCTTGCCCTCTGTTTGCCACTCCAGAAGGCACATACAAAGGCTTAAAGTGGGAGAAAAGAAGGTTGTTGCTAAGTCCTGCTTATGTGTGATTTATAAGCTAACAAATCATCTTCAAAACAAACTTTTGCTCTCTGAAGCATAAAAGCCTCTCGTAAACATGAAACTTTACAAGTGCATCCTTAAAAGTATTTTTTACACTTTATATCCTAGTAAGGTGATAGATTGTTGAATTAAACTATTGCATGAAAGTATTGATAAGTACAACTTTGTAATCACAGCTTTTCCCAATAAGCAATTTCCTTAGTCTTGAAAGCCAGGTCAGTACATTTCCAGAGGAGATTCCTAACCAATGGGAGGCACTTTGCCAGGATGAGACTGACAGTGCTTTGGGGAGCTGGAGATTTGGGGTCCATAGTTTACTAGCTTCTCACCCTGTCCTTAAAGCAATCCTGCATGACAAAGCAGCAAAATGTTTGAATGTGGCTGGGTTTGGCTGGCAACTGCAGCCTGTAAGGATTGTTCAGCGATATTAAGAGCTGGAGGATACCGCTAGTGGTACATGGTGTAATTGGTGATTGTGCAATTTAAAGTTGCCTTGGGTAACGATAAAGATTGAGGGTTATTATTGGATAAGGAGTATCATTTCATCACTCTCAAAAAGAAGTAATGCACATGACTTTTCTTGGGCAGGTTAAATTGGAGAGGTATATCTTCTGCAATGGAGAGAAGTGTTTAATTTGAAAGATAGTTCTTTGGGAATATCACTTCCAGTGATTAAAGTCGAGATATAATTCAAATTGCCTGAGTCATGCTTCCCTTTTTTTTCCCAAATTATGCTACGCTGGTGGGCAGTTAGCAATTACATGGGATCTGTCTTCATGTTAAATCCAGCAGCTTGAAATGCTCTAAGGCTTTAAAGTATTGTTGGGAGAAAAGTTGAGAAATGTTAGAATGTGTGACTTGTACCCAGTTGGCTTTAATAATTATTATTAGCTCTATTTGCATTCACTGCAGCCACTGCTTCCTTTCCAAAATTCAAGGGGAAGGGAGTTGTAGCCCACTGCATGCCCTGACAGCTTTTCATGGTAAAAAGGGGCAATGGTATAAAAATAAAATTTTCCTTATCTCAGCAAAATGCAGAGGTAAAGTATAGGCAGGCCTGAAGAGTTTTGAGATTCCTGAATGTGACATGAATAGCTGTGATTTCACTTTAAATAATGATCTTAAATACACACAATCTGTAATTATAATCTGTAATTACTGGATGTGAATTTGTTTTAATAACTGATTTGTAAAAACTGTGCAGATGAATGTTACTCCTGGAAATGAAAGCAGTTTAGTTAAAGCAGAGCTATTAATCCTTGGTCAACAAAAAATTATTAGCTTGGCAGAGGCTTTGTTGCAGCTGGGGCAAAGAAACCAAGTCTCTTGCACAACCTTTTTCCTGAACAGGCTAATCTGACTCTGTAGAAGCTTGGGTTTCTACCAGTGATATTCTACTTAATACTGTGTCAGCTGACTTGCAAGTATGTGAAATCGTTATCAAATGCCAATTCATGTTTTATCTTCAGCTGTTTTCTTTGCAATGTCTGCAATTACCTTTTTATAGCAATCACAGAAACTATCCTTCTATCTAGAATTACTTAAAATAGTGTGTGATGAGCAACAGAGGAGCACAGCACATTAAAATAATTCAGAAAGAGGTTGATGAGTACGGTTGTGGCAAATACTGTAGTGGCTTTGTGCGTTGTTTTGGTCCAAGAAGGTTAAAGACTGTTAGAACCCCATAGCCTTTCATGTGGAATGGCAACGTAGCCCATCTCCAGCAGCATCTCAACAACTATTTTTCATCTCTTCTGGGTTTAGTCTACTGGAGGATTGTTCATCTGTGACAGATGTCTGTAAATACAAAACCCTATTGATCTAGGGTTCATTTTATGCGGATATTAGCTGGCAAAGATGTTTAGTTCTCCTCCATACTGAATGTAAAGCATTTTTTCTATCTAGAGCGAGAAAAGATGAAAGTTAAGGGGGTTTTGGAGCATTTCTGAATAGCAGAGGTTAATAGGCTGGGAGTGTGTGCTTTCCTTATTACCCTTGCTTCTTTCCTCTCATCTACACTCATCAATAAATAAATAAGTTAATTAAAAAGCTGTTTCTAAGGGACAAAGTACGGATCCTTAAGACGTATCAAAGTCTCGGTAAAAAATTTAACCACTGGCCTGAAGAAATACACAGATTTATGGATGGATGAAAGCCCTCAGCTTTGCTGTTTTTTATTAGTATAATGAGCTGCACAAGTTGCAGTAATAAATGAAAGGTATATCTCTCCGCCAGAAGCTGTTAAACCAGTAGGCCCATGGCAAGGCCTATTATGCAGAAAACATAAGATGAAAATCCTATTTGCAAAAATATCCAAATTTTCATATATCTACTTAATCATAATCCTAATATTTTGGAAATGTTCCAGATCATCAGGATGTGTAGGAAAAAATATTCAGAATCTAATTAAAAGCCCATAGGAGATTCTATCTGATGTTCAACCGACAGTTAATGGAATGTGTGTGTCTGCATGCAGAAATAAGCATATTATTTAACATTTTAACATATTATTTAATGCATTTTGCCATGTTTTATTTTTATGACCTCTCTTTTCTGCATTGCAGGCTGCCTGTGACTGTTTTCCTCACCCAGGCATCCTCTCCCTCTTGTCCATCACGACCTTTGCTGACCTAACTGCTCGTGGCAATTCTATTCTGAACTTTCTGCCACAGTCCAAGTTGCTGTGCCAGCAGGTGTATTGGTGATAAGTGCTCCTCTTGTGAGGTTGGTGTGGATTCTCTTCTGTGTTTGAAGAGTAGGTGGTCAGAGGCTGAATAATGTAGAAGGTGTGTTGTGCTTCCAGCTCAGCTATGTCTGGCACTTGCTGCTCTCCAGGGGTCACAGCCGGTGAGTGCTCTGCAAGGCAAGCCCAAGCGAGCAAGTGGCATGGGGCACCAGCCCACTCTGCGGCCTCAACTGAAAAAGTAGGTGAGGACCTTCCATCAGTGAAGGGTCACCTTTGTGTCCCTTGGGAACAAAGCAACATTCTACTAGAAATAACCAGTTCTGCTTGCAAAATGCAAGTTGAACTCTGGTGAGTATTTTGTTTATGGTTGTTCCTTATTTGGCTTATCTGCAGGGAATCAATTAATAAACTTCATTGTGGTCAACATAGGTCTTTGAAAGGGACTTGTGAAAAAGCCCTCATCTTTATCTCTGCACAAATTAATAAAAGAAGTTAAATACTGATACCTGTAAGAGTATTATTATTCTGTTCAGTGGTGTTTACAGACAGGGTATGTAGGTGCTCATATTCAAGTACAGCCCGACACTGCAGGTAGCTTTAATGTAGCTGGGTACAGTAATTCACTCAGTGGTGAAGTGTGCACTGATGAAGGTGCCATGACCTTCCCAAAAGCGTCTCCACTGGGACTGGAGCCGCTCTGGCGGCAGCTGCTGAGCTCTATCTGGCGAGCTCGGAATGCACCAAATAGCTCCCGTCCTGTCCCGTTTGTCGAGCCTCCATAAAAGGGTGGCCCCCGGAGGGGGCAGCTTAAAAGGGATCAGGCTTTCATAGCAGCGAAGGGAGGCAGCAAGCATCTCAGCCAGAAAAGCAGCAGGCACTCACACACTCGCAGGTGGATGACAAAAGAGTCGGGCAGGGTCCTGGCATGGTGTTCCATGAGAGAATTTATTTCAGCCTCATTGTCAGGGGGAGGTTAGGGGCCAAGGACAAAATGGAAGGAGGGTTTGGGGTTTATATATGGGGTCCGCGGGGCGGGCAGAGCATCAGGACTGAAGGTATGAGGGCGTGGGGCGGTACAGAGACGGGGTTAGAGCAAGGGAACCAATAGGAATACCGCGAGGGAGGGACTGAGGTACAAGGGCAAACGGGAAAGCAGAGAAGGGAGAACTTAAATATAAGAGATAAAGGGGGCAGGGAGAAGCAACAAATCAATCAGATGAACAGAACTGGGGCACACAGTGTCCTTAGAAGTAGCCTGTCTCTCAAGCCTGTGGGAGGACCCCCTGCCACAGCCCTGCAATGGGCTGGGTCACCGCAACAACTCAATCCACAACAATGCATTTTGTGAAGAGTAAATTAGAAAAGGAAAAATGTTTATTTCTTAACAAGCTTTACTCATCTGAGAATTAAAGATTCACAAAAGCTTAAATGGTGTTATGATCCAATTATTATTATTATCAAGGTTCTTTAGAAATTCCTCTACCCGAATTAAGGTGCAAACGAGACCATATGCCAGTGACAATAATATGGGTTTTATTGTATAGTAAATATGAGAGAAAGTGAGAGAGAGAGAAAAAGAGAGAAAGGAGTAGAAAATAGGTGGGGGGGACAGAAAGAATGACAGGGACAGAATAAGGAAAATACCACCATCCGTGGTTCCCAACGATGTTCTGTTGATCCTCTCCAGCTGGTCTTGGTGGTGAAAGTGCCCCCAAGAAGCATAAAATTCGATGGGTATATATGCTCAGGCTAGGCAAGCATGCCCGGGCATGTCCACCTGGGGGAGGGGGAAGTCTCTTACACCAGTCTCTGGATCTGTTGCATCACATGCAGTCCTGTGGGGTAAAGCCTCTCCTGTGAATGTCCCGTGGATGCACCCTGTGGGGTTGGGGGTCCCACAGCTCAGCCAGCTTGTGTACTGGGAGGATGGGTGTTTATTGCCTCTCACCAAAGATTACACTGTGCACCCGAGACCTCCTCTCCCCCTCAGCTGGGGTGAGGAGTCTGTGTACCTGGCTTCTGTGAGCTGTGCTCTTCCCCACCCCAAACTCAGCCAAGGATGAATCTTAGCACAGCTGCTGGGTTTGGCTCACATTCTTTTCTTTGTTTACTTGTTTGTTTCTCCCCAGGCCTGAGGCTCATGAAAGAATGGGTTTTCTCTTTATCTAATCTGAGTAGTTTGACTTACAGTCTGAAAGTTTTTCAGAGAGGTTTCTGTGGTTATAGTTTCTTCAAAACTTTATATCAATGTTTGAGGCATGAACTATTTCAGTCTCTGACAAATGGTTAAAAAGTATTTTCAGAATTAGTGTTTTCATTGGTCTTTCAGGTGGTCATTCAGAATGTTTGAGTCTATGCAATAAATTAAAAATAGCTGTGGTGAACAGTTGTGGAGAAGTCCTCACTGTTGTTTTCACAGGAGCCAACACATATTCATTAGTAGAAAAATTTAATTTTGCCTGCTAGTTTTTAAAAAAAATAAATAAGCACTAGCAATCACAGAAAACAAAGAGTGGGTGATTGGTTCCTATTATTTTTCTTTTTAATATGAACATGAGTCCTACAGCTCTGTGATTCAGTTTCATAATTTCCTCCCATTTAACCTAAGTGGCTGTTTTGGGAAAGATTCCTTTCCTTGAAGAATAGTTCATGTGTGGGTTTAATATGTTCTTGTAGAAATTTATTATTGTTTTCTTTTATAATCTTGGCACAGTTTCAGTAATTATATCTTACTTTATTTAAACTTTTCCAGGTCTTAAAATTAACAGTGTTATCACCTGTTTCAGCAGTCTACTTTATTTAAACTTTCAAGTATTCTTTTAAAAATGAATTAAATTTATATTTAAATATAGAGTTGTGGTTCCTCTGCCTGTATAAACAAATTCTGGTCTTCCCATTATTAACAGTCCATCTGCTGTAGATATTTCCAATACACTGTAATGTGGCTCTTCCTCTTCTCACAGGGGAAGTACAGTTTTCAGATTGAGGAAAAACCTGTAGACAGGCAAGCCATTGCTAAAAGTGGTACAGGTTATTCTACAGGGCTGGAGTTATCTGAAATAGCAAATAGAGTATTTTTAAATTCCCTCACCTTCCAGTGTTTATTAGGGGGATGAAGAAACTTCTGGTGCACTTTAGCTCCCTAACCTTTTAGTCATTTCTGATGAGGAAAAAGGGTAAATAGCATAAATATGTAGTGATCATAAATATGGATAGACTTACACATTTATATAGTTATTTCCAAATGGCCTGCATATAGAGAACAGACTGACAACAAAGCTGTTATTAGTATAGTTACAATATAGTTTCTGCTGCAAAATTGGCATGGCACCAGCATAGTCTCAAAATGGTATCATAGTTCTAACTCCATCTTTATTAGCATGTTACTTTGTCTATAAAATAAAATATTCATTATATTTCTAATAAAATTCTGGTTTATGTGTGTATGAAATACCTTCTGTTGAGTAAAGCATCAGTTAAGCAGTGAAGTGCAAACTCAAGTAACTTGTTTGAAATTATGCTCCTTACCACTCTTAAGGTCTTTATTGGTGCTAAAGTCTTTAGATACAAACGGAGGGGATAAACACTTCATCTTACACAGAGCAGCTTTCACATGATAGTACCACTCAGTTGCTGCTTCCCAAGAACCAGGGCATTTCCTCTCAAATTCTCCCTTTTCCCGACATAAATTCTCTCTTCTCTTCATGTCACTGAAATAATACAGAGCTTGTTGGAAACTACCTTACTGCTAATGAGAATATTGCACCTCTTCAAAATGATGACCATTGGAAAATGCAAAGTACTTTCAGTCAGAATGCTAAAGGAAATAGAATTGCTTGTGTATCTGAAAACAAGCAGAGGGCTTTTTCAGATTTTAAGTAGAAGCAAAGAAAATTCTGCTCTTCTTTCTGTACCCCAAAACGAAAATGTAGGAAAAATAAGTGAAGGAGGTTTTGGCCATTTCTCCATCTCTGTTTCACTTTTCTTTAAATTTCAGAGAAGCTCTGCGGGAATTTTATATCAATTTTCCATTTTACAGAGGTAGTTGTGACAATACAGAGTGCTGCAATGGCAAATACCTTCTGAAGCCTATGAATTTGTTTACATCAAAGGTCTCACACTGTAGGATTCTGGATGGATTCTACACTTATTGTTTACTTAAGCACAAAGTTTCTATATCTGCGCTGTTTTAACAAAACTACTTGTATCTGTATATAGGTGTATATCTAGGTATGCATACAGACATACATGTATACATATATACACCATAAATAAATCTTTCTTCCTTAATTAGCATGGCCATCCTTAAGGTATTTGAGAAAATAAGGCCTCTTACTTCAAAAGAAAGAAGCCAGGCTAATGAAGGAAACTTCCTATGTCAGTAGCTTGTAAGCCCTTAGTTGTGAACAATGGTAATGGACTGCACTTGTTAATCCATTTATTGCACTATTATCTTGCATCTGTATCCATGTGGCAGCTGAGAGGCTGGCTCACAAATGACCATTGCAAGGAATTGTGATGTTTGAATATAAATATTTGGAATGTGGAAAGAGGAAGATGGAATAAAATCTGGGGTGGTTTGAAGGGGGAAAATTAGAATAAATAGATGTGGAGGTGAATTTTACGGAAACATTATTTCAATGCTCAGATTTTTCCAAAGAAGAGTTTTTCCAAAGAAGGTGGTTTTCCCAATCAGACTTGATGAAGAAATGGCAACTATCATGTAAAGAATTATTCTGGACTACAGGGGAATGGACCAAAAGGAGACCATTTCTCATTTTAGGTCACTAGGTTATGTTGATCTCTGGTATTTATGTTTGATACATGAGTAGCTGGAAATGGAAAAGTTGGTAGAGTCACCTACTTTTTCCCAGCTCTATTCTGTTGGAGTTTTCTTTTGACAATAGTGATAATCACCATAGCCATTTTCTTCCCAGAAGGCCAAGGAGTATTTCCTGTCTACATTAATATTTAATTAAAAATAACATGAGTCGATGTCCGCGTTTCTACTGCAGCATGATGTGGCCATTGTTTGAAAGAGTCACGTATGAACAGGGAAGTGAAGAAAATAATGGAACTAATGTAACTAAGATGACAAAACTGAGATGGCAAATGTTATTACTAAACTCCAGATTCTTCATCTGTGATGCTTAAAATGTGTTTCTTTTACCTTTGTGAAGTGATTTTCGTTTATGTAGTGCTAATTTTGTAGTCTGTATAGCATAGCAGAAGTCAAAAGGAGGCCCAAGGTTCTTTAAAATTCTCTCCTGTAGTGCACAACATACATTTACATGTGAGTGATATGGCAGAGATGTTCTGGGCTGAAGCAAATTGCCAAAGTAAAGTTCCATGTTCTCCTCTCAAAAGACCCCACTTCTTTTGGACCTGCAGAGAGCTGTTTGTCTGTAATTCTGCTGCTGAAGTGCATGCTGAGTCATACAGCACAAATGTAGGCTTTGTCCTCCCATGGCTGTATCAATTATTCTTTCCTCCTGTATTACTTAATGATACACCAACTCTTTCCACAAAGTGTGCATGACTCAGGGCTTCATCGTGCTGTTGCCCCTGAACTATTCTTCTCTTTCTGAATCACAGCTTGGAGGCTTGGAAAGGACTTGTTAGGGGAGAAGTTTGAGAAGACCACATTGCACTGTACTTTCAATTCTTAAAATGGCACTTTTGTTTAAACAGCTTTGTTATTAATACATTGAAGACTTAATCTGGAAATGTTTAGGGGTTCAGCTTTAAAGAAACCACAGAAGTTCAAAGTTTCTTTTGAACCTCTTGTAACCCAAAAAAAAGTTTTAGAATTAGATGGGATGTTTTCCTCATTAGTTGATTGGATTGAGTTCAGAAACACTATGTATTAAGCCTTCCATTCACGATTTTTCAGCATTTCTAATTAGAAACAATAAGCTGAAGTGAAATAAAGGAAGAGCTGGATTTTTTTATTATTTTATTTGCAAAAGTTTGGTAAAAACTAATAATTAAATACTCTGATAATCCACACTTGCTCTTATCTTCATTTTTAGGTGTTTGAATGGCAAGCTATTTTCTGGAGGTTTTTTAGCTTTTCTTCTGTCAACAAATAAATTTAGAAAGTAATCTAATGTGAATCACTACAACTTTTAAATGAGATATATGAAATTTGTGTCAGCCTACATAGCCTACATTGCTCATGTGTTGCAAACTGTTTTCCTGCAGGTTCTTCTCCTCTTGTCCCACAAATTTGCGATGGCTTTAATGTAAGGAGGGAAAAAAAAGATGAAGGAGAGAAAAGTAACACTATTGGGGGGTTACTGTCAGTTTAAGTGCCAAACCTTTTAACAAAGGGTTTTTCAAAGAATACTGATTAGGTTTTTTATTTTATCCAGTGGTAAGAGACTCATACCTTCAGGGTCTAAACCCAACATTAATGTTGCAACTTTAGTAATAATATACACACAACCTCATTCTTCTATGTCTTTTTCTTTGGTTGGGCTTTTAAAAATTTTCCTAAATGATAACACAGACCTGTAAAAGTATTTGTTATGATCATTCAAACTGTAAGAGTCTCTTGCACATCTTTGCAAGGAACTGATAGAACTAGCATATACTGTGTTTAAAATAGACCTTAAAAACTGAATTTTCCAGGTTTTGCAACCTGGATTCTGGTCAAGATCATCTCTGTAGCAACCCAGCTTTGATGTTTCAGGGTCAAACACGTGAGTAGACTATATTTTGACAGCAAGGGTGTGTCTGTGATGAGGCTGTACATGATCAAACTGCTGCTTTGGAACCTCCCTGTATGTGTCTTCACGGAAGTTGGCCCAGAGTTCTTCCTAGACACTATTGGCAGTTTCAAGTTGGAGATGTGTGTGACAGCAATGTGACCATAGACACATAAATCATTCTGGGTGTCCTCCAGACTGCTTCCAGAACCAGTCAGCTCTAGTCTGGTGTTGATAAATGAGTATAAAGAGGATCCACATGGAGAGCAATGATGTATGTGGAACCCCTGGACCTTTGTTGGCAGTATTGGGGAAAATTGGACACAGGACTTGAAGGGATACTTAGTGTTATAAGTGGACTTGCAAGATTAAACCTTGGTGAATTAAATCTTTCCCTTGTGAATTTATTAAGCTTCTTTCTTCCCATATTTTCCCAAAGGTATATACTACTCCAAAAATATATCGAGAATCTGTATATATAGTTCCTACTTTTCCTTTAAGCAACTGCAAAGCTTTTAGCATCTCATAAAGCTCGCATGCCTGAGCTGACCAGCTAGGGCTTAGGGACCCTGACTCAATTACTGCAAAAGTTTCCCCATTAACTATCGCATACCCCGATTTTCTCTTTCCATTAACTATCCTAGATGACCCATCCACAAACAGTTTTTCCCCCTCCCCCAACTCTTCCTCTTCTAGATCTGGTCGGATTTTTGTTTGTTCTTCTATGTTACGGAGGCAGTCGTGTGCAGCTACCTCTGAAGGCTCCCCATACAGGAATTGAGCAGGGTTCTGTACAGAAGTGGTTTCTAGTACTAGTTGGGGAGAATTAATAAGAATTCCTTCATATTTTGGTAACCTGGCATCAGTTATCCATTTTCCTGCTTTTTGTTGTAATACTCCCCTGATGTTATGTGGGGATATCACTCGTAGCTCACTTCCAAAAGTAATTTTGTATGTCTCCTCCACTAAGAGAGCAGCAGCCACTACTACTTGCAGACATGTAGGCCATCCCCTGCTCACAGGATCTAACACNCTCACAGGATCTAACACCTTTGAGAGATAGGCCACCAGTTTCTTTCTCCCTGCCCACTCCTGAGCAAGTACCCCAAATGCTGTTCCCTCATCTATATTGACAAATAAAGGCTGCTTCAAGTCAGGGAGGCTCAGTACAGGTGCATTTATCAATTCAGCCTTGAGCCTCTCTA